>CM073599.1:21907237-22507237 GCA_037074985.1 Solanum bulbocastanum
GGCTACATCTAGGGTGTAGGCTCAGGGTGTGATAATACCGTACTAAGTTTCACTTGAGCACCATGATCTTTCTGAAATGACCTCGAAAACTGAGAAGTAGATTGATTACCAAATAATGGATAATGGTACTCCATGCAACTTCACCATTTTCTGAGCATATAGCCCTGCTTTGACACCTCAGATTTGAAAAGAATGGAAAATGCATTTTTTCTTGGGTTGCGGTGTGACCTAGGGCTCCCACCTATGGTTGGTAGAAGCATCTACTTACCATAGATGGAATCCGTAGGTGACAAGGGAAATGAAGTAAAATATATTGAAGTTTTTTAGGACCTACGGTGGCCTTGTATGGTCCGTAGGTAGACCTAACCATACATGGGCCCCGTCATTTAAAGGTCCAAAACAAGTCCCTGAACCTCGACCAGGATGGTGCGTATAAGGGCCTATGGACCGTAAGGTCTGAACCATTGGTGAAGGTTTGACAATTTTATTAAGGGCTTTTGGGTATTTTTTTTTAATTATTCTAACCCAATATTCTATAATTTTACTTTCTATCCTAGACCCTATATAGACGTTTTTGCCTTGAGATTTCCCAATTGAACTCATTCTCGTAAAATTCCATAAGTTGATCAAGTTCTTCCCCAATATTTCTCTCTCTAATGCTTGAAGAAGTCTAGGGTTTCAAGATCAAGTCTCCAATTCACCATTGATTGTGGGATTTTGGCATCAAGGTATGATAGTATTCATCTATGGAGTCCTTTCCTACATAGAATTCCTAAATTCTCCAATTTTATAAGTTAGAATCTCCAATTGAAGGTAAGGTTTTATTAAATCTCATGGGTTCTTTTCAATTATGATCCAATTGATTGTTTTATGTCTTTTATGCATGAATTGAGATAATTGCATGTTTTTAAGTTGAATTCACTTGAACCCATGCATGATCCATGATTTCTATATTTTTATCATATCATATGAAGAGGCTTTTGAAATTTGAAAGCTCAATTTATGAAGATATATATGATTCTTTATGAAATTGATGAAATGATTTAAGGTTTCTTTGAGAGTAAATCTTCAATGTTGTCATGATTGTGAAAGGATTTTCTCACATAAAGGATTCATAAGGTTGAAAGATTTTCTCACCTAAGATCAATCACGATTAAAGAGCTATTCTAATGAATTCCAGCTTGGATTGGCTACTTGATGTGACCTTCCATGGATAATAAGATAAGGTAATATTAATGACTATTTTGTGGGATTTATGCTTAGCACAAAGAGGATATTGAGATGAAATCTCTCACATAGTTGAGGCCGGGTTTCTAGTAGTAATCTCCCTATCCTATAACTATGTGCCACCATAGGTTTGTCTTAGATATGTATTAGCTAGTGGATCCACTAAGCTAGAAGTTTAGGGTTCTTACCTTGGCAAGTAAGGGCATCTTTTTTCAGTGTGGGATAGACATCAGATTCCATGTTATAGCTCACATGGTATATGTCGGTTAAAGGTAAATCTCCTACAATAATGAACTAAGGTTACTTTCTCAAAGTATCTTAAATGAGTTTTAAATATGTTTAGCTTGCATTGACCATATTTATGACTTGTGATTTCTGACATGTTATTTTATGATTTAGCTCGGTCATTGCATGTCATATAAACTCCCTTTTAACAGATTTTATAGCTCTTATGCATTGCTATCATACTTCGTAAATTCCATGTACTAACACATACTTTTGCCTATATTGATTCACTAATGAAGGGTCCACGCTCCAACCTTCCATACTCATGGCTAGTGATCCTATATAAATATTGAAGATTGGCGAGTCCTCATGTCTTGAGGACCGAGGCTCTTTTATTGCTTTTATGTATTTTCATTTTAGATTTTGTATGTGATGTATGGGTTATGTCTTAATCACTTTCATAGGATGTAATAGATGACTTTGAGACTTATGTTAAAATTCTGCTACTTTTGTAAAATTGTTTGATATGCAATTCTACTTTTTAAAACTCTTTTGGTTTTCTATTATCTTGTATGATTTATGCTGAGTGGCCTGTGTAGGGCCTTTGGGGTGTTATACACCATGCCATGTCTATGATGTACTTTGGGTCGTGACAAACTTGGTATTCAGAGCGCAAGGTTTATAAGGGTCCTAGGAAATGTCTAAGCCACATCGAGTAAAGTCTTATTCATGAGTGTGAAGCGTGCCAAATTTATGAATAAGAAGTTATGATATTATTAGAAAACTCCACTTCTTTCAATACTCTAAAGTCGTGTGATAGACTGTAGCTATATATGTCCTTTTCCTAATCCCTATTCGATGCTTTTCAGGAATGGCCCCTCGAAGAGAATACGTTAGAAGGAATGTGGGTGAGAATGTGGGACAAGAAGCTCCTCAAGCTCGTCCTCAATCTCCTCAAGTTCCGACTGACCCTTTGGCCAAACAAGTGACTAATGCGTAATTTAGGGTTGCTTTTCAAGTGTTGGCTTAAGCCATGATGACTCAAGACAATATGGAGGCTGTGGTCCCTGTGAACCCAAATGTGGGTATGATGGCAGCTAGAATGAGGGACTTCACTAGAACGAATCCTTTGGAGTTTTATGGTTCCAAGGTTGAGGAAGATCCCTAAGAGTTAATTGATGAAGTGTATAAGGTGCTGATGATCATGTGAGTGACACCGGTGGAAAAGGTAGAAATGGCCTCTTATCAACTTAAAGGCGTTGTTCAGGTGTGGTTCAACCATTGGAAGAAAAATAGGGCAGTTGATGTGGGTCCTCTTGATTGGGAAAAGTTTAAGGTTGCTTTCCTTGATATGTTCTTTCCCATTGAGATATGGGAGGGAAAGGTACTTAAATTCATCAATATTTATCTAGGAAATATGAGCGTGAATAAATATGCTTTGAAGTTCATACAATTGTCTTGATATGCTGCTATTATGGTAGCCGATCCTAGGGTAAGGTTGTGTAAGTTTGTTTTGGGAGTGTCCAAAATGGTGGTTAAAGAATGTCGTACAGCCATGAATATCAATAATATGGAAATTTCTCATCTTATGGTTCATGTTCAGTAAATCAAAGAGAAGAAACTTAAGGATAAGTCTAGGGTGGCAAAGAGGGTGAAAATCGGTGATGATGACTTTTCATATTCAATGTCCAAAAGACATGGTCGTTCTAAGTTTTGACAAATGTTTTTTGTTCAAGGTTCCTTCAATAATCCTCCTAAATTAAAAAATGATAGGGTATCTAACCCTACACCTCATGGGGGAAATGGCGGTGGATCTTTATCCTTTACTTGTGCTAAATGTGGAAGGAATCATTAGGGTAAGTGCTTAGCCGGTACAGATGATTGCTTTAGTTGTGGTAAGTGTGGTCATAAGATAAGGGATTATTTATAACTTATGGATAAGTGAAGAGAAGGTAGGCAAGCTCCACCTAGTGGTTAATGTTCAAGTGCTCCAAAGAAAGACCGATTCTATGCATATCAGACTCGTCATGAGCAAGAGGCTTCTCCTATGTGGTTACTAATGTGTTGAAAGTTTTTCATCTTGATGTTTATGCGTTGCTTGATCTTAGTGCAACCTTGTCTTTTTTGATGCCATATGTGGCTATGAGGTTCGATGTTCTTCCGAATATGTTGATAGACACTTTTTCTGTCTCTACACCTATGGGTGAATCTATTGTGGCTAAGAGAGTCTATAGAAATTTTCTTGTCTCCTTATCCCATAGAGTCACTAATGTTGATCTTGTAGAGATTGATATATTAGATTTTGATGTTATTCTTGGTATGGATTGACTACATTCATGTTATGCTTCTGTTGATTGTGAAACTGAGTAGTTAAGTTTCAATTTCCAAATGAACCCATCCTAGAGTGGGAAAGGGGAAATTCTATGCCTAAGAGTCAATTTGTCTCTTGTCTTAAAGCTAAAAAAATGATTTCAAAGGGTTACATTATTATCTTGTTTAGGTTAGGGATATGGATTCTGAAGCCCCTACTCTTGAGTTAGTCCCCATCGTTTATGAGTTTCTGGATGTTTTTCCTGATTTACCTGGTGTTCCTTCTAAAAAGGATATAGACTTTGGTATTGACCTTTTCCTAGATACATAGCCTATCTCTATTCCTCCTTATCGTATGGCCCCGGTTGAACTTAAAGAATTAAAAAAGGGAAAATGGTTTCATCCGACCGAGTAACTCTCCATGTGTTGCTCTAGTTTTGTTTGTTCGAATGAAAGATGGTTCACTTAATGTGTATTGAATATCGACTATTGAACAAGGTTACCATTAATAACAAATATCCTTTTCAAAGGATAAAATATTTTCTTTATCAACTACAAATACCAAGTTACTTCTCTAAGATCGACCTTTGGTCGGGTTACCACCAATTGAGGGTAAAGGAATATGACATTCTGAAGACAAATTTTGAAACTCAGTATGATCATTATGAATTTTTGGTAATATCCTTTGGCCTCACTAGTGCTCCACACACATTTATTGATTTGATGAATAGGGTGTTTATGTTTGTGATTTTGTTCGTCGATGATATCTTGATTTACTCAAGGAGTGAGGATGAGCATACCCCTCATTTGCGGATTGTGTTGCAAGTTATCAAGGACCAACAACTCTTTGCAAAATTTAGCAAATGTGATTTTTTGTTGAGATCCATGGCTTTTCTTAGTCACATTATTTCTGGTAAGGGCGTTGAGGTAGATTCTAAGAAGATGAATTTGGGAGTTGGCCTATACCTCCATCCCCTTCAGATATTCGAAGTTCTTGGGTTTAGATGGTTATTGTAGAAGATTCGTTGAAGGGTTTTCGTCAATTGCCTCTCAATTGATGGCATTGACCGAAAATAAGGCATTGACCCAAAATAAGGTTAAGTTCGTATGGTCCAAAGCGTGTGGAAATACTTTTCAAGAATTGAAAGATAGACTTACCTCTGCTCCGGTGTTGACTTTATCGAAAGGATCTGCTGAATTTGTGATTTATTCTGATGCTTCAAGATTTGGGCTAGGGTGTGTTCTTATGAAGATTGGGGAAGTTATTTCTTATACTTCACTACAACTTAAGATTCATGAAAATAACCATCCTACCCATGATTTAGAATTAACGGCAATTTTTTTTGCCTTAGTAATTTGGAGGCATTACTTGTATGGTGTTCATATTTATGTTTTTACCAACCACAAAAGTTTGCAATACGTTTTCAAGAATAAAGATCTAAATCTTTGCCAAAGGAGGTGGCTTGAGTTACTAAAGGATTACAACATGAGAATTCTCTATCACCCCGACAAAATGAATGAGGTGGAGGATGCAATTAGTTGGTTATCAATGGGTAGTGTTGCCCATGTTGAGGAGGATAAAAAAGAGTTAGTTTGAGATGTTCATAGATTGGTGTCATTGGGTGTTTGGGTTGTTGACTCTACCCAAGGAGGTTTATGGTCTAGAATTGTTCAGAATCATGTTTTGTGTTAGATGTGAAAGTTAAGCAAGGTCTTGATCTGACTTTGGTTAAATTGAAGGAAATAGTGCTTAAGAATTTCTCCCAAGGCGGAGATTATGTGCTTCAATATCAAGGTCATATGTGGGTTCCCAATGTCGATGACTTGAGGGAGCACATTCTTAAAGAAGCCCATAGTTCTCTATATTCCATTCACCAGGGAGCCACCAAGATGTACCGTGACTAACGGGAGGTCTATTGGTGGAATGGGATGAAAAAGGATATTGCGGAATTCATGGATAAATGTCCTAATTGTTAACTAGTGAAAGTTGAGCATCAAAAGTCGGGAGGTTTACCCCAAGATATTAGTATTCCTACTTGGAAGTGGGAAGATTTGAATATGAACTTTATAGTTGGTTTACCCCGCACCCGACGACAACTTGACTTGGTTTGGGTTATTGTGGATTGTATGAAAAAATCTGCTCATTTTATTCCCATCAAGGTTTCTTATTTAGCGTAGGACTATGCTAATTTGTACTTGAGAGAAATTGTTAGGTTTCATGGAGTGACCTTATCCATTATCTCCAATCGTGGTACCCAATTACCTCTCTGTATTGAAAATCTTAACAAAAGGGTCTTGGTACTCATGTTAAGCTTAGCATAGCCTTTCATCCACAAACTGATGGGAAAACGGAGCATAGTATTCAAACTTTGGAAGATATGTTGAGGGCATGTGTGATTGACTTTAAGGGCAATTGGGGTGATCATTTACCTTTTATTGAGTTTGCCTACAATAATAGCTATCATTCCATCATTGGTATGGCTCCATTTGAGGCTCTTTATGGTAGGAAGTGTAGATATCTTATAGGTTGGTTTGAAGTTGGTGAAGTTTCTTTGATAGGTCCCGAGTTGGCACATGAGGCACTGGAGGAAGTTTGACTTATTAGAAAAAGGTTTAAAACAACTCATGGTCGACAAAAGTCCTAAGCCGATGTTATAAGGAGAGACCATGAGTTTGATGTTCATGATTGGGTCTTCTTGAGTATCTCACCCATGAAGGGTGTGATGGGGTTAGTGAAGAAAGGGAAGCATAGTCCGCGTTATGTGGGCTCATTTTAGATTTTGAAGCGTTTTGTTAAAGTTGCTTTTGAACTTGATTTACCTAATGATTTGGCATCAGTGCATATGATTTCCATGTCTCCTTGTTTAAGAAATGTGTTGGAGATCCGACATGTTTAGTTCCCTTAGAAGGTTTAGGAGTTAAGGAGAATCTCTCGTATAAAGAAGTTCTGGTTGAGATTTTGGACCGACAAGTTAAGAAATTGAGAAATTAGGAAGTTGCTTCCGTGAAGGTTCTTTGGAGAAATCAGTTAGCTGAGGGTCCAACTTGGGAGGCCGAGGCCAATATAAAGTCCCGTTATCCTCATCTCTCGTATAAAGAAGGTTTAGGAGTTAAGGAGAATCTCTCATATAAAGAATTTCTGGTTGAGATTTTGGACCGGCAAGTTAAGAAATTGAGAAATTAGGAAGTTGCTTCCATGAAGGTTCTTTGGAGAAATCAGTTAGTTGAGGGTCTAACTTGGGAGGCCGAGGCCAATATAAAGTCCCGTTATCCTCATCTCTTTCCCTCCGACCTACTCTAGCTTGAGGTATTTAGTTCCTCACTGTCCATCCTTATGACTTAGTCCTTCTCATATTTCCTCATGCATGCATGCTTATGAAAACTTGATTCTTTGAGAAAATGAGTTAATTTGATTGATCTTTCCATGTTTATGTTCATTTGAGTATGAGTTGCATATATGCCTTATGAAATAATGTTTTGAATATGCTTTAGTTGGAGTTGATTTTCATCCTTGGGTATGTGCATTTATGTGATTGCATTCATGTTGGTCTGTTAGATCTTCTTCTTACCCTCCTTATGATGAGTTGAGTCCCATTCGAGGATAAATTTTCCTAAGGGGGAAGATACTGTGACACCTTAGATTTGAAAAGAATGGAAAATGAATTTTTTCTTGGGTTGCAGTTGTGACCTAGGACTCCCACCTACGATTGGTAGAAGCATCTACTGACCGTAGATGGCATTCGTAGGTGACAAGGGAAATGAAGTAATATGTTTGGGAAATTTTTAGGACCCACGGTGGCTATGTACGGTCCGTAGGTAGACCTACCAACCGTACATAGGCCTCATCGTTTGACGATACAAAAAAAGTTCCTGAACCCCACCTACGGTCGACCAGGATGATCCGTAGTAGGACTTACTGACCGTAGGTATGAATCATTGGTGATGGTATGACAATTTTATTTGAAGGGATTTTGGGTCTTTTCCTGATTATTCTAACCCAATACGGAGTTGTTTTACCTTAAATCCTAGACCATATGTAAACGTTCGAAAATTTTCTCTCAAGCTTCTAACCATTGAAATTTCACCTTATTCCGAGTTAAGGTAGTCAAAGGTGACACATAGAGGAAAATCCCTTCGCAAACCTTCTAAAATACCCAACCAGACCAAAGAAACGCCAAATACCTGAAGGGCAAAGAGGTCTAAGCCAGTTATTAACTACCAGTGTCTTTTTAGGATCAACCTTAATACCTTCACCGAAAATAATATGGCCAAGAAAAGCTACATACCTCAACCAAAACTTACATATGCTAAACTTAGCAAACAAAGATGTTCCATGAAAATTTTCAAAACAATCCTTAGGTGATCAACATGTTCATCATCAATCTGTGAATAAATTAACTAATATCAATAAACACAGCCACAAACATGTCAAGATATTCCTTGAACACTCTATTCATAAGATCCATAGAAGCCACTAGAGGTAATATCCATTTGCCATTTCATCTCGTATCAACCATTTGGTGATAGAAGAGTGAAGAAAGTTAGATACCAATTTGGATCGCCAGATACCAATTGGAATCAAATTTTAGCACGTAGAATAAAGAAATAAGATAATTTTCCTAAAATCTTATAGCCTCCTGAAGAAAAGTACATGCCTCCATACTGTTTTTTGCAAGATTCAGTTAGAACTGTTTTGGTATGATGAGATCAATGAACCCCAAGCTTTGATACCAACTTTTTCATGACCCAGACTATTGTGAGCGGCATCCACAATAACTCATCGGTGGGAGAACGAATTACTAACCCAAACCTAACCCATCAACCATTTTAAGAAGCTAGTCATTATATAAAACACTAGGTAAAAAATTTCTAAAATAATATGGATCAAGTTCACATAAAATCAATCAATTATCAAAAAACTTTATGAAATTAAATCCTTAGAATTTGAAAGTCATAGTACCAATACTCTAAAGGATCCATGGCTTCCCAAAATAAAGGAGATGCAACCCCAACAAGAAAACATAACTCTAAGAGTTTAAAATATTTGTGTACAAAAGGATGGACAAAAAGACAAAGAAGAATCCATGACAGCCCAGAAGAAGTAGATCGACCTTGGATTTAGATGTCACATATATCACAAATAAGGTCTCGAATTAGCCGCTTGAATATGAACTATTATCAACATAGAAAGATCAAGTACAGTATCAGTACACAAACCATCATGTACTGGTAGGATCATACAGCCAGTTCCAAGACATGAATGTAAACAAGTAACCACAATACAATAATACATACCAACACATATATCAGCAATTCAGAATCGCCATAAACTTCTAGTCACAATTTGTTGCTTAACAATTCTTGAAACATGTACCACATGATCACAATAGCACATACCCGATCCTCCCATGGAAACCATACCCATACTGTTAGTGTACTATCATGGTACTTGGGCCAACCATTAAAATCTAATACCAGACATGGTATTCGATCCAACCATTAGTATGTTGTATTGGCATAGTACCCAAGCCAACCAACAATCACAAATGACATGCACACTCACAATCACAGTAGATAACCACACTTGAAACCATAAGTTAATAAAAAGGTTCACTGCATGAGTTTATTAAAATGATTTCTTTTAACATTTTCCTTTTAGTTTTTCCCAGATGCATTGTAATAGTAATTCTATAAATTAGTTAACATGCACATTTTACATAACTTAGAAAACAAACAACCATCATCACCTTGAATTTAGTCTTGGAAACTCTAAAGAGCCCGAGCTTTCCCATTTTGCAATGTTTTGGCTTGTTCCTAGTCTAAGAAATAATAAAACACAATAATCAATGACCAATAGCCTAACAATACCAATATTACACTTAAATCCTAACCCTAGGCGAATATCTGTCACGACCTATGGTACACCCCAGATGTAACATGGCATACAAGACCTGGAGAGGCCTCATATATGCTACTTAGCTTTCATAAAATACGATAATAGAAATGAGCGGAATTTTAAAACATTTTTCATCAATATTAAAGTCTTTTATAAACGAAGCGGAAATCTAATACACTTTGTCTTAAACCATGTAAAACAAGAATATCTTTGGGACATAGCCTATACAATAGTTCAAATCATAAAATGAAAGAACATAAGAGAAATGGTGGTATTCTCGAATGATATAAGGACTCACCAATCTTCAATCCTTGCTTCTACTAAGATCCTAGCCACGGGGATGAGAGTCGATATCGCCGGACCCACATTTGGATAAAAAATTTAGGCAATTGCGTTAGTACAAACATGTACAAAATATGATAGCTTGCATAAACATTAACATAATTATAAGGGTTAAATAATATAAGTTACAAGCATAATCAATGCACATAAATCATCATAACTTAAAAGGACTACTTCATAAGTAACCTCAACACATAGTTAACCAAGACATGGGTAATCCTCCACTAGTTTCACTCATCATAGTGCTTGGGCCATCCTACAATCTTATCATCTATCATTCTCATCTTTAGCTTATCTTTTATAGACATGATGAAATCACCTCCTTGCCTTCTCATAAAGGCTCATGGGTTGTCATTTCTTGCCTTACTTAAAGGCAAATGGGTAGTCTTCCCTTGCCTTGATTATATGGTCACGGGTATTCACCTCCATGTCCATCATATGGGATCATAGGTATTTGCCTCCATGCTCAATTATCATATGACACAGGTATACGCCTCTACATCATTTCATTATAAGATGCAGGTATTCGCCTCCACATCTTTCAATATAAGATACGGGTATTCACCTCCACATCTTTCATCATAAGATATAGGTATTCTCCTTTACATCTTTTTATAAGGGATGGGTACTTGCATCCATGTCCAATCATTAGAGAATAAGGGTAGTCGCCTCTTACTCTTCTCTAAAGAATATGAGAAATCACCTCATATCCTACTCATCTAGTGGTCATAGGTATTCACCTCTGGCTTCATCAATTTTAGTCTTAAGTATAGCTTCATTGTAGGTGAGCAATCCTTTCAACCTAGAATCATCCAATGAGAGAAATTCCTTCACATTCATAACCTAAGCAATTAATGTGAGAACTATCTCTTCCACAACAAGCACATAGATAATCAACAATTCATAACATAAGCTTTGCTCTGAAAGCACTATATCTCTTATTCATTCTATATGCTTTACTCTCAAAGAGATTCAACATCATATTCATCTCATAAGCTTCAATTTCAAAGCAATATTAATCATAAATCATCCTATAAGCTTTACTCTCAATAATCTATGTCTATATGCTTCACTCTCAAGCAATTCTAATCATACTTCATCATGTAGCCTCAATCTCAAGCACTACTATTCATGATTCATCATATAAGCCTCAATTCTAATGTATCTTATCAATCCTAGATTGAATACATCTAAACCCACAAATTCTCCTTTTATGGCATAAAACCCATTTACATCAATTTCATCCTTCAAGACATGGGTTAGGCATGGGTACATGCAATTTTATCCTAAAAGCATTGAATTTACTCAATTCAAGCATAAAAAATTATAATCCGCTCAACTAGATCAACATTCATCAATACCCACAATATTGGAAGAAACCCTAACTTAAATTGGGGATTTCATCTTCTCAGTTGGGGAAAACTTAGGGACTCCATGGATGAAAACCCATCATACCTTGATTACAAGCCCATAAATGCTTGAGGAATGGAGACTTGACCTTGATCCTAGCTCCAACTCATTTTTCTTCTTCTTCAAGTTCTAGAGAGAGAAATATTTAAGAGGAAGACTTTGGGATTTCTTTTGGGTTTTGGAAATAATGACTTGAATGGGTGAATTTTGGGGTTAAAATGACTTATATAGGGGTCCTATGCTTGGGCAAAACTACATAACTTTGATTTAAAACAATTGGGTAAAGACCCAATAATCCCGACTTAAAAAATGCTGAATTGGCTCACTGGAAGCTCACCACTGGTCGTCATGACCACCATAGCCCGTCAAATGGGTCGTGAAGAGATTCAGCATGATAGTGCTTCACTATTTTAGGCATAACTTTTTACTCCGAGATGGGAATTGGGAAAACTAGGTGGAGTTGGAAAGAGGACTCAAAGACCTTTAATTTGATAGGTCACGGGCCACCAATTCATTTTGTGCTAAAAGATATGATCATTTGAAGTTAACCCTAAACTCTAAGTCTATTGAAAACCCTTCACGGATGACCTCACGGTCTGTGTAGGTCTTTACGGGACGTTGTGATGCCCATGTCCCTTGACCGGTAGCTAGGTTTGCCACCCCTATTCCCCTAAAAACTAATTCTTGTCCACGACCTCTCCCACAGCCCATCAAGGCCTTTACGAGCCGTGAAATGGCTCGTGGAAGAGTCCTTTATTTTGGGTAGCCTTGACTAGATACTGGCTAGTCCTCAACGAATGCCACCATGACCCATGGTCCCTACCACAAGGCGTCATGGTGGTTTTGAAGGTGAAGGCAACTTGGTTGTCTACTGCCTAAGGTCTTTGGGCACCACCATGACTCGCGGTGCTTCACGACTAGTGTGAACTTCATGGAGGGTGCCAAGGCTAAATCCTAGGTTTATAACCTCTTCTTTGGACCCTTGCTTAGGCTACTAAGTTCCGAGGTGTTACAATTTCCTGATCATTTTACATGGCCAATTCTTTTCCCACCATTAATCCAAGTCTAAACCCTCCCATAATAGTATCGTCATATATTCTATGGCTTAATAATCAAATTATGAGTTAAGGGAACATTTAATTTACCTTTACCAGAGATATTGGATGAGAACTGAGAAAAATAGACCTAAATCACCCTTTCTTTTCCCAAAAACAATGTTACAGAATAATGAGAAGTTTTGGGACTTTTTCTACATTAAATAACAATAGGCATGTTATAGCAGCCACTAGCCTGCTATAGTGGCCCCGCCATAGCAACATTTCATCTATTATAGCCTCTTTCACAAAGATAAAAGCTCAAATTTCTCCTAAAGTCCTCATTTCACAACATACCCTCGAACCTTGATGTTCTTAAATAACCTTTCCATGCCAAGTTTAATATCAAATTCAATATCGTGAGTTCTACTCACCCAAATTCATCTATGAAAAGCTTCATGGACTTATTAATGTCCTAAATACTAGATAATCGATCCTAAAATATATCCCAATCCCCACCTGTATTTCTTTACACCTCACTTTACTCAGATTTTTATCTAGATTGGCCTAGCCTAAGATTTTCAAGTTACAATTCAGAAGATTTTCTGATCCAAAACTTTCACCATGGGTCTGCCCATAATAACCAGAAGGGGTCATTACAATGTCTTATGGAATCAAGTCTATCCAAGACTTACTACCAAATAATTTCACTATACACCCCTGGTATTCCTAATCCACCACTAAAGAATTTCCTAACGACATAACGACATTAATTGGTAGTGCAAGGGGCTCACATATTGAATCTATGATTGTGACAAAATAGGTAGATACATAGGAATAGGTAGACCAGTGATCAAATTGCATGAAAGAAGGACGATGATAAACTAAAGATGATTCTTGTAATCGCTAGGAGAAAATGCCTTTATTTTTTGTTAAGAAGGGGATTGTTCTTGGTGAAAAAGTATCATAAAGAGGTCTAGATGTATATTTACTTAAGACTAAAGTAATAGAGAAAATGCCAAATTAAATAAAAAAATCTTCAATTTGATTATTTTTTGTTTGTGTGTTTGAACCTATTTGATTTGACTTTTTGGGGTAAAAATCAAAGTAAACAAAGTAGGAAACATCCCTAACCCTTAACATAAATAAGTAACATATTTTTGTAACACCTCAGAGTTTGAAAAAGGGGGAAAATAAAAGTTTCTGGATTGCATATTGTGTTTACGGTTCCCATCTACGGAATGTAGAAGCATCTACGGGCGATAGATGACAACTGTAAGAAGGGGGAGATTATTTTTTTTTCAAAAATGGTCCCAGTACCCTTTACTGCCCGTCAGCCCATGTACTAGTCGTAGATAGGCCTCGTTGGTGACTCCCAGAGTTAGTGGAATTTTAAAGCCTAAGGTTGGGTTATACAGTTAGTATCTACAGTTCGTAGAAGGACCTATAAGACATAGATTGTGTCCATAAAAAAGTTGGCCAAATTAAGGGTCTCTGGTCATTTCTATAGTTGACCAGAATGATTTGTAGGACCTACATACCATAGGCCCAAACCGTAGGAATAGGTTGGTAGTTATTTTTAAGGGGTTTTATGTCTTTTATCTAATTAATTAATACCTAAATTAGATCGTTTTGGCCCTAATCCTAAGCTCTATATAAGTCCCTTAGGCCTAAAAACTACCCATTCTAAACCTTTCTTCTAAATTCCTAAATTCCCTCCAAGATTACCCCCAAATTTCCCCTTAAGAACTAAGGAAGGAGAAAGCTAGGGTTTGGCTTGAAGAACTCCAATTCACCATTGATTGTGGGCATTGATTGCTAAGGTATGCTAGTATTCACCTATGGATTCCTTTCATCCATAGCGTTCCAAAAATCTCCAATTTTATAAAGAAAGATTCTCAATTCAAGTCAGGGTTTTATTCAATATTCATGAGTCCTTTTCAATTATGATTCAGTTGATTGTTTCCCATCCTTTTATGCATGAATTGAAGTAATTATATGTTTTAAGTTGAATTCACATGAACCCATGCATGACCAATGAACTTTAAACTATGAACATATGATTAAGTCTATGAATTATGGAAGATAAATTTATGAAGATATGCATGTTCTTTTCTGAAATTGATATAAATGATTTAAGGTTGCTTTGAGCGTAAAGCATCGATGTTGTTGTTGTTGTTTTGTGAAAGGATTTCTCACATACTACTAAAAACATGATTGTGAAAGGTATTTTTCTCAGAAGCGGATTCATAAGGTTGAATGGTTTTCTCACCTAAGTTGAATCAAGATTAAGGAGCTATTCTAAATGAACTTTAGCTTGGATTGGTTTCTAACTGTTCCTTTCCATGGATAATAAGATGAATTATGATTAATGACTATTCCGTGGGATTTATACATAGCACAGAAATGATATTGAGCTGGAAGCTCTCCCGTTAGTAGAGGCCAAGTTTCTAAAAGAAATCTCCATATCCCATAACTGTGCCACCATAGGTTTGTCTTAGATATATATTAGCTATTGGGTCCACTTTAGCTCAAGTTTATGGTTCTTACCTTGGTAAGTAAGGACATATATTGTCGGTGTGGGATAGGCAACGGATTTCATGTTGTACATGGTCTATGTCAGTTAATTGTAAACTTACCATAGTAATGAAGTAAGGTTACTTTCTAAAGTATTTCACTAGTGTCTTAAAGATGTTTAGCTTGCATTAACCATGATTATGACATATGTTTTTAACATGTTATTTTATGATTTAGCATGCTCATTTAATGTCATGTAAATTCCTTCTTAGCATGATTTCATAACTCTTATGCATTGCTATCATACTAATGCATACTTGTGTCTACATAGTTTCACTAATGTAGGATTCGACGCTCCTACTTTCCATACTCGTGGCCAGTTGATCCTTTTGGGTGTTGGAAGATTGGTGAGTCCTCATGATCCGAAGGCTAAGATTATTTATTGCTTTTATGTCATCTCCATTTTCAGACTTTGAAAGTGATGTATGGGTTACGTCCCAATCACTTTCCTTGTGATGTACTAGATGACTTTGAGACTTACGTTGGACTTCCGCTTGTAAAACTATTTTGGGTGTATAAAATGCTATCTTTTAAAGTCTTTATTTCTATTGTCTTGTATGATGTATGCCAAGTGGCTTCTATAGGGACTCTCAGGGTTCTATAGGCCATGTTACACCTAGGGTCTACTTTGGGTTGGACAATTTTATATGAATTACAACTTTGTTTATTCAACTTACAAGAATAATTAATTACTCACAAGTCACAGGTGGGATACAAATTTAGACTTTGATGAAAAATACCCAAAATACAAGACAATATTTATTTGGACTTTGTAAGGTTAATTGTTTTATACGTGTTTGGTCATGTCCGTATTAAAATATGCTTCTAGAATTTCTCTATAGTTTTTTTCAATTTGTGCTTATATTTATGGATAAGTACAAGAAAGTGAATTTCAACACTATTTTTCTTTGCGAAAGAATATCTGAAATAACTTAGAATTGAGTGGTTTAAAAAATAGAAAAATAATCGAAGGCATAACATAAGATATTTTAGGAAAAACATTGAATTATGGTCTAAAAAAGTGAAACCATATCAGATGTGATTTGCTATTTGAAAATATATACGGAAAGAAAATCAACACATTTAATTTGTTACCTTACTCATGCAAACATTATTACCATCTCACTTGAAGTTTTGGTCCTTTATATTTTAATGGTCATTTATTTGGTTCCTCACCGATTCATTTTTCAATTCTCCAAATAATTCTTCACAAAAAGTACAACAACCACCAACAAAAGAAATGAATAATCAATCCCTTATAACGAGGCCTACAGGTACTTGGTGTTATCGTTGCAGATTCTGCACAGAGGTGTTCACCTCTAGTCAAGGGCTTGCAGGTCACCAAAATAGTCATAGATTTGAGGACATTTGGATAAAGGGTGTACACCATCACAAGTTTTTCTATCCGTCTGCTGGCCTTCCCCTTCATTGTCGTTACCTAGGCTATTTGAAGTCTAACTCAATAGTTATATGCAACCAGGAATGCTTAAATCATCCATACATGAGGAATTCCTTGTTGCAGAGTCCTCAACTAAGTCCTAACGACCGTTGATCAATTTTTGACCCATTACGACAATCCATGGTGTTGGAGCTGCCTCATCAACCTTGTGGTCATCGGCAGTATGGCAATAATCAATCTCAAAAACAACATACAATGGTTCAAGTGACTCAACGACCTTCTCATGGTTATATGTTTTATTTGCCAAATCAACCAGAGCAATTGACACATCAACCTCCTCATTGCTGTATGTCATATGGTGAAATGGTACATGTACCTCGTGTTAACACACATGAACCTATCACTCCGACTCTTATTCATGATCATTTATTTTCACAACGTCTTAATCAAGTGGCTCATCTGACATGCTGTTAAATTTGAATGTTGCATTACCTACCAGACCTTTAGAACTAACCAATTCATCCATTGGGAGTACTAGTTCAGTTACTGCAGGTTGGTTGTGTGTGAAGAAGAATGATGATCATGAGGTCGAAGATCTTTACTTAGCGCTTAGGCTTTAGGTTTTAGAGAGACCATGGGTTGAAGATTTTTTGTTGTTGTCGTTGTTATGTTTATGTTTTTGGGTATTTGAATCATTTGTTTAAGTTTATGCTTTTAGTCCTTTTTTGTTGCTTTAGTATTTGTGTCGAATGTAATAGTTAGTGTTTATTATCTACGGATAAGGTTGTTGGTTTTTAATTTGATCTTGCTATTTGTTTTAACTTTTTTCTAATATTATTGATCCATTACTGCTATCATTATTTCTCATTTATTCTGGTAATAAGAGTAATGTTTAATCACTTTCATTTTTTAACAAGTTGAATGCATTTTTTGTTAGATTTAATTTATCACTATATTGTTACACATATTTGACACTAAATCTACATAGACGCATTTAAAAATGTAGCACAAAACACTTTTTTTTTAAAAAAATAAAAATTTATTTCAATCATTTAGGGTAGGAATATATCTTGAATGCCTTATTTGATTATAAAACGAGAAGATAACTATATACATCCATGTTGGGTTATCATTTTTTTGCTCAATGATGTTGCTGTGAGATCGATGTGGAGAGACTGTTAGAGACTCAAAATACCATGATCATATTGTAAACATCGTAAATTAATAACTGGATTAATAAATTAAGTTAGTTAAACCATATACTATACATGGATGAGTAGAATAGTCGTTACCCATGACTTTTTCTCAATTAGTGATTCAAATATATTTCACTTGCTTTCCATCTTTTAATTAAAGTCGATAAAATTAACAACCATGATCTCTTTTTAGCTACTTAAACACTTGCTAACTTTGTAGTATTAGAATAAATAAATTTTTACTTAATCTAGCCAACGATTTTAAAATTACTACTTAAAAAGTTCTTTGATGCAAATTTTTTCCATAGGTCTACCCATGCCACGACCCAAGGTAGCCTCTACACCTCAAGAGGCTCCATACAAGACACTTAGCATTGATGATACAAGATGATAGGAATATAAGAGATTGAAATGATTGTTTCAACATATAAGAGTTTATTAAATGAAGAAGAAGTCTAAACATCGTCTCAAAGCCGTCTAGTACATAAGAAAGGATCGGGGTGTAACCCGTACATCTAGTTCAAAACTGAAATGAAATGACATAATGAAATAAAGGCTTAGTCTTTAGAACATGAGGACTCACCAATCTTCAACTTCTACTAAATGATCTTAGCCACGAAAGTGCGAGTCTAGAGTGTCTGACCCTATTTTTTTTATAAGAAATGTAGGCAAGAGTTTGTGTTAGTACAAATATGTACCAAGTATGATAGTGATGCATAAAGTGTAAAAAATATGATAAAGGGGCATTTTCATAATATTCAATGACCAAGCCAAATCATGATATAAGAGAGTTCGAAAATGTAAGTCATAAAACATGGCCAATGCAAGTAGACAACATGTTAAAACACAAGTGAGATACTTTTTAAACTAACCTTGATTCGTTAATGTGGGAGAATCATTTTTAACTGACATGCAATACCATGTGAGGTATTAACATGGAATACGGTGTCTACTCCACACCTAAAAGAGGTGTTCTCACTTGCCAAGGTAAGAACCATAAACTTCTAGCTTACGTGGACCCACTAGCTAATGTCTATCTAGACAACCTATGGTGGTACAATGTTTGTGGGACATGGGTAATCATCACTTGTCCACTCAGTGCTAAGCATAACTTCTACGGAACATTCATTAGTCTTATTCATCTTTTCTTTAAAGGACTTGGGTAATCGCCTCTTGTCCTTATATCATGTGACATGGGTAATCGCCTTTTATCGTTTGTTAGAGAGCATGGTTAATTGCCGCTTGCCTCATTTTTAGAATAATTTCTTAACTTTGATTCATTTTAGGTGAGAAGACCTTTCAACCTTAGAATACTTTATGAGAGAAAAGCCTTTCATATTCATGCATGGAATAATTATGCGAGAAATCCTTTCACAACAGTTAACAACAAAAACAATATACATGTTTTACTCTCAAGCAATTTACATTATATTTTTTCAATTCCATAAGAACATGCATATTTCCATAATTCACCTTTCATAGTTCAAAACCCACTTTCAATCATCAATATCTAGAAAGCATGGGTTAATAATGGGTTCATGAGGATTCATCTTAAAAACATGTATTCATTTTAATTCATGCTTAATAGATCATAAAACAATCAAATAAATCAACATTTAAAGGAACTCATGACATAGAAGAAAATGCTAATTCAATTAGGTGTTTCTAACTTTGTAAGTTGGATAATTTAGGAACTCCATAGAGGAAAGGGCTCCACAGATGAAAAATATCATACCTCAATGCCAAAAGCTTGACTTCAATGGTGGAACTGGAGACTTGACTTGAAACCTAGGTTGACTCCTTTTTCTTCAAGCTTTTTAGAGAGAGAAATATTTTGGAGAGGAAGACTTGTTCTACTTTAAGGAATTTGAGAGAATGATTTCAATTGGGGAAATTTGGGGGTAAAACACTTATATATACTTCTAATAGAGGGCAAAACCACATAGTCTTAGGCTAGAATAATTAGGAAAAGACCCAAAAGCCCTTAAGAAAAATAACTGCAAACCTCACCCATGATCCGTTGGTTAGACCACAGACTGTTCTGATTGGTCATGGTTCAGATTAGAGACCACTATTTATGGACCCCCAATGACGACCCACACCTACAGCCCGTGGGTCTATCAACACAGCGTGAACCACAGTCGTAGGTCCTAACTCTTAGCCTCTAAATCTCTCTAAGTTTGGGACTCACCTATGAGGCCTATCTACGACTCGTGCATTGAATGACAAACCATCTTGGTGACCTCTCACAAAGTACTGGGACTCATCATTTTTGAAAAATTCTAACTAGCTAATCACGCCACCACCAATGGACCATCGCCCTACCAAAGGGCCGTGGGTGATGTCGTCTGTGCTGACACCAAGTCTGTGACTAAAATTTTTTTCTTCTCAAATCTGAGGTGTTACATTATCTCCCTCTTGGGAACATTTGTCCTAGAATGAGATTTAAGACATCATAAGGAGGGTAGGAACTTAATCTAACAATCCAACATGAATGCAATTACATAAATGCACATATCCGAGGAGGAAACATCAACTCCAAGCTAAAGCATGTTCAATACATCATGTCATGAAGTCTATATGCAACCTATACTCAAATGAACATAAACATGTAGAAATCAATCAAATAAACTTTTTTTCAAAATTTACACTTTTCATGAATCATGCATAATGAGGAAATCACGGGAATATCTAAGACATATAACACCAAAAGAGTAAACCATGAGGAACTAAATACCTCAAGCTAGAGTAGGGACGGAGGGAAAGATATGAGGATAACGGGACATCATATCGGCCTCGGCCTGCCAAGTAGCCTCTCAAAGATTGATTCCTCCAAAGAACCTTTACGGGTGCAACTTCTTTATTTCTCAACTTCTTGAATTGCCGGTCTAAAATTTCAACCAGAACTTCCTCATAAGAGAGATTCTCCTTAACGTCCAAACCTTCTATGGGAACTATGGATGTTGGATCTCCAACACATTTCTTCAACAAGGAGACATGGAAAATTGAATGAACCAATACGAACTCATTAGGCAAATCAAGCTCATAAGCAACCTTACCAATTCGCCTCAAAATCTGATATGGGCCCACATAACGGGGGCTAAGCTTCCCTTTTTTACCAAATCTCATTACACCCTTCATGGGTGAAATTTTCAAGTAGACCCAATCATTTACCTCAAACTCAAGATCTCTTCTTCTGACATCGGCATGATACTTTTGTCGACTTTGAGCCGTTTTCAACCTTTATCTAATAAGCCAAACTTTCTCCATGGCCTCATGTACCAACTCGAGACCTATCAAAGTGACTTCACCCACTTCAAACCAACCTATAGGAGATCTACACCTCCTACTATATAGAACCTCAAATGGAGCCATACTAATGCTTGAATGGTAGCTATTGTTATAGGAAAACTCAATCGAAGGCAAGTGATCATCCAAATTACCCTTGAAGCCAATTACATATGCTTTCAACATATCTTCTAAAGTTTGGATAGTACGCTCTGCCTGCCCATCGTTTTGTGGATGAAAGTTTGTACTAAGCTTACCATGAGTACCAAGACCCTTTTAGAAAGATTTCAAAAACTAACAAGTGACTTGGGTACCCCTATAGGAGATAACAGACAAGGGCACTCCATGTAACCTCACCATTTCTCTCAAGTACAACTTAGTATAGTCCTTCGCCGAATAAGACACCTTGACGGGAATGAAATGACTTGATTTTGTCATTCGATCCATTATAACCCAAATTGAGTCATGTTGTCGCCTGGTGCATGGTAAACCAACAATTAAGTCCATATTCAAGTCTTCCCACTCCAAGTAGAGATGCTCATATCTTGTGATAATCCTCCCAACTTTTGATGCTCAACTTTCACTTGTTGAAAATTAGGACACTTAGCCACAAATTTTGCAATATCTTTCTTCATCCCATTCCACCAATAGATCTCCTGCAAGTCACAGTACATCTTGGTGGCTCTTGGATGAATGGAGTATCGAGAACTATGTGCTTCTGATAATATCTGCTCTCATCGACATTAGGTACTCACAAACGACCTTGATATCTAAGTAGATCATCCCTCCCTTAGGAGAAAGCCTCTACGAACTTTTTAAGCACCACTTCCTTCATTTCAACCAAAGTTTGATCAATACCTTGCTTGGCTTTCACATCTAATACAATAGATGATTCTGAACTATTGTGATCCATAACACCACCCTTGGTAGAGTCAACTAACCGAACACCCAATCTAGCCAATCTATGAACATATCAAACCAATTCCTATCATTCACAATATGAGTAACACTACCCATTGATAATCGACTTAGTGCATCCACTACCACATTTGCCTTGCCGGGGTAATAAAGAATACTCATGTCATAATCTTTTAGTAACTCAAGGTACCTTCTTTGGCGAATATTTATAGCTTTCTGCTTAAAAACATATTGCAAACCCTTGTGGTTGGTAAAGACATCTACATGAACACCACACAAGTAATGCCTCCAAATCTTAAGAGCAAAAACAACTGCCATTTGTTCAAGGTCATGGGTAGGACAATTTTTCTCATGAATCTTATCTTGCCATGAGGCATAGGCAATGACTTTTCTATTTCACCTAAGGACACACCCTAACAAAATTCTAGAGGCATCACAATAAACAACAAAACCATCAATCCCTTCTGGTAAAGTCAACACCAGAGCAAAAGTAAGTCTATCTTTCAATTCTTGGAAACTCTATACACACGCTTCGGATTATATGAACTTAACCTTATTTTGAGTCAATTCCATCAATGGAGAAGAAATCAAAGAAAACCCTTTAACAAACCTTCTGTAGTAATCGGCAAAACCCAATAAACTTCTAATATCTGAAGTGGATAGAGGTCTAGGCCAACTTTTAACTGCATCCGTCTTCTTAGGATATACCTCAATAACCTTATGGGAAAAAATATGACCAAGAAAAGCCAAGGACCTTAACAAAAACTCACACTTACTAAACTTTGCAAAGAGTAGTTGGTCTTAAAGGACTTGCAACACAATCCTCAAATGATTGGTTTACTCATCTTCACTCCTTGAATAGATCAATATATCATCAATGAACATAAACATATCAAGGTATTGTCTAAACACCTTATTCATCAGATCCATAAATGCGGTCGGAGCATTAGTCAAACCAAACGACATCACCAAAAACTCATAATGACCATACCGAGTTCAAAAAGTCATCTTTGAAATGTCATCTTCCTTCACCCTCAATTGGTGATAACCCGACCGAAGGTCAATCTTAGAGAAGTAACTTGCTCCTTGAAGTTGGTTAAAAAAATCATCTATCCTTGGAAGAGGATACTTTTTCTTGAAGGTAACCTTAATCAATTGCCGGTAGTTAATACACATGCGAACTGAACCATCTTTCTTTCTAACAAACAAAACAGGAGCACCCCATGGAGAGATACTCGGTTGGATGAAACCCTTATCCAAAAATCTTTTAATTAATCCTTTAACTCCTTAATTTCTATCGGAGCCATACGATAAGGAGGAATAAATATAGGTTGCGTATCTAGGAGAAAGTCAATACCAAAGTCTATTTTCCTTTTGGGAGGAATACCGGGTTATTCATCAAGAAATACTTCCGGGAACTCATCCATAAGAGGGACCGACTCAAGAGTAGGGGTCTCGAATTTTATATCCCTAACCCTAACTAGATGGTAAATGCAGCCCTTAGAAATCATATTTTTAGCTTTAAGACAAACTGACCTTAGGCATAGAATTCCCCCTTTCCATTCTAGGATATGTTCATTTGGAAACTGAAACTTGACTACACAGGTTCTACAATCAATAGAAGCATAACATGAATGCACCAATCCATACCAAGGATTACGTAAAAATCTAGTATATAAAGCTCTACAAGATCAAAATGAGTGACTTTATGGGACAAGGAGGTGGGACACTTTCTATAGACCCTCTTAGCCACAACTAAATCACCAACATGAGTAGAGACAAAAAAGGGTCTAACAACATATCCGGAAGAATATCAAACCTCATTGCCATATATGGCGTCACAAAAGACAAGTTAGCACCGGGGTCAAGTAAAGCATAATCATCAAGTTGGAAGACTTTGAACATACCGATAACCACATTGGGAGAACCCTCTTGCTCATGACGGGTTTGAAGTGCATAAAATCTGTTTGCTTTTGGCTCCCACTAGGATCAGATGAAGTATTTGGTTGAACCCGTCGACAATTTTTGGTCACGACCCAGGGGTACCCCCTAGATGTAACAAGGCGTAAAAGATCCCGAGAGGCCTCATACAAGCCCCTTAGCATATCACAACATAAGATAATAAGAATTAGCAAAAATTCAAAACATTTTTCATAACATCAAAATTTCATAAAATGAAGTTGAAGTCTTTTTCACTTGTCTCAAACCATCTAAAACATGAATTGTCTTTGGGACGCAACCCATACAATAGTTCTAAACATAAAATTAAAGACATAAGGACATGGTGGTGAAGCCCTTGAATGCTATGAGGACTCACCAAAACATCTCTTCTTGCTCTACTATGAACCTAGCCACGAGGATGGAAGTCATTAATGCCGGACACTACATTTGATAATAATGTAGGCAAAAGTATGCGTTAGTACAAACATGTACTAAATATGATGGCTACCATAAATCATCAACATAAGCATATCAAAGGCATTAGTTAACATAAGACATAATCTATGAGAATAAGAGATAACAACATAGTCATAGGCATAATCAATGCATCTAGATCAACACAATATAAGAGAAGTAGTTCATAAGTAACCTCAAAGCATACTAGTGCAATGCATGGATAAGACCCTATAAATCTCACCCATGCTAAGTAAACCACTTTAGGCCATCATACATATACATCATCTTTTGATTCATCCTTAGAATATTTCTCATAGACAAGGGAACATTTACCTTTAGTCAAACATATCAAGGAAGGCAACTATAGCAACAATCCAAGCTAAGCGTACATCATGTCAAGTAAATCTCATATTAGAACAGACTTACAATACTTCCTTGAAGTAATCTTGTTTCATTATAAACATGCTATTTCAATTAGGGACATCTCCCTCTTTAGCTATTCTTGTTATTCTTGGAAGAGTACTTCTTTACTAGTCCAAGACAAGTCATTACTCATGAATGGTTACGATTTACCAATTAAAGGCTACCAAGGAAAATACTACCTTATGCTAGACTAAGCTACCATGGAAATCACCTTACATATGAAAGACCAAGCTACTCAAGGAAGAGTACTATTGCTAAAACCAAGCTAATCATCTTCCTAACATAACCACATTATTCTAGACTAAGCTACCATGGAAAACACCTTACATATGCAAGTCCAAGCTACTAAAGGAAGAGTACTATTGCTAAAACCAAGCTAATCATCTTCCTAACATAACCACATTATGATAGAACAAGCTACCATGGAAAATACCTTACTTATGCAAGTAGAAGCTACTCAAGGAAGGCTACTATTACTCAATTTAAGCTAATCATCTTCCTAACACAACCATATAATGCTAGACCAAGCTACCATGGAAATCACCTTAATTATGCAAGTCCAAGCTACTCAAGGAAGGGTACTATTACTCAATCCAAGCTACCAATGATATGGTGTGGCCTCACCAAGTCATGTTACCATGCAAAGCACTCTATTGTGCTTAGTTCAAGCTAACGATTAGAAGGGTACTATTGCTCAATCGAAGGCTATCCATGAGCACTCCTAACTCAAGCTTTCAAGCTTGGTCTTGTCTTACCAAGTCAAGCTATTCATGAAGGGATATCTTATTTTACTTCAATCTACCATAATTCTAACATGTTTTGATTCATTTTAGGTGAGTAAGCCTTTCAACCTAGAATCATTCTATGTGAGAAAACTGTTCACATTAATGTTCATGTGTGTTCATGAGAATGTCCTTTCAATCAACACAACATCTATATCATGATCATTGACATTTCACTCTCAAAGTGTCCTTTATGCATTTACATAGATTCTATAAGAACTTGCATAATCTCATACATTTATAATATAGGTCAATGTGGGTAACTCCTTCCATAATATTCATTACATAAGCTTCACACTCATGCCTTAACTTTCGTAGTTCATCATATAAGCGTTACTCTCAAAGGCCCAACTCATCATACTTCATCACATTAGCTTTACTCTCAAAGCCATAGTCATCATAGTTCATCGTTTTAGCTTTAGTCTAAAAGCCCTACTAATTATCATTCATAATACATCCCTTAGTCTCAAGACACTTCCAATCATCATAGTCTACAAGTCATAATTCATCATATATACTTGATTTCACTCAATTCATGCTTATGCTTTACTCTTAAGCAATTCACATCTATATGCTTTAATCTTAAGCAATCTAATCATACTTCATCATATAGCCCCAATCTCAATCACTACTAATCATAGATTCATCATGCATACGTTAATCTCTATCAATTCATGTCTACATGCTTAACTACCTCTATCTGCCTTTCGCTCAAGCTAGCAATAATTATACTCGGCAAAGTACTATTTTGGCCTAAAAATCCATATCTCAAATGGGATGGAAGAACCTTAAGCTCCAACTTCGGAGGCTTATCAATGGATGGTTTTGCTGGAGGAGTGTCTCGATTCTTCATATCCAATTGTAACCTAATTGGTTTGTGATGAAATTGAACCCCATCAAGTGCAACAACTAACTCATCATATTCATCAATATCATCTCCGTCAAAGTTCATTATCGTAGCTGCTAGTGCCTTAACACCTAACCGCTCTTCAATACACTTCTGGTTCTTGCTCAATAATATGATTTACTATTGAGACTGAGGTAAGATCACTTTCATGCTTTATGGAATGATAGATATTAAAAATTACCTTTTCATTGTTCAATCAAAACTTTATCTGCCCTCTTTTCGTATCAACCAATGCACGCCCAATAGCAAGAAATGATCTCCCTAAGATGATGGGGACCTAAAAATCAACTTCGTAGTCTAGTATCACAAAGTCTGCTGAAAAGATGAATGTCTCAACTCTCATAAAGAAATCTTGGAGCACTCCAACAAGTCTCATTACAGTTTTATCAGCCAAAAATAACCTTATTGCAGTCGGCTTGGGAGATCCTAAACCCAAATTTTTATAGATTGACAATGGCATCATTTTAATGCTAGCACCCAAGTCACACATGGCCTTCGCAAAGTGCAATAGACCAATAGTACATGGAATAGTGAAAGCTCCATGATCCTCTTTCTTTTGCACAAGTGACCTAGTAGCAATGACACTACAATGCTGCACTTTTTCTTCACTTTGAAAACTGACAACCCTCTTTTTAGTCACCAAATCTTTCATGATCTTTGTGTACCCTGGCATTTGTTCAAGT
Source organism: Solanum bulbocastanum (assembly GCA_037074985.1). Lineage (NCBI taxonomy): Eukaryota > Viridiplantae > Streptophyta > Magnoliopsida > Solanales > Solanaceae > Solanum > Solanum bulbocastanum. Next base: position 21,934,252 of record CM073599.1, read on the forward strand.
GCTTCTATCAACAGAACATTTATAGAAAGCTGCTTTAACATAGCTATAAACCTACGATATTTTCCTTCTTCAGTCTTTTTCACTGACCTTTATGGGAAGGGATGTGGAGTTCTAGGCATGGGAATAACTTTTTGGGTCACCTCAACTTCTTTCTCTACATCAACTTTCGGCTCCTTAGTTACCTCAACTTCATCCTCACCTTTCTCTGTCGCACTTTCCACCTCAGTCGCAGTGGGAGGATCTACAGCCTGCTTTCCTTCGCGAGTAGTGATTGCCATGCAATGACCATCATTTATTAGATTCTGGACTGTATTGCTATGAAGTGTTCCTGGCTGATGTGGATTCACCATTGCGGACAACTGACCAAACTATTGCTCAAGTTTCTTAATCGATATTGCATGGGCATCCACTTTTTGACTATTACCAGATAAGTCACTACGCATCTCCTTCACATTTTGATCAGTCTCATCAAACCTTTTCATCATCTTCTCCATCATATAGTCAATGCGAGTCATACTCGATCCAGACTCTCTATTACCATGTGTAACATAGGGCCCACTCTTCTTATTCCTGTTGCCATAACCATTCCTATTGTAGTTGTTGTTGCGATTGAAGTTCCCACACGGTTGTAGTTACCATAGTTCCGACCTTGGTTTCCTTGACCCTTATCCTAATTGATACATGGGAAGTTAGTTCGAAAACCCCCCATTTGATCATTCACTAGATTCGCATCCTCCTCATAAAGGTACACATCAACTGACGGTGCTCTAGGTTGGTAGTTCACAACATTCACTTTCTCCGCACTTCCACTCACATGTTTTAATACCAAGCTAATTTATGTTCTCAATTGGGCCAGCTCCTCACGAATATCATCATTTGACTGACTTGGTACAGTTTGGACAACAAATGTGCTTATCCCAGTATTTTCCTTTCTAGTGCTCCATGCCTTATTGTTCTTGGAGATCCTCTTGAGTTTTTCAAAAATCTCCTCAAATATGCATGCCCCATAAAATCATCCAGAAATAGTATCTAGCACAACTTTTCCATTGTCATCCTGCTCTCTGTAGAAGTACTCTTTCAATGACTCGTCATCTATGCAGTTGTTTGGCACACTCCTCATGGACCAGTGAATCTATCCCACGAGCTACTTACCGACTCTCCGAGCAATGCTATGAAGTCATTTAGTTTATCCTTGAGATTCAACTTCTTGGACATCGAAAACTATCTCTTCATGAATAGCTTATGCAGCTGGTCCCAAGTATTTATTGAATTGTATGGCAACTCAGAAAGCCACACAATAGCGTCACCTATCAACGAGATTTGGAATACTCTCAAACCTATTCCATCAATATATAAGTCTGGTTATCCCACACTACTCATATAGACACTCTTAACTCTAGTCATCTAGGCATATGGGTCCTCCAAAGGTAACCTAACAAACAACCCTCTCGTTGAAAGCATTTGCATCAAATTGCTGGTTACCACAAAAGAATGTCCCGGAGGTAGTGGAGGAAGAACAATAGCACCGGTGGACTCCACCAAATCATTGTCAACCCTGTAGTTAACACGACCTCTCGGTGTCTGCTGGTTATGCACCCTTTTCATATTTTCAATATGGCCATGCACATTCACTATTTGGGAAGGTGCACACCAACTTTATCCCCTTGGCCCTCTCTAATTGGATCATTGTGTACTCCGAAATTTAAGCCCCTTCCAGCCATTCTTCTCAAAGTTTATTGTAGTTTTGGATCGTACAGAGTTAGGGGATTGCTTTGACTCCATGTACTTGGCATACACTAAAGTCTAGATTTGTAGAAAATAAAAAAAAACAAAAAATGTAAAATCAGGAAATACTTGACTAAAGGTCAATAACGAAATTAGTCTAATCTAAAAGTCGTATTGCCTGACAATGACACCAAAATTTGATACGCCCAAATTACGTCTCAGAAAAGAAGTATAAGCAGTTGTTGTCAAATAAAGAACCCAACTTTCATATTAGGGTCTATCCCACGAGGAATATGGTTCTGACTTAGGGTAACTTACAATTTTCTACGTTTAATCAGATTATTTCCGATGAAAGTAACAAAAATGGGGGATTTGTAAATAAAATTGCAAGTTGTTGATTTGTATCAATGAGTAACAAATAAGAAGGATTCATAGTTTGAGATATCAATATGAGATAAAAACTAGGGCATAAGTGTTCGCCACAAGCTCTTAATGCAATATTCCTAATAATAGTAACTTTATTCTAGTGTTAGCATGCAAGGTTGATATGTTTGGTATCCCTAAGTGATTGGTCCTCCAAGTAGGGAATTTCACCATGCAACTTGGTCCGTCTACAAGTGTGTACTTTACTAACCCTTACCCTTAAACTTGGATTATCCTTCACATGAATAGAGTCAAGCTATTAGATAGGGGCTAAGCTCGTCTAAATCTCCGTTGTTAAATCATTTTCTCATTCATTACTTCCTTGGCCGACAAGTAGGAATGACGCGAGTTCTAACGTTGCGCACCATTAAAAAGCATTCAAAACGAAAGGATTAACAATACATGCATAAACACTATTCTACAATTACTTAATTATTAGTCATACATTGTTAATTGCTCATGGTTCCCACAAATCTAGTTGTGGCTTAAGCTACTCATGCATGAGAATTCACAATTCATATTAGGGTTAATCAGATAAATCATGAACTTACAATTCTAATAGATGAATACCGTAATCTTGAATTGAAAATCAAAAGTAAATTGCATAAATCAAACTTCAAGAATTAAGCTACTAAAGTGTTTGTTAAATAAATCCAAAAGCCAAAAACAAAAGTCTCCAAAAAGTTCTAACCCATAAAAACAAAAAATACAACTTATATTTATATAAAGTAAGTCCAAAACCAAGTAGGAAAGAAAATATTGGAAATTGCGGTTTGGGCACGGTTTCGATTGACGATAGCCACCTACGGACCGTGGATAAACCAATGGTCCGTTGTTCCCTTTCGTGGTTCAGCGGTTGGCCAAAAATCACGGTCTTCAATTGATGGCCATCACCTACGGACCGTATGTCCATTTATGGTCCGTCCTGTCCATTTGTGGTTCAAGTACTGGAACTTAACTTTCTGAATTAAATGATGAACACTGATCGACGGTCCGTCACTCAAGGTACGAGACGTAATTTGCCTCTGAGTTTCCATACTTAGTTAGACTACCTTGAACACACACCTATACTACTCAATCTACGGCTCGACGATCAAGTGACGGTCTGTGGTTGGGCTTTGTCAACTGCCACTTCTACTACTTCAACTCTTTTCTCACTCAACCGCTCCAAACCTATATCTGCAAAAATCACATCAAAATACTATTATATCTAATGACAAAATGCCCAAGACTCACACAAACTTTAAGTATAATGCATTAAAAATACCGTAAACTCACGGTATATCACTCATCAACACCCCCAACTTAGACTTTTGCTTGTCTTCAAGTAAAAACGAGATCAATCAGGTTAATAGGAATATCTACACATAGTGTTCCTTGAGACTCAACATGAAATTGTACACAAGGTTTAATAGAAACATGCAATGTTCAAATGTGCACTCAAAGTTTCAAACTATAACTCGCCATCATCAATTAGAGTTCATACTCACAAATGCTCACTTCAAATGCAAATTTATGCCCAACAAAAGTATTCGAATGCCCTCACATCAAGAATAATTCCATGCTCTTACAAAGCCAATCAAGGATTACAATTAAGGAATCAAAATCAACTCTCACACTCTCAAGGAGAAAAAACATGCATGATTTTACCCATAGGCTTGGCCGTATTTTCCAACCAACACATCACTTGGCTTATGCAAGATCAAAAGGTCTTCCAAGGCTTGTAATTGGGCAGAGGGTAAGGGTATAATCATTTCGGCTTAGTGACTCTACCTTCATGAAGCATGGCTCAAATTTCACTTCTTTTCATTTTCTTTCATTCTTTTCATATTCACAACTTATCCTTTCCCTATTCATAGAACACAAAATATTTGGTATAGCTCATCGGATACCCCTTTTATTTCCACAACAATGCACAACGGATACAAATTTATTTCTTTCACTTTCTTTTTTATATATGGAGAAGTTCCATCTTTTTCCCAATCGTTTCCAAGGATGAATTTCACATACTTCTTGCTCAGTTTCTTTCCTCATTCTTACCACACCCCCAACTTAGGATTTTGGCCTAAGTTGGCTATTAAAAAAAACAATGCTTCATGAAGGTTATGGTGGCAAAGATATAGAAATTTCAACAATCGATCTAAACATCTGTGTTCATGTTTCATCCAAAGTAAATGTTAGGCTCAAATTGTGTCAAGCTAGGTTCACACACTCACAAGGTGGTCATACAAAGGTATAGCAATTAGGTTCACTCTAAAAAATTCATGCCTAATATCATTTCTTTCATTCACCAATGCTAGTCAATTGAACAAAAGGGGCAAGTTCTAGCTATCATCATGCACACTTTCAAGTAAACCTCATCACACATGGCATCTAACACAATCATCGATCATAAATATACAAGTTAAGATCGCGTGCAATGGTCATTGCAAGACTCACCTTGACATTCGACTAGTCACAATGAGATGCTAAGAGTTCACACAAGACTTATGCTACTCAAATTGCCTCGTTGGACTAACACAAACATATCGTTCATCAAAAACATTATTCAAGTCATTGATATTGATTACACCGACACTCAAATGTACAAGAAAATAGTAACCAACGTTCACATTCAAGCAATCGAGAGAGAAGCCAATGAATAAAAACCAAAACCAAAGCATTCACTACTAAAGAAACATGAAGAAGTTCCAAACGAAAACAACAAAATATCCCAAAAACGAAATACAACCAAAAGGGTAGGTAACTAGATACCTTCACCCCACCAAATAGAAACAAGCAGTGTCCTCGATGCAAAATAAAAATGGAAAGTAGCAATAGGAAATAAAATGGAGGGAGAGTAAGATTCCCCTGTCAAGCTAAGCCTACGTTGAAATTTGTCTCACTAGTGCGACCTCAACTTGGGCATCAGTGCCCTGCTTAACTCCAGCTCTGAAAAGTTGTACAACGACCTCCTCCGTGGGCTTACACAACACTAGAACCAATCATGGAGGTATCATGTAGTGATGACTCTGTGGCCACCCATAGCATGTCACCCTCTAGGTACTCTAAGTGCTCGCACACATTAATCTCATGAGCAACCAAGTCATCCTCATTAGTCTTGGGAGTGTCAGACTCCCCATCCTCATCAACTGCAACAATATCTCCATTCATAGTAGCCGAAGGGATCTTAGAATCAGTTGGAATCGGAGGAAACTCAGAGTCCATGAGTAGTGATCAACTCTCATTGTTCCCTCAACTCTTCTCGAGTGGGAGCAAGTGTAGCAGATATAGCAAGCTCAATCATCGAAGGGACATCAACCTCAACCCGAGAAGCCCTCACAGTGATCGAATCTGCAAGGTTGCCCATTTTGTAAATCATCGCCTAAGTCAAAGGGTGATGGGAGACAGGAGCAGGAGCAGGAGCAGGAGCAGTAGAGGTCGAGGGAGTAGGTATATCTGAAGGATCGACTGTGGGAGTTGGAGGTATAGGGCTAGCCTCCATAGACTCTATGTCAACAATCGGAGTAGTTTCCACTGGAGCTTCTTTTTTCTTCTCTATCTTATTTTTCAAATATTCTACTTTAATTCAGCGAATATCACAAGACGGGGAAGGAGTAACCTCGATATCTATATTTTTCACAAAGGGCACACCTGCTCGACGACACAAGGCACTGATCAGAATTGGAAATGGCAATGAGGTTTGATTTGTTTGGCCCTCATATCCATCTCCAGTGCAATAATGGACCCAGGATTCATCCTCTCCTGGTGGATAATACACCCCAAAAGTGCATCCTTCAGATGCGTGATAATGGACTTATTCTGTGACGGTATCAACATGCTACTAATGAACCCAAACCAGTACCGTGCTATTATTTAGGTCATTTTTCTCAATAACAACCCCCATATTAATTCATGTGGGTGTGACATTAATTAGCAGTGGGGCAAGCCACCCTTTCAAGTCATCCAATGTCCGAGTCTTGATTTTAACAGCCAAAGAGTGCCAATTTTGTACTATGTTATCTAACTCATTGTTGATATCTATTTCACCACACTTCACTATATTTCCCCGCACCTCTACAAATTCAACTGGTGCCATCGAACTAGCCTTCTTTTTCCCATTTGGTGTCAGCCCAGTGTACCCTTCATAGAACTCTTTACCCATGTAGGAACATATGGAATCTGAGGTTTTATGAATTGCTAGAACTTGTGGTACCGCAACATCTCCCAAACAGTAAGATATTTGTCCACCACTTCATTTGTGGAAAATCGCTTCTCCTTAAGTATAGTCCATATGCCGATGGCCTTTAAATGGTTCATTGATCGAGGAGGTTTCACTTGAATAGGAGGCACTTATGGTGCCTGTGGTGTCGGAGGTAGTGCAAGCGGGCCATAGGCTGCTTTAGAATACAGCTTTGAATGTTTCCTCTTTGTGAACTCAACTTCTACAGTGTATGGACTGGAGTCCCGAACCCCATAGCCTTTTCATTCTTAGATTCGGAGGAGGTGAACTCAATGGAGTTGATGTCCACACTATCATTGGAGTTGGTGTCATCTACCACCTGCTTTTTACCCTTACCACTTGTCTGTTGAGGTTTATGATGAGTGTTTTGGGGATTTTCAACCTTTGAAATCACTACCCCCTTTGATATCTTCTGGGGGGGTTGAACCTGTGACTTGGGCCTCTACCGAGGTGGAGAAAAATCCTCATCAAATGCATGATGAGTTGGAACCTTAGGTTTTGCCATACCTATAAAAGCACAAAAATGAGAACAAATTTGATATCAAAAGGTTAGTGAAACATAATTCTTAAAAAATGCAGAAAAACTCAGCAAAGCAGTTTGGTGTGTTGCCGAGTCCACACGACGAAAAAGAAGTCTCGCCAAAAGGTACTGACATTCCCAGCAAAAATTAAGTCAAAAAGGGCAATCTCAAGACGATTTGGCGAGTTATCGAGGTCACTCGGTGAGCAAAAGAGACCTCGCCAAATGTTACAGAAATTCTCAGCAAAAATTAAGGTTAAAACGAGCGATACCCATGCCATTTGGCAACTCCCCGAATTCACTTCGGCGAGCTGAAGAGTCATCGATGAAAGTAACAACGACGCCTCTTCATAAGCCTGGCATTTAGGTGATGAGGAGGACATTTGGCGAAATGTCAAGTCAACTCGGCGAGCTCACCAAAATGGCCCAACGCATCTCCTCCCCAATCTTTTTTTGGATTCGCAACCAACAACCTACAACACACCATTTAAGAACAAATTCAAACATATCTCAACTACCCATGATGTATTAACAAGTCGGGGTACTCAAACTTTCCCAATTAATTCTAATTTAACCAAACGACAATATATCCATAAGAACGACATCACCCAATCCATCATCAGGAAAATTCAAGTCATTTGGTCGAATTTGGGTTACTTAGGCTTCACCCACACACTATCCAACATGCAACACTCACAATTCCATCATCTAACATGAGAAATTTAAACAAATTGGCCCAAATGATTGATTTAACATGCACTAATTTAATTTATTGATATATGAAACAACATGCATACACCAAGGCACAAAATATAACTAAGCAATGATAAACCCATTACACTACCCATTAGCATTTCAAGTATAACACAAAATTAAACAAAATTCGAGAAACCAACCTCTAATGTAGACAACGACACATACGTGAAAAAAAGGAAAGGAAGAGGGATCAGAATGACACTTCAGATGCAAATCACTCGACACTTAAATGAAATTATAATATAAAGTTTGATGGAAAGAGTAGATGAGTCAAAAATTTCAAATAAAAGAGAAAATTTGAATTTAAAAGGTTAGAAAGGAAATGACTCTTCAATGCATGCTTCATTTGGCAGGTTGAATTAATGTCACTGACCAACCCGACAATCTACCAAATTGGCTTCAGCCTGCCAAACATGATAGAACATGCAGCCCTTCAGTAGATGCAAAGGGCGAACTCAATCAGACTTGCTGATCCAACTCGGCGAGTTGCCAAATAAGTTATAAGCTCACCTAAACTTCCAGTAGTTTCCTCATTTTTGACCTTCATGGGTTATGCATTTGGGCGATTATGGGTGCAATTCAGAGAGTGGCCGAGTGTTCCAGCTTCTTACCCATTCTCCTTTCTCCTCAATTACAAACTCCAACCTATACATCCAAAAAATGTTATTCAAATAACAAAAAGTAAAGTTTGGGTTGCCTCCCAAGAAACACCTTAGTTAACATCGTGGCAACTCATTTGGTTCATCCTATTGGTGTGACCCATCCGAAATAAGTATCTTCCAAATAAATGTGAGTATTCCAATGAATCTCTAATTAACGTGGACATGCATTCAAGCATCATCCAAATACACCCCATCAATCTTAGTCACATTAGGGCTTCTCCAAAGTAAAGCTTCAACCTTTGCCCATTCACCTTGAACATTGACCCATTCTCGGTTGCAACTTCTATTGCCCCATTTGTAAACATACGATTTACTTTGAACGGACCTGACCATTTTGACTTGAGTTTTCCCAGACAAAGTCTCAGACAAGAGTTGTAAAGCAACACAAGATCACCAACTTTAAACACTTGATGAAGGATTTTGGTGTCATGCCACTTCTTCATTTTCTCTTTATAAAGGGTTAAACTCTCATAAACTCGAAGCCAAAACTTTTCCAAAGCATGAAGTTGGTCAACTAGGTCCTTTGACGCATCCTCCTAATTCACGTTCATGGCCTTCAAGGCCCACAAGGCCTTATGCTCAAGTTCAACCGGTAGATGACAAGATTTACCAACCACCACCTTATACGGGTACATACTAATCGGGGTCTTGAATGTAGTTCTATACGCCCAAAAAATGTCATATAACTTTTGGGACCAATCGATTCGATTTGCATTAATGGTCTTTGCTAAAATCCCTTTGATTTCCCGATTTGACACCTCAACTTGCCCACTTGTTTGCAGATGATAAGGGGTGGCAACCTTATGCTTGACTCCATACTTTCTTAACAACAATGCGAACATTTGGTTACAGAATTGAGAGCCATCATCACTAATGATTGCACGTGGAGTGCCAAATCTCATGAAAATGTACCTTTTAAGGATTGAACCACACTCCTTCCTTCATTATTGGGTAAGGCAACTACCTTTACCCATTTAAAGAGATAATCAATGGCTACCAAGATGTATTTGTTCCCATAAGAACTCATAAAAGGCCCCATGAAATTGACTCCTCATACATCAGGGAACTCTACCTATAGAATAGGAATGAAAGGTAATTTATGCCTTCGTCACACTCCTCCTTGCTTTTGACATTGCACACATTTCTTAACAAGAGAATTCACATATTGATACAACGTTGGCCAATAATAACTACTTTATAGTACCTTGGCAACAGTACGCACTCCACTATAGTACCCACCAACCGCTGATGCATGGCTAGCGTCAAGAATAGAATCAACCTTAAATTACTGGACACATATTCTAATCATGTGATCCACACACTCCCGAAAGAGGTAAGGTTCATACCAAAAGTACTTCTTCACATAAAAAAGGAACCTCTTTTGTTGGTAAAAATTCAGCCCATCGAAAAGAATTCCACGCACCACATAATTTGCAAAATTAGCATACCAAGGCAATGTATCATTCGACACACCTATCACCGACTCATCGGGAAAGGCTTCCTTAATATCTTTATCACCAAAAACAACCACATTTGTTTCAAGCCTCGATAAGTGTTCTACTACTAGTTCTCACACCCTTTTCGATCTTTGACTTCAAAGTCAAACTCTTGCAATAATAATACCCATAGGATCAACCTTGGCTTTGCATTCTTTTTAGCCATCAAGTAGAGTATAGCAGCGTGGTTGGTGTGCACCACCACCTTGGTCCCCAAAAGATAAGCTCTAAACTTCTCAAAAGCATACACCATGGCTAAAAACTCTTGCTAAGTGACGGTATAGCTCTTTTGATCTATATTATTCAAGGTCTTGCTTACAGCCCCCAAAGCCACACCTCTTGCATCGCACATTAGCTCAAATGGAATGCTCAAATCCAGAGCAACAACGATAAAAGCCAACATAAGCTTCTCTTCTAAACACAAGAAGACCTTGACACAAGCTTCATTAAAATCGAAGAAACTTTCCTTCTCAAGTAGCTTGTAAAGAGGATGATCCACCTTAGAGAAATCTTTTATGAATCTTCGGTAGAAACCCGCATGATCCAAGAAGCTTCTAGTACCTTTAACCAAGATAGGAGGAGGAAACTTGGCAATAACTTAAACTTTAGCTTGATCAACTTGTATGCCTTTGCCTAAAATTTTGTGCCCCAATACAATACCTTCCTTGACCATGAAATGGCATTTCTCCCAATTGAGAATAAGGTTTGTTTCAACACATCCTTACAAAACTCTACCAAGGTGCTCAAGAAACACTTCAAATGTATCACCCACAAGCGAAATTTCATCCGTAAAGACCTCCATCGAATTCTCTGCCTTATCAGCAAAAATAGAGAGCATACACCATTAAAATGCCGACGGTGAATCTCACAATCCAAAGAGCATTCTCTGAAAGAAAACATCCCATAGGGACATGTGAAGGTTGTTTTTTCTTGATATTCCAGTTTAATGGAGATTTGATTATAACCAAGTAACCATCTGATGAGTCAGGAATTTCAACTCATTTGAGGCTTATTATTCAATGATTTAGTATCCTCATTCCCCATTTTATGCTCATAACTAATGTTAATATGTTAATATGTAACAATGAAGGCTTCACGGTAAGTCAAGGACATTATAAAGTGAAAAAAAGCAAAAAACATTGGAAAAACTAAAGAAACAAAAAGCTAGAGCTTGCAAAAGCTACTCAGTGACTTGTCCATTGAGCCTCCAGCTCACCTAAAGTTCCAGCGAAGTGACCCATGTTCCATACCAACTTGGCGAGCAAAAGGACAACCTGCCGAATCACTGAATAGAACGATGATTACAATCTTGCTCACTAAAACTTTTAGAAAATTTGTTGCAGGAGTCAAGCCAAAAAGTGAGAAGAAGAAGAACTCTACTAATTACTGAGTTTGTCGGCAATCAAGACTAATCTCTCCGAGTGGATGCCGTACTTAGAATTTTGGGAACGTACAAATTCATTTTTTTAAAGGTTTTTGAGAATTGATATAGTGTATATTCTTGTTTTTTTGAGAGTTTGTACATTATACACATTGTTTAACTTTCTTAAAGAAGTTTGGGATTTAGATTTTGAGATTGTAAGATTTTAGCTTTGATTTCAACATTTAGTATTGCAGATCGTTAGCAATTCAAATGGAAAACTTTGTGGGTAATGATTTCTCAATTTCCACAATGTTTAGCTAAAACCCTTTACCTTAGGGGTGTGATCATATTGTCGAATGAATGAATTATCTAATGGGTGTTATTAATTGCTGATTTTAATGTTGTTTTGAAGTGGGTTCAATTATTCGTTCATGTTTTAATTGATGAATTGAAGTTGCAAAGTAAGTTCTAGCTTAGCTCTTCTTAAGATAGAGGTATTAGAGTAGAATGGTTGATTGATAGTTGTATTGATTGCGTCTTTTAAATCTAGCTTGAGAAAGTGAGTTTGATTGTATCTTTAGAAACCCAGCTTGAAAGAGTGGGTTATTTAAGGATTGGATTGTTTAGTAATGATAAACTTGTTGAGGTTTGAGAGAATTCACTTGAAACATAATAGTTGATCGAGAGATGGCTATTGTATTCAAAACCTATCCTACCCATTGAGACTCAATAATATTAAGTAACTAGTAATTACCCATTATGCGAAATGAGCATTCAAATGATCACATTCCTAAGGTCCGATCTCTAATTGTTTACTTCCCGTGTTAAGTATTATCTATCACAAATTGGTTACTAATTCCCCCCCCCCCCCCCCCTTCATTTGATATTAATCATTGAAACTTCATGATTTCATTTCATGTAACAAAACCTTTACTTCTACAAACGATTAGGACACGTGTTTACTTCCTAATTGAATTCTCTACCATATCACTCCCTACCCCAACTCTTTGTTGAGTTTATACTTGTTAGTGACCATCTACACTTAGAATTACATAAAGTGTAGTTGAGCATTATAAAAAATGGCATTGTTGCCGGAGAGTGGTGTTTAGAATTATTTTATTGAAGTGTATTCGTGAACTAATTTTATTGTAGTTGAATTATCTTAGTTTAGTTCTTTTCGATTGCTCCATAAAAAGTGAAGATATGAGTGTCAACAGGAGAAATGCTAGTCAGTTTAGGAATAATGATGACATCAGAAACTTGCGTAATGGCAATGAGGATCAACTGGAAAGTGCAGGTGATATTTGATTGCCTCAAACTATAGGCAATGCGATGTTTCATGTGACCAACACGATGTTGTAGTTGTTACAAATGAAGGATCTCTTTGGGGGGGGGGGGGGGGCTTCTTATGAAGATTATCATGACCATATCTGAAATTTTGTGGATCTGTGTGGACCGTTCTCCTTTAAGAACATCACCCAAGAGTCAGTCTGACTCCGTTCATTTCCATTCTCTCTAATGGGGGAAGCAACGAAGTAGTTGACCAAACTACTAAGGGAATAAATTACTTCGTGGGAGGAGCTCACAGAAGTGTTTTATGAAAGGTTTTTCCCTCCTTCGAAGATGGTTAAGTTGAGAGGTAATATTCGGAACTTCAAGAGAATTGATGGTGAGCCTATCGATGAAACATGGTTGAGATTCAAAAAGTTGCTGCTCCAATGTATGACTCACGAGTTGCCGGATAATGTGTTATTGCAATATTTTTATCAGAGTCTCGAGCTCATTCGGGGTGGAATCATGAGATAACCATTTGACATAGCGTCAGCCCTACTTGATGAGATGACAAAAATTAATCGTGAATGGTACACAAGGGAAGATCAGGTGTCTCCTTTGAATCTTTGGCTAACAAAGGAGCAAATGGAAAATAATCAAGAACAGGATGCGAATATGACCAAGATAATGACCCAAATGGACCTATTGATGAAGCATGTCATGGGAGGTGGTTACGAGTCTATAAATATGGTTGAAGCTAGTAGTGGTACGAATCCCAATGACGCACAATTTGAGGCCATGTACAAACAAAGAGGTGCCGTTCTTGTCAAATAAACCAGGGGGTTCTCTCTCTAGCTAATCAAGGCTAGGAGGGAATCAAGGTTGGAATAGAGATCACGATGATGGTTGGAGAGATCCAAATCATAAATTACGTGATCGTGGTACAAATTGGAGAGATAAAAATGGTGACAAAGATTTATATGTACCTCTTCATGAATGTCAAAAGCCAAAGGAACCAAGGGTTGATCTTGAAAGCTTTCAGACCAAGGTTATGCTTGCTCATATCTTAAACAAGGTGGAATGATCAGACAATGTACTTAAGGAGATGAAAGATAATGTCTCTTGTCTAAATCAAATGGTGACATCACATTCAGTGTCCATTAAGCATCTTGAAACGTAGATGGGTCAGATGTTGGCTCATTTATGTTGAATACTGAAATGGGGTCTCCCCAGTGATAGTTTGGTAAACCCAAAAAATGAGGCATGATCACATGGCCACGTCATACCATGATGTTAAATAAGGTACTTCTTGGGAGGCAACCCAAGTTTTACTTTTTGGTGTGCCATTTGTGGCAAAGACAGATACAGAGGTGACACCGATGTTTGTCGACTTACATTCGGAGGATTGAAGTTGAATACACAATGGACGAGGCTGAGTAGAAGAATAAAGCACCGGTAGATATTTCTCAGGTAGTCGATGTTGAGGCCATGGAAGCCGGTGCCACTCAGTCTACTCTGGCAGTTGAACCAGCTGGTATACCCATTTCCTCTACTTCTACTGCACCTGCTCCTACTACTGCTTCTCATCCCCCATTGACCTAGGCCATGATATACAAAATGGGCAATCTTGCTTATTTGGCCGACATGAGGGTGTCGAGAATTGAAGTGGTTGTTCATTTCATGATCGATCAAGCTATTTAGGCTGCACTTGCCCCTATTCAGGAGGAGTTACAGAGACAACAGGAGTTGGTCACTGCCCATGGCCAAGCATTGGATGTCCTGACCATTCGGGTAGAGTTGTGTGAGCAGACAGATAGTCGGCCCACTGATTTGACAGCCTTGAGGCTGATATTATCAGCTTGCATCGTCATGTGGATGAGTTGAAGTCCACTTATATCTCAATGATGTGTGACAGTGTAGAAGTCCCTAAGGGCCCAAATTTAAATATGCCAGCTACTTTCGAGATCCCCTCGGCTACTGTGACCGGGGATGTTGTTATAGCTTATGATGATGGAGAGTCCGCTACAACTGAGATGGATGGGAAAGAGTTGGGAACACATAATGATGCAGTCTATGACGACTTGGAAGATTTATAGGGTGAATTTGTACAAGAGGCTATAGAGGCGTCACTTCATAACACATCAATGATTGTACCTAGTGGGTCTGTACCCACGAAGGAGACAATTGTGAAGTCATCCAGAGCTGGAAGAGAGCAGGGCACTGATGCCCAGATTGGGACCAGCCTAGCTACACAATGTTCACCTTAGGCCTTGCCTGACAGGGGGATATTTACTCTCTTTGCATTTTATTCCCATGTTGATACATTCGATTTTTAGTGCACATTGAGGATACTGTGTAGGTATTTTAGCGGGGTGAAGGTATTGTTATACCTAGCCTTTTTTTTGGATATTTGGTTGTATTTTGTTTTGCTTTGTTGTTTGTTTTTATTTTGTGTTTTGTTGTTTTGTTCAAACTTATCCCCATTGATGGAATATGAATGTTGGCTAGATTTCATTGGTGTCTCTCTTAACTGTGTGATTATGTGTAAGTGTTGTTCTCTTGTATATTTGAGTGTCAATTATGATTAATACCAATTACTTGAATAGTGATTTTAATGAACGATATGTTTGTGCAAGTCCAACGAGGCAATTTGAGTTTCATAAGTCATGTGTGAACTCATAGCATCTCATTGGGACTAGTCGATTGTTGAACTGAGTCTTGTAATAATCGTTGCACACAAGCTTATCTTGTTGAGTCATGATCGATGATTGTGTTGAATGTCATGTGTGGTGAGGTTGGCTTGAAATTTGTGCATGGTGATACCAAGATCTTTCCCTGTTGGTCCAATTGATGAACTTTGGCAAATGAAGGACATGATCTCAGGCATAAGTTTTTTAGAGTGAACCTAACTGCTATACCTTTGTGTGACCACCTTGTGATTATGTGAACCTATCTTGGCACCATTTGAGCCTAACATTTTCTTTGGATAAAACATGAACACAATTGTCTTTGTCCTTTCCACCTAAAGCATTCATGAAGCATTGGTTTGTTTGAATATCTAACTTAGGCATGGTAAGATTGAGGAAAGAAATTGAGCAAAAAGTTTGTGAAATTCATCCTCGGGAAGAAAAAAGTTTGTGAAATTCATCTTTGCAAACTTGTGTTGAAGAAAAAGATTTAACCACTCCATATAAAAAACAAGGTGAAAAGAGACAAAGAAATGATAAAATTATTGTGTGAATAAAAAGGGTATATGATGATGAGTTATAACAAAAAAAATTGTGTGCTTTAACTATGCCAAGGATGAGTTGTGAAGATGAAAACAAATAAAAGAGAAGGAGGCAAAGTGAAATTTGAGCCATGCTTTATAAAGGTAGAAGTCACTAATCCAAAATTATCATACTCGTACCCTAAACCAAATTACAAGCCTTGAAAGAGCTTTTTGATCGTGCATGAGCCAAGCTATGTGTTGGTTGGAAAATACGGGAAAGCCTATGGATAAAAGTGTGCATGTTTTTCTCTTTGAGAGTGTGAGAGTTGATCTAGATTCCTTAGATTATATTCTTTGACTGGCTTATAAGAACATTTCAATCATTCTTATTGTGAGGGAATTCGAATACTCTTGTTGAGCATGAATTTGCATTTGAAGTGAGCATTGTGAACTTCAACTCTAATTGATGATAGCTAGTCACAGTTTGAAACTTTTAGTCATAATTGAACATTGCATGTGTAGATTGAGTCATGTGTGCATTCATGTTGAGTCTCAAGGAGCACTATTTGTAGACATCCCTGTTGACCTAATTGATCTTGTGTTTTACTTGAGGACACACAAAAGTTTAAGTTGGGGGTGTTGATGAGTTAGGAATTTCGACTCATTCAGGGCTTATTATATAATTATTTAGTGTCCTTAATGCCTATTTTGTGCCCATAACTGATGCTAATGCGTTAATATGAGCAATGGAGGCTTCAGGGTAAGGCACGAGCATTACGATGCTAAAAGGAGAAAAAAAGTTGGAAAAGTTGGAGCTCGCAAAAGCTACTCCGCAACTCGCTGAGTGACCCTCCAACTCACCTAAAGTTCCAGCGAAGTGACCATGTTGCACACCAACTTGGTGAGAAAAAGGACAACTCACCGACTTGTCGAATGGATCGGAGATCGTGACTTTTCTCACCTAAACTTCCAGAACAATTTGTTGCAGGAGTCACGCCAAAAGGCGAGAAGAAGCACAACTTCGAGGATTGTCGAGTTAGTCGGTGATCACGACTAATCTCACCGAGTGGACTCCATACTGAGATTCTTGGGAACGTATAAATTCATTTTTTGAACAGTTTTTGAGAGTTGATACATTATACACATTGTTAATACTATTAGAGAAGTTTGGGATTTAGATTTGGAGATTTTAAGATTTTAGCTTCGATTTCAACATTTGGGTATTGCAGATTATTGGCAATTTAGATGGAAAACTTTGTTGGTAATGATTTCTTTTTTTCCTCTATGTTTAGCGAAAACCCCTTACCATAGGGGTGCGACCATGTAGTCGAATGCATTAATTAGCTAATAGGTGTTATTAAATGCTAATTATAATGTTTTTTTGAAGTGGGTTCACTTATTCGTTCATGTTTTAATTGATGAATTGAAGTTATTCAGTTTTAGGTTAGCTCTATATGCTTCCTTGAGAAAGAGGTATTAGAGTAGAATGATTGATTGATAGTTATATTGATTGCGTCTTTAAAATCTGGCTTGACAAAGTGGGTTTGATTGTGTCTTTACAAACCCAACTTGAAAGAGTGGGTTAATTAAGGAATTATGTTGTTTAGTAATGATAAACTTGTTGAGGTTCGAGAAAACTCACTTGAAACATAATAGTTAATCGAGAGATGACTATTGTATTCAAAACCTAGCCTACCCATTGAGACTCAACAACTTTAAGCAACTAGTAATTACCCATTATGCGAAATTAGCATTTGACTGATCGCATTTTTAAAGTCTGATCTCGAATTGTTTACTTCCCGTGTTAACTATTCTTTGTCACAAATTGGTTACTAATTCCCCCATCCATTTGATATTAATAGTTGAAACTTCGTTATTTAATTTCATGTTACATAACCTTTACTTCTATAAATGATTAGGACACGTTTTTACTTCCTAATTGAATCTTTTACTGTATTAATCCCTGTGGGATTGATCCCAACTCTTCGTTGGACTTATACTTGTTAGTGAACGCCTACACTTAGAATTGGATGAAGTGTAGTTGAGCTCTATCACCATATAAAAAGCAATACCATCCACGACACAAAAGTCTATCAAGTATTTGGTCCATAAAGGACATCCAGAAATGGTCCTTCTCGCTCCACACATTCAACTTATGATAGTCCATACATACATGCCAATTGGCAATTAATCGCATTGGAACAAGCTACTCCTTTTCATTAAGGAACACACTCATACCTCCTTTCTTTGGAATGCATTGCACGGGACTAACCCATTTGCTATCCACAATAGGGTAGACAACTCTCACATCAAGCCACTTAATAATATCTTTCTTGATAACTTCTTACATTGGAGGATTTAAACTCCTTTGATGTTCAATACTGTAACACCCCGTAACCTAAAAAGGGAAGCTTAGAAAATGGTTAGAATTTCCAGGTGTCACTTACGAGGGCCAACCACGCCCTGTGGTTGGACCCACACACCGTAGGTGGCCTCATGGGTAGGGCACCATAGACACTGCCAGAAGCAGTGAACCACAGATAGGACCCACGCCCCGTGGATGGGTCCACAATTCATGGTTAGGCAGGTCCGTGGATGGCCAATAATCTCTGTCTAGACTATGCTTGGCCAGGACGGACCATAGGTCTATCCACGGTCTGTCAATGGGGTCTCGTGGGTAGGGATCTAAATAGTTTAGTTGAAGACTTAAGGGTCTTTTCTGGTTTTAATTAAATTGAAGTGGTGTCATTTTGCCTATGTCTAAAACACCTATATAAGTATTTTTAACCCCCAAAATCCCCCATTCAAGTCATTCTCTCAAAACCCCAAAAGAATTCCCAAAACTCCTCTTAAATATTCTCACTCTAGAAGGTGGAAGAAGAAATAGATTGAAGCTAGGTCAAGATCAAGTCTACCAATCTTCAAGATTCTATGGGCATTGTGACTAAGGTATGATGGCTTTTCATCCATAAGATCCTTCCTCCGATGGAGTCCCTAGAATTCCAAAATTTGAAAAAGAATTTCCCCAATTCTAGTTAGGGTTTCTTCCAATGTTGTGGGTTATGATGAATGTTGATCCAATTGAGTGGATTTTGATTGTTTATGATTGAAGTGATAGTATTGCATGTATTTAGGATGAAATTACATGTACCCATGCGTATTCTATGATTTTAGGGTTGAATGGATATAGTTGGGCTTGATGCCATGTGAGGGAAACTCTATAGGTTAGATATATCCTTGTAGGATTGATGAATTATGACTATAATTGCTTGATATTGAAGCATATATGATGAATATGATGTTAATTATTTTAGAGTAAAACATAGATGATGATCATGAGATATAGTGCTTTGAGGGTAAAGCTTAGACTATGAATTGCTGATTGTTGATGTTGTAGTATGGAAAAGATACTAGCTATAATGAATTTATAAGCATCATTGAATGAATGTGAAAGGTTTACTCACATAAATGATTTTGGGTTGAAAGGATTACTCACCAAAAATGAATCTAGACTAAAAGACAAAATGAATAATGAGGCTAGAGGCGATTACCCTTGACCTCCATATGTAAGGATATGAAGTGATTCCCAAACTTCTTAGAATTGAACAAGAGGTGATTCCTCACATTCTTACTATGATGAATGGACATACAGGTGAGTACCCATGCTCTTTATGAAATGATGTGGAGGCGAGTGATATACCGTGAGTTTATGGTATTTTTGATACATTTCACTTAAGTGTTGTGTGTGTCTAGGGCCATTTTGCATTGGAAATAATATTTTATGTGTTATGTTTGCAGGAAATAGGCTTTGACGCGGTTGAGTGGGAAGACAACTGAAATTTTGTAGCAGTGGCAACCCATAGAGGGACCTACGGATTGTAGGTCCTGTGACGGTTCGTCGATGGATAGGCGTAGATAAGAGCATTAGGGAATTCTGACCAAGTGTCGAAATACAAAGTAATCCACAGACCGTAGGTCGACCTACGAGCTGTCCTACATATTCGTCGAATGTGTTTTGAGAATTGAAGTTCTAGTACCTAATGAAAATCCTATGTGTGGAGCCACGGAAGAGGACCCACGGACCGTATGTCAACCTACGGTCCATCCTGCTCATCCGTTGTTGTTGATCTGAGAGTGAAGTTTCCAACCTCTGCTGAAGGGACCTATGGACCGTAGGTCGACCCACGGTCCGTAGGTCGAGTCGTCGATCATAGTTGCATCCCAGAATTTTATTTCCTTATTTTGTTTCCTTTTTTTTAGGACATGTTTTTTCTATAAATAGGTTATGTAAACCTCGTTTTTGGTGGTTAGACATTATTGTTTACTTTTAGTTCTTGATATTTTATTTGGGAATTAACTTGCAACTTTAGCAATATGATTTTCAAATTTCGATTTATAAGATTTTCGCTTTGAAATTCAATTGGAGATTTCAGGTTTTTCCTACTCTAAATGTAAGTTCATGAATTCTCTTTATCAAAACATGAATTGTGTTCTTTCATGCATGAGTAGCTAAATCGACAACTAGGGTTGTGGGATCCATAAGCAATTGACAACGTATGAATAATAATTAAGTAATTCTTGAATAGTGTTTATGCATGTATTGGTAATTCTTTCGCTTAGAAGTCTTTTTAAGGAGTGCACGCATTAGAACTCGCCTTGTTGCTACTTGCCAGACCAAGAAGGTTGTTCATGAGAAAATAATTATCAACAAAGATTTAGTGGGATACTATCTAATAGTCTAATTTCAATTGGAGCGAGGGTTAAAACTAAGCCATACATGGATGTGATGTTTAATTTGAGGTAAAGGTAAGGGTTAGTAAAGTATACACACGTAGCTGGACTAAGGTGCGGGGTGAAATTCCCTATTTTAAGGACCAATATCTTAGGGATACCTAACTTACCAACTTTGCATGTAACACACTAGGAAATGATTACTATTATTATGATTACTGCATTAAGAGCTTATGGGGAACACATACACCCTAGTTTCTCTCTCTTATTGATAACTTGAAGTTTGAATCTTTCTACTTGTTACTTAAACAACAATTAGTTATTTGTTTCCAAACCCCCCCCCCCCCCCCCCTTTAATTACTTATTTCAGAAATAGTTTGGTTAAGACAATATAATCGTGAGTTAAGTTTAAGTCTGAACCATATTCCTCGTGGGATGGACCTTAATCTACAAGTTAGGATCTTTATTTGACGACGTCTGCTTATACTTCTTTAGGGAAGTGTAATTTGAGCGTACCAAATTTTGGCTCTGCTGCCGAGGAATAAGGCTTTTGGATTAAGTTTAACTACATTATTAAACTTTAGTCAATTATTTCCTAATTTTACGTTTTCTTTTGTTTTTATTTTCTACAGGTTTCTACTCTAGTGTATGCCAAGTACATGGAGTCGAGGTGAGTCATTGACCCCATACGACCCTGAACTAAGTAAGACTTTGAGAAAAATGTCAAATCAAGGGGGTAATAATAATCCAATCATAGAGGAGCATGAGGATGGAGTGAATAATGAAAATGCTTAGGTTCTGGTGGTAATCTACTCGGAGATGCAATAAGGGTGTAGAATCCGCCAGGACTAAGGTGCGAGATAATTACAGGGTCGACTTCAATACAATTGAATCAGAAGGACCTATTTTTCTCCCTCATCTACCTCCAGGGCATACATTTGTGGTGATTAACAGTCTGATGGAGATGCTTATAGCAAGGGGGTTGTTTTCTAGTATGGCTTCGGAAGATCCGTATGGGCATATGGCCAAGTTAAGGAGCATTTGCAAGAGTTGTGCGGGACGATCGGAGTTGGACACGAACATCATAGGTTTGAGAGTCTTCCTTCTATCATTGACCGGAGATGTTGCATTATGCTTTTCTGAGCTTCTGTACAACTCGATTCATACATGGGACCAATTGCACAAGGTGTTCATGGCAAAGTATTTTCCATTGTCCAAGAAGCTGAATTACAAGGACAAACTTAACAACTTTGTAGCACTACCTGGAGAGTCTGTGAGCAGTTCATGGGATAGGTTCACTGCATTCATAAGAAGTGTTTCGAATTACCACATTGATGATGAGTCACTAAAGGAGTATTTCTACAGAGGTCAGGATGACAATGGTTAGGTTGTGCTAGATACTATTGTTGGATGTTCATATGGTGAGTGAGCTTTTGAGGAGATTGCTGAGAAATTGGAGAACATTTCCCGAAATAAAGTATGGAGCACTAGAAAGTTAGAAACTGGAAGAAGCACTTTTGTAGTTCAAGCTGCACCTGGCCGATCAGCTCGATGACATTCGTGAGGAGATGGCTCAGATGTGGACATAACTTGGGTTGGTGTTGAAGCATGTGAGCAGAGGTGCAGAAAAGGTGAATGCGGTAAACTACTTAACTAGAACTCTACCACCACCAGTTGCGGAATGCTACTATGAGAAGGATGCTTATTTGGTGAATGATCAGATAGGGGGTTTCCAAACCAACGCCTAAGGTTCCAACTCGTATAATTGGCACCAAGGTTAAGGAAACCAAGGTTAAAATTATGGAAACTATAATCGAGAAGGAAACGATGTTTGGGATGGGAGCTACAATCGTGATCACCACTACAATTGGAACAACTATGGTAACATGAATAAGAGAGTTGGTCCCTATGTTCCACCTGGGAATAAGAAATCTGGTAATAGAGAAGCTAGGGGTAGTGTGTCGCGCATTGAGGATATGATACAAAAGATGATGAAGAGGTTTGATGCTACTGATCAAAATGTGAAAGAGATGTGCACTGATTTGTATGGGATTGGTCAGAAAGTTGATGCCCATACAGTGTCGATAAAGCAACTTGAGCAACAGTTTAGTCAGTTGTCTGCCAATGTGAATACATGCCAACCGGGCACACTTCCCAGCAACACCATCCAGAATTCAAAAAATGATGGGCATTTATGGCAATCATGACTCACGGAGGAAAGCGGACTATGGATCCCCTTATGCCATCTGATGTTGAAAAAGTGGTAGAGACAGATGTGGATGAGATTGAGGTTACTGGAGAGATGATAGATTTAGCAGAAAAGGAAGATGAGTTGACTTAGAAGGTTGTTCCTATGCCTAGACCTCCACTTCTTTTCCCACAGAGGTTAGTACAAAAGACTGAAGAAGGAAAATACCACAGGTTTATAACTATGTTAAAACAGCTTTCCATCAATGTCCCATTGATAGAAGCTTTGGAGAAAATGTCTGGGTATGCAAAGTTCGTGAAAGTCTTGGTGACCAAAAAGAGGGCTGTCAGTTTTGAGAATGATGAGAAGTTTCAGCATTGCAATGCCATTTCTATGAGGTCACTGGTACAAAAAAAAAAGGATCCTGGACGTTTCATTATTCCTTGCACCATCAAGAAGATGCACTTTGCGAAAGTTTTATGTGATTTTGGTGCAAGCATTACTTTGATGCCATTGTCGATTTATAAAAAGTTGTGTTTAGGAGCTCCAAAACCAACTGCGATACGTTTACCTATGGCTGATACAACTGTGAAAAAGCCCATTGGAGTGATTCAAGATGTCTTTGTGAAAGTGGGGTCATTCATTTTTTCGGTAGATTTTGTGATACGTGATTGTGAGGCTGACTTTGAGGTCCCATTCCTTTCTACTGGGCGTGCCTTAGTTGATACAGAGAAAGGGCAGATAAAGTTCCGACTGAATAAGGAGTAGGTGACCTTTAATATCTGTAAGTCTATGAAGTAGGAAAGTGATCTTAAATCGGTATCTGTGGTGAGTCACCTTCTCAAAAAAGGTGCTAAAGTGTCTAGTAAGGTGAAGTTAGGTGCAGCCTCGTGCATAGAGATAAAGCATCAAATCAAAAGATTGAAAAACGTGAATTTGCTGTGGGTGATCTGGTGCTTATATTTAACTCAAGGCAATGATTGTTTCTTGGCAAGCTCAAGTCCAAGTGATCCGGGCAATTTCGAGTTGCTCAAGTATTTCCACATAGAGCGATTGAGATCGAGAACAAGGTTTAAAGTGAACGGGCAAAGAATTAAGGTCTACATGGGGAAATGGAGAGTGTGCAAGAAGTGATCAAGGCCTACTATTTTGACGAAGTCTAAGTAATCAAGGGGCCTACGTCGTGCCGCAATGTTAAATCAAGTACTGCTTCGGAGGCAACCCAAGATGTACAATCTAGCCAACTATAGGTTTTTCTTTCCGTTATAGGAGTTTTCTTCATTTATTTTGATTTTTGTAGCTCTTTAAATAGGTGTTTGACTTTTGTATTAGTGTTGGCCAGATATAGAATAGGGTCCGTGTCTAAGAAGTGTCCAGAAAATGTAACAAGAAATTCCTAATGGTTGCTATGTGTGTAGGGAAAAAAGGCAAGATATGCAGAAAAACAGTTGTGTAGTGGTCTATGCACCTCATCGACGGTCCGTTGGTCCATCCACGGATCGTGAATGGCATCCGTAGACCCTAGGTAAGTGTTCTAAATTTTCTAAGTGTCAGAGTGACCTACGGACATGACCTATGGTCCGTAGGTTGACCCACGGACCGTAGATGAGGTCTCGTGGGTCCAAAAATAAGGGTTTGCTCGACCCAACCCAACCCGAACACCTTATAAAATAAAACCTTTCATTTTAAATTCATTCACCACGTTCAAAACTCCCTTCCAACCATTTTTAAACTCTTTATCTCCCAAAATGACTCTATTTAATCAGAATATCCCACGAATCAAGACCCTTTTCACTTCCCCAAAATCTCAAATCATCTTTTTTCTATCCCAAATTACTCATCTTCATTCCCCAATGATTCCACAGTACGTGTTTGGTGTCAAAGGTCTAGAAAAGGTCTAAGGAGTCTATTGCATCATCACACTCACCCACTTCGATTATTTGTAAGGTAAACGACTTCACCCTAACTTTGAATTCACTGTTCATTGTTTGTATCATGAAGTCACGGAGTTGGAACTTGACCTTGGGTTTTTAATTTTGTGTTTATATATTAAATTTTATGCTAGAAAAACCCTTGGTATGATGATATGTGAGTGTGTAGTTAACTAAATCTGAATAATTCAAGTTAATAGGCTGAATTGGAAGTTTTGACTTAGGGTTCATAGGTTTCGGTAAGATAATTTGTAATATTTTGTGAAAATGGAACCCTGAGGATGATTAACTACCAAATCACTTGTTGAAATGTATGTGTAGGCCTAAGTTGTTTGTAACTGTTGAAAGAAAAAGCATGAAAAATGGAACTATCCGAAACTTGGTACAGCCTGACCCACGAGACCTCGTCTACAGACCGTACGTCATTCTACGGACCGTAGGTCGGGTCCGTGGGCAAGTAGCACACACAATTTTCACTAAGCATCGAACCATGGTAAGGACTACGGTCCGTCGTTCCATTGACAGACCTTTCTGCACATTCGTGGTCCTACATTAGAGACCCAATTTTGTGTACTCTGACCTACGAAGGGGACCCATAGACTGTCGTTCCTTCAACGGATCGTAGGTACCCACCGTAGGTCGACAATTCAGCTATCCAAGGATTTTTTTTTTGTTTTGGTCCAACACTTGTTCTAAAATTCTTCCACGAGTATTATTGCACTATTTTGGTACTGACAAAGCTTCCACAGGTTCCATGGCCCCAAAGCAAGCTCTAACTTATGCCACAAAGGGAAAATCAAATTTCATTTCTCCCTCCTTCAGGCTAATCGATAATGATACATATGGGGAGTATGTTCCACCTCTTACTAAGACCTCCCCCACTGCTCTACGTATTACACGAAATCGAGCCCAGTCGGTGAGCTCCAACATGGTCACTGCCCCCAGTCTGATGAGAGGACCACACCAATTGGCTCACCGACTAGCTCTGAGTCCCCATCCAGCTCCTGCTCTGGCTCCAGCTCCATCCCCAAAGGCATCACCACCTCTTCATACGAGTCTGATAGTACAAAGGATACCATAGTGTCCCCTGTTCTGAGCCTCCAACGGTTTTTTTAGAGCCTTATAGGTGGTGTGTGGACGGCCAATTCTAGATTAATTCAGATACTCGTATGATAAATGAGCACACTAAGATGGCCCGATTGGTCACAGAGAAGAACCGAGTACTCATAGGTAGCCTCCACACCGCTTTGATCATCCATGATCTTTTTCAGAGGCATAAGTATGAGTGGATGACACGTAGTCCAGGGTCTTATAGCGAGGAGATTGTAAGGGAGTTCTACGCTTCCTATGCCGCTACCATCAGAGGGTCCATCTCTAAGCAGGACAAACCTGCAGCTCAGCCTCCACTTGAGGCCACATTCGTACGGGGGTTCACTGTTGACATATCCGAGACTACTCTTCACAGGTTCATCTATGGCCCCGACCACACTCTGCCCATTAACACAACAGAGTTTGACTATCGAATGGGCATTAGTTAGAGTGGAGAATTTCAGAGGAATGTCGAGCTTAGGGAGTCCCTTATGAGATGGCTGGCTTGACATATTGCTACTGATGAAGAGCGGGCTAAGTGGGTCTAGACCCTGAGCTTGGGTATTAAAAAGGCCACCCTGACGTTTTCTACTAAATTCTTCTGTTGCTGGTGTCTAATTGTGTGCCCCCTACTCAGGCGGATAATGTGCTCACATGAGACCGAGCGGTAATGTTTGCATCTATAGTAGCCGGGCTTGAGGTAGACTTTGCCAACATGTTGATTGCGTAGATCCATGAGAGATTCTTCAAGGTCACCACCACATTGCCCTTCCCATGCCTCATCTTCCAGCTTTGCAAGTTCCCGTTTGTACCAGTCTAGCATTGCGACTGGTTGCTTTAGGTAACCAAGACTTTGGATATCGGCCTGATTTGGGATGAGGCCGATGTAGCTGCACCTCGCAGGGAGCAACAGGTTGAAGTGCCACCATTTGGAGATGATCTCGTAGCAGATGTGGAAAAGATGCAGGTTAATGACCCTGCCCCTCCAGTCACTACATCAGATGACGAGGCGCCTCTGTTACCGGCCGCCAGTCAGGCTCCTAGCTCATCCAGAGCCACTCCCTTATTATGGTCCTCACCATCCCTCTAGCTCGAGTTGTGAAGCTGGAGATGTAGATGTCCACATTACTACATCATATTAGGCCATGGATGCAACGCTCGATTGAGCAGTTTGAGGCTAGGATAGAGCACTTAATGGACCAGAAGAATTAGGACGTTCAGAAGCGTTCGAGTTGCGAGTCTTGGAGAGGCCGACCTCGACCATTGATTTATCTACCTTCCAGATAGAGTTTTCCAGTCTTCGTGCTGATTTGGATTCCCTCCTAGTCCTTTTCGAGTCTGCACCAGAGGCTACCCCTATAGAGGGGGTTGACACCGTGGTGATATCTGCCTTATTTTCTACTACCAGACTCTTCTCGTGCTGCTCGAAAGTGCCCCCACTCCGGTTGGACTTCTGATGATGCTGAGGCCCACATATTGAGAAAAGAAGAGCTCCAGTAGTTTGAGCAATCCATGAGGGCGTCATTACTAGAGGAGGAGATACGACAACAGCGGGTTATGGAGGTAGGTGTTGGCCTATTCGCCAGAGTGAGCACTACTGAGGGTGCTATAATCACTACTGAGAGTGCTGGGATAGTTGATTGGAGCGCTACTGATGGCGTTCCAAGTGTTGATTCAGTGGGCTTTGGGAAATTAGACCCACCCGCTTCTTGAGTGGTCTTCGGCGCATATGTGCCATAAGTTTGCTTTACCTGATCCTTTACTTTTTGTTTTTTTGTGCATTGGGGACTATTGCACTTTATTTTATTGGTGGATGGGTATATGGTTTGTGAGTGATAGGTGAAGTCTGAGTAACCCAACTCATAATCCTCTCTTAGGGTTTTCTGGCCTGTGTTCTTTTACCCCCAAGTGACTGTTTTAATTTCTGTTGAACCAACATGTGTAGAAATGTATGTGTAGGAGTAAGTAGAAAAATGAAAGCATGATGGCATAAAAAAAGCATGAGAAAAATGATCCCTGTCAAAAAATATTGAAATGTGCTAGATCTATAGTCTTGATAAGTTGAATGTGTTGGATCTCAATGTGACATTATGAGGAACCAATTTGACCTCATGACTTAAGCTAAAACTTGAACTGGGTACTCTAGTAATCTGATAATGAAACAATGTGCCAAGAGTGTGTGACAAAAGTTGAATGTTCAGACAGTATGTGCCAATCTAGAACTTGCCCCGTTGGTCCTGCTAAGATAATTTAGGCTAGAAGTTGGGAAGTGATCATAGACCCTTGTTCAAATTAAGTCCACTAAAGCCTAAAATGATCCAACCAAATGAAATCAATGTTCCTTTTGATCCATATGTTTGAGCCTAAAGTAGACCATTTCTTTCGATTCAACTAACTCACCACCCCTAAAATAATTTTTTTGGCCCCGGTCCCTCCATGGACATGTACACCTTGACTTAGCCCAAAAGCCTAAGTTGAGGGTGGCTAATCCAAAAAGTTACCTTGATCTTGGCCCTGGTCCAACATCAGATATTATGCACCTCAGCTCATGCTAAACACTTAAGTTGAGGGTGGCTATGAGAAAAGGAAACTTTGTGTTCAGAGAGTTGAAGTTCCAGTACCTGATGAAAATCCTAAGTGTGGAGCCACGTAAGAGGACCCATGGACCGTAGGTCAACCTACAGTCCATCCTGCACGTCCGTCATTGCTGATCTGAGAGTGAAGGTTCCAACCTCTACTGAAAAAAGTTCTAAGTGTTGACTAGTGGAAGGGACCTATGGACGGTAGGTCGAGTCATCGATCAAAGCCGCATCCCAGAAGTTTATTTCTTTATTTTGTTTCCTTTTTGTTTAGGACATGTTTTTCTATAAATAAGGTATGTAAACCTCGTTTTTGGGGGTTAGGCTTTATTTTTTACTTTTACTTCTTGATATTTTCTTTGGGAATTAACTTGTAACTTTAGCAATTTGATTTTCGAATTTTGATTTATAAGATTTTCGCTTTAAAATTCAATTGGAGATTTTAGGTTTCTTCTACTCTAACCGTAAGTTCATGAATTATCTTTATCAAAACATGAATTGTGTTCTTCAAGCATGAGTAGGTAAATCCACAAGTAGGGTTGTGGGAACCATAAGAAATTAACAACGTATGAATAATAATTAAGTAATTCTTGAATAGTATTCATGCATGTATTGGTAATTCTTTCGCTTAGAAGTCTTTTTAATAAGTGCACGCGTTAGAACTCACCTTGTTGCTACTTACCAGACCAAAGAGGTAGTTAATGAGAAAATAATTATCAACATAGATTTAGTGGGATACTATCTAATGTCTAATGTCAATTGGTGTGAGGGTGAAAACTAAGCCATACATTATTGTGATGTCTAATCTGAGGTAAAAGTAAGGGTTAGTAAAGTATACACACGTAGTCGGACCAAGGTGCGGGGTGAAATTCCCTATTTGGAGGACCAATCACTTAGGGATACCTAACTTACCAACTTTGCATGTAAAACACTAGGAAAGGATTTCTACGTTAAGATGTTATGGAGAACACATACACCCTAGTTTCTCTCTCTTATTGATAACTCGAAGTTTGAATCTTGCTCAATTGTTATTTAAACAACAATTAGTTATTTGTTTCCAAAAACCCCCCCTTTAATTACTTGTTTCGAAAATAGTTTGACTAAACGAATATAATCGTGATTTAAGTTTAAGTTTGAACTATATTCCTTGTGGGATTGACCCCAACCTATAGGTTAGGTTCTTTATTTGACGACGACCACTTATACTTCTTTAGGAAAGTGTAATTTGAGCGTATTAAAGAGTACCTGTGTCATATGATGTGATTGTAGAGGCGAGTACCCATAATCTTAAGGTATGTAAGGCAAGAGACGAATACCCATTAGCATTTATAAGATAGGCATTGAGGCGAATCCCCTTGTCTTTAAAGTAAGTATGACTAATGTGATTATGTTAATAAGTTGATTTGCTTGGATTGTTGCTAGACATGCCTTCCATGATATAAGCTTGACTAGGGGCGGATGCCCTATGTCTTGGCTAAGGATAAGTGAGGTTACTTAAGGAAGTATTCCTCTTTCATTATGATGTTTATTATGTCTTGATTATTCTTATACCTTATGTATTTTGTTGACTAATGCTTACGATTATGTGATTTACGCTAGCCATCATATTTAGTACTTGATTATACTAACGCATACTCTTGCCTACATTCTTATCAAATGTAGGGTTGGCGACATTGACTCGCTCACTAATGGCTAGCTTTGTTGTTGTCAAAGAAGTAAAGTTTTGGTGAGTCCTCATTATGTTCGATGATGTGATCACCACTTTCTTTTTTGTTTTTCCTTTATGTCTTCGACTATTGTATGGGTTGTGACCCAAGACTTTATTCATGTTGTTTAGATGGTTTGAGATAATGTTGTTAGACTTCGATTGATTTAATATGCTAATTGACTTATGTGAGGTCTCTCAGGGTCTTATACGCCTTGTTACGTCTAAGGGGTACCCCTGGGCCGTAACAAACTTAGTATCAGAGCACAAGGTTTAGAATGGTTCTAGGATGTCTCAAACCATGTCTAGTACAGTCTTGTTCGTAAGTGTGAAGAGCGCCACATTTATAAATGAGAGACTATTAGATTTTTTGGAAACTTCACTTCTTCACTTCTCTAAGTCGTGCCATGGAGTTTAAATCTATAAGTCTTTCTCCTAATTTATGCCCGATGGTTTTGAGGAATGACTACTAGAAGGGGTAATGCTAGAAGGTTAGAGGAAGGTAATGTTGAGCGAGAGGTTCCTCATTAGGTTCCTCCCCAAGCACCTCCTCAAGCTCCGATTGACCCATTGAATGAGAATGTGACTAATGCGGAGTGTAGGTCGGCATTTCAAGTGTTGGCCCAAGCCGTGACAGCACAAGCCAATAGAGAGGTGGTAGTCCCAGTGAACCCAAATGTGGGTCCGGCGGTGCCAAGAGTGGGGGTTTTAGAATAATGAACCCTTCCTAATTTTATAGCTCCAAAATTGAGGAAGACCCTTAAGAGTTTATCAACGAGGTCTACAAGATACTTTCTATTATGGGAGTGACTCCAATAAAAAAGGCAGAATTGGTCACATACCAACTCAAAGGGGTTGCTCAGATTTGGTTCAATCAGTGGAAAGAGGCAAGTCTGGTGGAAGCGGGTCCCACAGAATGGGTAAGGTTCAAAAGTGCTTTTCTTGATCGATTCTTCCCTATTGGGATGAGAGAGGCCAAGGTACTTGAATTCATCAATCTAAAGCAAAGAAATATGCGTGTAAGGGGAGTATGCCTTAAGGTTCACTCAACTATCCAAGTATGCTCCTTCTATTGTGGCATATAGTAGGGCCAAGATGAGTAAGTTTCAATCAAGTGTATTTGACATGGTAGTAAAAGTATGCCGCACTACTATGCTTTACCATGACATGGACATTTATCGCCTTATGGTGCGTGCCCAACAAATTGAGGAAGAAATTCTCAAGGAAAGATCTAGAGAGGCAAAGAGATCAAGGGTGGGTGATGGTAGCTACTCACATTCTAGGTCCGGTGGACGTCCAAGGTTTTGTCAAAATTTCTCTGGGCAAGGTTCTTCAAATGCTCCTCCTAGGTCTAATAATGAAAGGATGTCTAACCCTAAAACTCAAGGAGATGGTAATAGGCCCTCTAATGCCTACTTGTGCTAAATGTTGGAGAACTCATGAAGGGAAGTTTCCAGTGGGTTCTAATGCTTACTTTGGTTGTGGAAAGATGGATCACAAAATAAGGAATTGTCCTTCAGTTGCTAAGAATGATGGAGATGGTCGTTATAGGGCTTAACCTTACCCTTTATCCGGTCCTAGTGGTTCGGTGCAAGTGATCCTAAGAAAAACCATTTCTATACTATCTAAACTAGAGGTGATCAAGAGAGTCCCTGGACGTGGTGATGTGTATGTTAAAAGTTTTCCATATAGATCTGTACGCTTTACTTGATCCAGGGGAAACTTTGTCCTTTGTGACCCCTTATATAGCCATGAGGTTTGATGTGCTCCCCGAAGTGTTGTTAGAACCTTTTTATGTCTCTACCTCTATTGGTGATTCTGTGGTGGCAAAGAAAGTCTATAGGAGATGTCCCATTTCCTTATCCCATAGAGTTACTTTGGTAGATTTGGTGGAACTTGAGATGATTGACTTTGATGTTAATTTGGGCTTGGATTGGTTGCATTTGTGTTATGCCTCTATCAATTGTAGAACTCGGGTAGTCAAATTTCAATTACCAAATGAGCCTATCCTAGAGTCGAAGGGGGGAAATTCTATGCCTAGAGGTCAATTTGTTTCTTACCCAAAATATAGGAAAATGATTTTGAAGGGTTGTGTCTACCATATAGTGAGGGTGAGGGGTGTGGAGTCCGAAACTCCTACTCTTCAGTCGGTCCAGGTGGCAAAAGAGTTTTCAAAAATTTTCCCTAAAAATTTGTCCGGTATTCCGCCCAAAAGGGAAATAGACTACGGGATTGACCTACTCCCCGATACCCAACCTATCTTTATTACTCTTGATAGAATGGCTTTGATGGAACTTAAGAAGTTCAAGGAATAGTTAAAGGACTTATTGGATAAGGGTTCATCTAACCGAGTATCTCTCCATGGGGTGCTCCGGAGTTGTTTGTTAAGAAGAAAAATGGTTCACTCTGTATGTGTATCGATTATCGGCAATTGAACAAAGTAATAATCAAGAACAAGTATCCTCTTCCAAGAATAGATTACTTATTTGATCAACTTCAAGGTGCAAGTTATTTATCTAAAATTGATCTTCGATCGGGTTAGCACCAATTAAGGGTGAAAGAGGAAGATATTCTGAAAATGACTTTTAGAACCCGATATGGTCATTGTGAGTTTTTGGTAATGCCACTTGGGTTGACTAATGCTCCGGAGGCATTTATGGTTTTGATGAATAGGGTGTTTGGACAATACCTTGATATGTTCGTAATTGTGTTCATAGATGATACTTTGATCTATTTAAGAAGTGAGACTGAGAACATTGATCATTTGAGGATTGTAATTCAAATCCTTAAGGACCAACAACTTTATGCAAAGTTTAGTAAATGTGAATTTTGGTTAAGGTCCGTAGCCTTCTTAGGCAATATTGTTTCAAGCAAGGGTAGTGAGGTAGATCCGATATAGATGGATGAGGTCAAGAGTTGGCCAAGAACTCTATCACCAACATACATTAGAAGCTTCTTGGGTTTGGCTAGTTACTATAGAAGGTTTGCTGAGGGGTTTTCCTCCATTACTTCTCCTTTGGCGACTTTCACTCAAAATAAAGCCAAATTTATATGGTCTGAAGCTTGTGAGAAAAGTTTCCAAGAGTGGAAATATAGACTTACTTCCGCTCTGGTGTTGACTTTACTGGAAGGTATGGATGGCTTTATGGTATATTGTGACCCCTCTAGAGTGGGGTTGGGATGTGTGTTTATGTAAAATGGTAAGGTGATTGCCTATGCTTCAAGGAAACTAAAAGTTCATGAGAATAATTATCCTACCCATGACCTTGGATTAGCGATAGTGGTATTTG
Source organism: Solanum bulbocastanum (assembly GCA_037074985.1). Taxonomy (NCBI): domain Eukaryota; kingdom Viridiplantae; phylum Streptophyta; class Magnoliopsida; order Solanales; family Solanaceae; genus Solanum; species Solanum bulbocastanum. The sequence goes on from CM073599.1 coordinate 21,967,415, forward strand.
CCTTAAGGATTTGGAGGCATTATTTGTATAGGGTCCATGTTGATGTTTTCACCAATCATAAGAGTTTACAATATGCGGTTACCCAAAAGGACTTGAATTTTCACCAAGAATTATCTTACCTATGACCTTGGATTAGCGACGGTGGTATTTGCCTTAAGGATTTGGAGGCATTATTTGTATGGGGTCCATGTTGATGTTTTCACCAATCATAAGAGTTTACAATATGCGGTTACCCAAAAGGACTTGAATTTTCACCAAGAATTATCCTACCTATGACCTTGGATTAGCGACGGTGGTATTTTCCTTAAGGATTTGGAGGCATTATTTGTATGGGGTCTATGTTGATGTTTTCACCAGTCATAAGAGTTTACAATATGTGGTTACCCAAAAGGACTTGAATTGTTAAAGGACTATAATATGAGTGTTCTATATCACCCTGGAAAGGCGAATGTAGTAGTGGATGCTCTTAGTCGACTATCGATGGGTAGTGTTGCACATATAGATGATGATAGAAAAGAGTTGGCCCGAGATGTCCATAGGTTGGCCCAAATGGGTGTTCGATTGGTAGACTCTGCCAAGGGTGGGGTTATCGTTAATAAATTGTCAAAATAGTCTTTTGTAGATGATGTTACAGCAAAGCAATGTCTTGATCCGACTTTGGTAGAATTGAAAGAAGCGGTACTTAGAAAGTTTGTTGAGGCTTTCTCCTAAGAGGGAGATGATGTCCTTAGATATCAAGGTTGGTTATGTGTTCCATATGTTGATGACTTGTGGGAACAAATCTTGACTAAAGCCCATAAGTCTCGGTATTCTATTCATTCGGAACCCACCAAGATATATTGTGACTTGCGGGAAATCTATTGGTGGAATGAGATGAAGAAGGATATTGCAGGATTTATGGATAAGTATCCAAATTGCCAACAAGTGAAGGTTGAGCATCAGAAACCGGTAGGTTTATCCCAAGGCATAAGCATTCCTAATTGGAAGTGGGAAGATTTGAATATGGACCTCATAGTAGGGTTGCCCAGAACTTAGCACTAATAATATTCGATTTGGGTTATAGTAGACCGAATAGTGAAGTCAGCCTATGTCATTCCCGTTAAGGTTTCCTATACAGAGGAAGATTATGCTAAGATATATTTGAGAGAGATGGTGAGGTTGCATGAAGTGCCCTTATCCATTATCTTTCATAGAGGTACTCAATTTACTTCACAGTTTTGGAAGTCCTTTCAAAAAGGTCTTGGCACTAATGTCAAGCTTAGTACGACTTTTCACCCCCAAACCAATGGGCAAGCGAAAAGAACAATCCAAACATTGGAAGATATGTTAAGGGTCTGCGTGATTGATTTCAAGGGAAATTGGGATGACCATTTGCCTTTGATTGAATTTACCTATAACAATAGCTACCATTCTAGTATTGATATGGCTCCGTTTGAAGGTCTTTATTGTAGGAGGTTTAGATCTCCTATAGGATGATTTGAGGTGGGTGAGGTTGCTTTGATAGGACCCGAGCTAGTTCATGAGGCTATAGAAAAGATTTGACTCATTAGAGAGAGGTTGAGAACTGCCCAAAGTCAACAAAAGTCTTATGCGGATGTTAGAAGGAGAGACCTTAAATTTGATGTGCTTTATTGGGTTTATTTGAAAATCTCACCCATGAAGGGTGTAATGAGGTTTGGAAATAAAGGAAAGCTCATTCCCCATTTTGTAGGCCTATATCAAATTTTGAGGCGTGTTGGTAAGGATATGAGCTTGATTTGCCAAATGAGTTGGCGTCAGTGCATCCTGTATTCCATGTCTCTATGTTGAAAAAATGTGTTGGAGATCTGACATCCATAATTTCCCTAGAAGGGTTAGAAGTGAAAGAGAACGTTTCTTATAAAGAAATTCCAGTTGAGATCTTAAATCGGCAAGTTAAGAAATTAAGGAACAAGGAACTTGCTTTCGTGAAAGTCATTCTCTCAAAACCCTTAAGCAATTGATAAGCATGATTGAATGAATGTGAATGGTTTACTCACATAAATGATTCTAGGTTGAAAGGATTGCTTACCTAAAATGAATCTTGACTAAAAGGCTAAATGAATGATGAGTCTTGAGGTGATTACCCTTGACCTCCATATGTAAGGATATGAGGTGATTCCCATACTCCTTAGAATTGAAAAGAGGTGAGAACCCACGTTCTTATTTTGATGAATGGACATGGAGGCGAGTACCCATTCTTCTTATGAAATTATGTGGAGGCGAGTACCCGTGTCATATGATGTTATTGTGGAGGTGAGTACCTGCAATCTTAAGGTATGTAAGGCAAGAGTCGAATACTCATTATCCTTTATAAGCTAGGCATTAAGGTGAATACCCATTAGCCTTTCTAAGATAGCATTGAGGCGAATCCCCAAGTCTTTAAAAGTAACTATGACTAATGTTGTTATGTTATTAAGTTGATTTGCTTGGAGTGTTGCTAGATATGCTTTCCATGATGTAAGCTTGACTTAAGGCGGATCACCTATGTCATGGCTAAGGATAAGTGAGGTTATTTAAGGAAGTATTCCTCTTTCATTATGATTCTTATTATGTCTTGATTATGCTTATGCCTTATGTCTTATGTTGACTAATGGTTACGATTATTTTTTTTATGCTAGCCATCATATTTAGTACTTGATTGAACTAACACATACTCTTGCCTACATTTTTATCAAATGTAGGGTCCAGTGACATTGACTCGCACACTCGTGGCTAGCTTCGTTGTTGATCAAGGAAGTGAAGTTTTGGTGAGTCCTCATTGTGTTCGAGGATGTGATCACAAATTTCTTTTATGTTTTTCCTTTATGTCGTGGACTATTGTATGGTTTGTGACCAAATACTTTATTCATGTTGTTTAGATGATTTGAGACAATGTTGTTAGACTTCCGCTCATTTTTATAAAAGACTTCGATTGTATTGAAAGGTTTTAAATTCCCACACCTTTTTTATTACTTTATGTTATGATATGCTAAGTGGCTTGTATGAGACCTCCCAAGGTCTTATACACCTTGTTACGTCTAGGGGGTATGGGTCGTGAGAAATACTTGGCTTACAATCACTAGCCAAATGAATCTTGTGAGTACAAATACGGGTGGAATTCCCACATTGTCAGCAATCGTCCACCCAATCGCCTTGATAAATCTTTTCAACACACTAACAAGTGTTTCCGCTTGCCATTCAACAAAATCCACAGCAAAAATCATGGGTAAAGTATTATTGGCTCCTAAGAACACATAACGAAGGCGAGGTGGAAGTACCTTCAATTCGAACTTTGGTGGTTCCTCAATAGATGGCTTTGCCGGGGGACGTTCCCTATTCTTCAAATCGTTATCAAGTTTCAAAGGTCTCTTAGAATAAGAACCTAAACCTGATAGAGCAGTCAATACTTCATCATAATCTTGAATTTCCTCCCTACCACAGTTCAAAAGGACGACAGCTGAAGATTCACCAACACAAGAGACTTCGCTCAAACTAGCAACCGCTTCATCAATCACGTCAATGACTGATATCAAAGGAAGGTCACTTGGTTGATTCATCAATTTACAAATATTGAATGTAACTTCCTCATCATTTACCCAGAATTTCAGTTTACTACTTTCCACATCAGCAAGAACTTTCCCGGTTGCCAAGAACGGCCTACCAAGAATAATAGGGACCTCGACATCAATCTTGCAATCGAGGATCACAAAATCAGACGGAAATAAAAAATTTTATACCTTCACCAAAATGTCATAAAGGATTCCAATAGGACGCTTGATAGAGAGGACAGCCACAAGAAAACACATAGTTGTAGGTTTATGCTCACCTCGCCCAAGTTGCTTGAAAATGACATAGGGCATCAAGTTTATACTCGCCCCCAAATCAAAAAATGCTTTAGAGAATTGGGATATCCCTATAGTGCAAGGGATAGTAAATTCCCTTGGGTCATCCTTCTTGACAACCACATTGCTCGACATAATGACACTACAACTATGGGATACTTCAATTGCCTAAAGATTCATACTTCTTTTCTTAGTGACCAAATTTTTCATAAACTTTGCATAACCTGGCATTATTAACAACGCCTCCACCAATGAAGATTAATAGAAAGACTTTTAAGATGGAAATAGATTTTTGGAATTTACGTCTTCATCTTTCTTCAATCTTTGAAGGAATTGTGGAGTCACTTTGGGCAGGGGCTTTGTAGGTACCGAGGGAGGCACAACCCCCACATTTGAATGTTTAGCATCACCAAAAACAACACTTTTTGGTGCTTTATCAACCTCATTGGAGGCTTCAGTGTTTAAATCTTTGCCACGTATATCACTTTCAAAAGCAATGGCTTTCCCTTGCATGAATTAGAATTAGTCATTTGGCACATCACTTTCCACAACCTTACAACTACTGGTCACAATGACCATGCATTGCACATTATCATTCTTCAGAATGGCCATGGTATCACTAGGAAGACCCTCTTTTTGTCTTAGATTCAAGTGAGCAGAAATTTTACCCATTTGGGTCTCAATTTGTTTTACGAAAACCGAATGAGAGGTCACCATTTGATTCAAAGAGGAGAAATCAGCCTTCATCTCCTTAAGAACTTTATCCAAGCGTCCCACCTTGTTTAGGATGCGGGCAAGCATATCTTCAGTCCAGAAGCTTTTGGGATCGGCATTTGGTTCCTTAGGTTTTGAACGGTTATAAAGCGGCATATAACGATCTCTATCACCAACCCTTCTCTCCAGTTTGCACCCCTATCACACAAATCTCGTTCCCTATCTCTCCAACCACTATCTCAATCTTTGATCCAATCTTGATTCCTGTCCGGCCTTGGATAGCTAAGCTAAGAACCCACCACTTGGTTCGACAAGAATTATACCTCTTCATTATACATGACTTCAAATTGTGCATCATCTGGGTTCATCCCACTACAAGAACCAACATTGAAAGGAGACACTTGATCCTCCCTTGTATACTATGCACGATTAATCTTGGTCATCTCATCAAGCAAACTCGACGCCACGGCAAATGATTATCTCATATTTCCACCCCAAATAAGTTGATCGGTGACACTCGTGTTGACGGTGTCAAGACTTTGGTAGAAATATTGCAAGAGCACATTATCCGGCAACCCATGAGCAGGGTATTGGAGGAATAACTTTTGAAACCCAACCAAGTTTCATGAATGGGTTCACCATCAATCCGCTTGAAATTTTGAATGATGTCCCTCAACTTCAACATCCTCAAGGGAGGAAAGAATATTTCATAGAATACCTCTGTGAGCTCATCCCAAGAAGTAATAGAGTCCCTTGGTAGTTAGACCAACCACTTCTTTGCTTCCCCCACAAGAGAAAAGGGAAAAAAATGAAGTCAGATTGACTCTTGAGAGATATTATTGAAAGAGAACGGTCGACACATATCCACAAAATTATGAATGTGATCATGAGGCTCCTCATGAGAAAGTCCCCCAAAGATGCCTTTTATTTGGAGCAGCTAAAGCATAGTTCCGATCACATGAAAAATAGTGTTTCCCACAGTTGCATGGCAAACGAATAGCACCGGCATTCGCCATTTCATCCGCATTAACATCATTCAAGTCTCCAATTTTGTCATTGTGCCTAAGTTGGCTAGCAACATTACTCCCATTCACGCTCATTTCTTCACCTATTGAGAGAAAACAACAAAAACACTATTAAGAAAGTTCTACTACAACAAAATTAGTTCACAAAAATACTTCAATAAAATAATTCTAAACACCATTCCCCGGCGGTGGTGCCATTTTTTATAACACTTAACTACCTTCTTATGATTCAAAGTGTAGGCGGTCGCTAACAAGTATAAACCAACGGTGAGTTAGGATCGATTCAACAATGAGTGATATGTAAAAGAATTCAGATACAAAGTATGAAAGTGCTCTAATTTCTTGTAGAATAGAAATAAACAAAACGCAACATAATCTAAATTAATTAGTTTCAATTATCAATATTAATAATTTCGTAATCAATTTTTAAAGAAGACAATTAATGTAGTGTTTGAACAAATAGAGAGGGAACCTTAAAAGTGTGTGGGCAATCGAATACTAATTTCGCTTAATGGGCAATGAAAAATTTCTTTAAGTGGTTGAATCTCAATGGGTAAGATGCATTGTAACCATAACAACCATTTTTCAATCAACTATTATGTTTCAAGTGAGTTCCTTCGAACCTCAACAAGCTTAACAATGCAAAGCAACCCAAATCCTTAATTTAACCCACTTTTACAAGTTGGGTTGTACAGATACAAGTCAACACAACTATCAATCATTGACTCCACCATAAGCAACTTTCACAAGCAAGCATAGAGAGCTAAAAATAGAACTAAATTTGCAACTTTAGTTCATAGAGGAAAACATTAATAATTAAATGAACCCATTTCAAAACAACATTAAAACTTATATACTTAATAGTTCCAATATTTCAATCTCATGCTACTATTCCATCTCATAGTCTACTTTATAAGTGTCACGCCCTGGAATAGGGGGCGTAACTGGAACTCGATACCCTATTAGATCGACTTACCCACTAAAACATACTAGCTACCAAACTGTGAGACAAAAAGATTGGGCAGCACAACCTCTAAAAGGTGAAGCCTGGACCCTCAATGTCATGACCTGGAGAATAAACCATACAAATAATGGTAGACAAGCCAACAAAATAGAGATGTACTAGATAGCCGACGAGGCCACAACTGAAGACATACCTACTAACACACACATATATATACGTGTCAAGTCTATTGGCTGGAGATTGAAACATACAAAAAGAAAACCCTATATATTATGTCCATAATAGCCTCTATAAGTGACATAAGCACTGTCGGGACAAGGCCCTGACTATACCTAAATTGTACAACAAAATTAAACATCCTCTGATAGCCCCAGGATAAGATGGAGTTTACCAACTCACAGCTGAATCTGAATCTTAGTGGGCGGGTCGATCAAAATCCCTACATGAACTTGCTCGCACGAAACAAAAAGCAGCGTCCCCAAGCAATGGGACGTTAGTACGAATAAAATTGTACTGGTATGTAAAGTGGAAAGTATAATCATAAAAAGTTATTGTAAAAGGGTAATAGAGATACCACCTGAAACTGAAACACAAATAATCTCCATGGCTGACATTTGGCCTCCTACTTTTTAAATGTTCATAGTATGCTCCTATAATCGTATGTCGTGAAAACATATATATATATATATATATATATATATATATGCAAATGCAGGACATACCCAACCGAATGATAGCAATGGTGGTGCGTCCTGGATGCTAACCGGCATCATATACGCCAACCTATGGCCATCGGTGTCTCATAAATATAAATATAGGCAATAGGCCACATACCTCCCGATTATAGCTCGGGAGTAGAATGCATAGCATGACATGTTATGGATTTATAACACATATACGTTATTGTTGTCATGTTTCCAATCTTGGTCCGTTGGTAGTCTTGTTCTCATAACCCCATAATCACTTTCATATAACAAGTAACCATCTCATGAAACCTCATATGTTCTTTCAAATAAGCTTGAAAAGTGAACTCGAATTTTAGAAAGATAACCTAACCTTGAAGATATTCATTACAAGTTTAAGGTGATTTACTTAGTTCCTAACTTGGTTCCTAGATAATTTCTAAAAGAAGTATTTCAAAAACCAAGTGTTCTAATACTTTAAACATTTAAGTTATATTTGAGATTTGGAAGATCTGCGTTACTTTAAAGATTTTTCATAATAACTTTAGTGGGGAAAAAGGGCTGGTTACAAGTAATAAGGGTCTTCGGGGATATTTTAAGTCACATCACCCAAAAAAGAATAAGAATTTATACATACGAACATATAATCAAGAAAACCGATAAAATGACATGTAGATGTTGAATACTCTATTTATCTGAACAAGTGGAATATCAAATTAATAGAATCATAAAAATAATTCAACTGGGATCCCAATGTCTTTCACTGAAGGTCTTTCTAGCAAGAGAATAGAAAAATATCACATTCGGTATTTTAGGAATTTCCCAGGAGTGGTGCTAAAATGAGGGACGGAGCTTAGCCTTAACATACCTTTCCAATGAATGCTTGAATGGCCGTAGTTTGTTCATGAAATTTGTTCCTTATGTCCTAAGCTTCAAAACCAATATATATACACAATTGGTATGCACCTATAAACAATTCCTAATTGAGCTTAAATCGGGAGATTTTCCATATGGCCTCAACTTGACAAAACGTCCATAGAACTTCATAAAAAAAATCATAAAAGAGTCCCGAGATGATTACCTTATCAAACCAAGTTTAAACCTTGAAGAAACACTAATAACTACAAATTTATATCTTCAAAAACTAGTTTCAAATGCAACTAATATAAGGGTAAAACGATTGCCACGTGTAGAGATCACGTTTCTACAACCTTTATTGGTAGAAATCGTCAAAAACTAACCTTCATCATGCAAGAACTTCATAGGAACCCTCTCTTAGGCTTTCTTTCTGGTTAGGAAGTGAAAATAAATGTTTTCATGGCTTAAAACATTGAGTAATCTGACATACCACATTCTTTACCCAGCCCGAAACGCGACCTAGATTCTGCCTTGATAGTTCGTAGTAAAACCCTCTTAAGTTTTTACTCCGACATCAATTAGCTATGAAGTTTTGTATGTTGCAAACTAGACTCGTAGGCCTTCGATTTGATAATTCATGGGCCTTGTAACTCTTTATATATTGGGATAAAACATCCAAGACATTTGACCAAGAGTTAAGAAAATATTATTAGAGAAACTTTGATAACTTTTGACGACCTTAGTTTCACTAATATTCTTGACCTCAAAACTTAACATACGACCCTTGTGCTATTATAATACCTCGTAACACACTATTCTTAGCAAATTATACACTCATAGGATTATCCCAAGGTATGATATAATTTAAACCTTTTAAATAGGCGAAGTTATACCTGACCTATTTCTTTAATCCTGAACTTTGTTTGAGGGGTCCCTTTGACCTAAAACTTTAGTTTAATTCCTTGATATTTCCACCCATTTGCAATCTTAATCTCCAATATATGATACCAAATCATATATACCTCATATAACCATACCAAACTACGCCACACATATTATGCAAGAATAGAGAAAATGTACAGGATCTTACATTCTCCCTCCCCCCCCCCCCCCTCTTATGAACATTCACCCGCGAATGGATCTAGACAATTCCTTGGTTGAGTTTGTTTCCCCATAGGACTTTATTTGCGAGTCTATGTTTGTTACAGTCGCAAACTAAAGTCACAGTTTGAAAATTTTAAATACTAAGCTTTGTATAGCTATCTCATAAAAAGACATATAAATTGCACTTTCAAGCTTCTGAAATTTTAATTAAGTCGTTGTGAATAAATAATTGCCAATTATCGAAATGTGACTCACCTTAAGTCTTAAGCAGTAGGGGTGTACTCCTTCCTCATTTCCTCTTCCGTTTCCCAAGTCATTTCCTCAACCTTGTGATTTCTCCATAACGCTTTCACAGAAGCTATATCTTTAGTTCAAAGCTTTCTTACTTGCTGATCTAAAATCACTATTGGTACCTCTGCGTAAGATAAATTTTCAGAGATATAAATATTTTCAATGGGCATAATACGTGAAGGATCTCTAATGCACTTCCACAACATAGATACATGAAATACAGAATGGACTACTTCCAATTCTGAAGAAAAATCAAGCTTGTATGCCACCATACCGATCTTATAAATAATCTTATAAGGTCTAACGTACCTAGGACTGAGCTTCCCTTTCTTTCTGAATCGGATGATCCCCTTCATAGGGGATACTTTCAGGAAAACCCAATCTTCTACATCAAACTCTAAGTTTCATCGTTGAACAATATCATAAGACTTCTGCCGACATTGTGTTGTATGAAGCTGATCTCTAATAAGCTTAGCCTTTTCAATCGCTTGTTGGACTAGATTGGGACCTAGCAAATCTACTTCCCTGATCTTAAACCAACCGTTTGGGGACCTACACTTTTGCCCATATAGTGATTCGTAAAGGGCCATCTTAATACAAGCTTGAAAGCTATTATTATAATCGAACTCGATAAGAGGTAGATGTTGATCCCAAATTCCTTTAAAATACATCACACTAGCACGTAACATATCCTTAACCGTCTGAATAGTACGTTATGTTTGTCCATTAGTTTGTGGATGAAGAGCGATGCTAAGATTTACCTGAGTGCCTAGACCCTTCTGAAATGATCTCCAAAAATGTGTTGTAAATTGATCTCCTCGAACAGCGATAATAGATAATGAAACTCTGTGAAGGCGAACAATCTCCTCATTGTAAAGCTTGGCATAATCTTCAGCTGAATATGTCGTTCTAACTGGCAAGAAATGAGTATATTTTGTCAGCCTATTGATAATTACCCAAATGGCATCATACCTTCGTGGAGTGTGAGGCAAACCAATGATGAAGTCTATATTTATCATATTCCATTTCCAGAACGGAAGCTCAATATACTGGGTTAGGCTTACAGGCCTCTGATGCTTTGCTTTAACTTATTGACAGTTGGGACATTCAACTACTATCTCCACAATATCTTTTTTCATGACATTCCACTAATAGATTTGTCGAAGGTCCCAATACATCTTAGTCACTCCAAGGTGAGCTCCATATCTAAAATAATGGGCCTCTAAAAGAATCTTTGTTCGGAGCTCTCCAACCGTCGGTATACATAAGCAACCCTTGTATCTAAGGACTCCATCTCCAGTTAACTCAAATAAAGGTTGTTGGTGATGTGTAATCCTTTCTCTCAATTTCCTGAGCTTAGGATCTTTATGTTGCCACCTTTCCACTTCAGTCACAAAGAAAGATTTTGCCATATTCTGAACGACAACACCTCCACCTCCTGCATCTACTAAGCATACTTGCAAATTAGCTAGCTGGCACAGGTATTTTGTAATTCCAACCTTATCAGCTTCAACACGACTTAGACTACCCATAGACTTCCGACTGAGCGCATCAGCAACAACATTAGCTTTGTTGGGATGATATAAAATGTCAACATTGTAGTCCTTTAATAATTCTAGCCATCTCCTTTGTCGTTAAGTAAATACTAGAGGCTCTATTGATCGGTGAAAATATCTATATAAACCCCGTATAGATAATGCTGCCAAATTTTTAGGGCAAAGGCAACTGCAGCCAACTCAAGGTCGTGTGTAGGATAATTCTACTCATTATTCCATAACTGCCTAGAGGCGTATGCAATAACCTTACCATGTTGCATAAGAACACAATCTAGGCCAATTATTCAGGCATCACAATAAACAACATAGCCCCCATTGCCATCTAGAAGAGTTAGGATAGCTGTTGTGGTAAGCCTTTTTTTTTTAGCTCCTGAAAGCTCTGTTTGAATACCTCAGTCCACTAAAACTTAGTTGCCTTATATGTCAATTTTGTCAGTGGTGCAGAGATAGAAGAGAATCCCTCCACAAACCTCCGGTAATACCCTGCCAAGCCTAAAAAACTGCGAACCTCCATTGGATTCAAGGGCCTCGGCCAAGTTATCACTACTTTAATCTTTTGTCCATCAACCTTAATACCCTCACTTGTAATAACATGGCCATGAAAAGCTATAGAAGTAAGCCAAAAATCACATTTAGAGAATTTAGCATATAACATGTAATCTTGGAGAGTCTGCAATACAGCTCGCAAGTGGTCTGAATGCTCAGATTCTGACCGTGAATATATAAGAATGACATCAATAAACACAATCACAAATTTATCCAGGAATGGTTTGAAGACCCGATTCATAAGATTCATAAATGTTGCTGGGGCATTTGTAAGCTCGAAAGACATGATAAGGAAATCAAAATGGTCATACCTCATCCTAAATGTTCTTTCTGGGATATCAACTTCCCTGCCTCACAGCTGATGGTAACCAGACCGCAAGTCAATCTTCGAAAAGCATTTGGCACATTATAACTGGTTGAGTAAGTCATCTATATGCAGAAGAGGATATTTATTCTTAATAGTTACTTTATTTAGTTGTCTATAGTCAATACACATCCGTAAGTTGCCATCTTTCTTTCCAACAAAGAGCACTAGAGCACCCCATGAGGAAGTACTTGGCCTGATAAAGCCTTTATCGAGCAAGTCCTTCAGACATTACTCTATAGGGAGGAATCAATATAGGTTGTGTATCAGGAATCAAGTCTATAGCGAAATCCATTTCCCTTTCTGGGGAATTCCTGGAAGATGATTAAGGAATACTATTGGAAATTCATTCAAATGGGAAGTGATTGAAGAGTTGTGAGCTCCTTATTAGTATCCTTTGCATGACCCATGTAGTATATACAACCTTTAGCAAGCAACTTTCAAGCCCTAAGGTATGAAATAAAATTACCCTTGGGTGTGGCTGCATTGCCCTTCCACTCAAGGACTGGCTCACCTGGAAAGAAAAATCTAACTATCTTTGCACGACAATCAATATTAGCATAGCAAACTGCCAACAAATCTATACCCATGATAAAATCAAAATCAAGGATAATAAACTAAACTAAATCAGTGGAGGTTGGGCGATCATTAATTAATACCGTAAAACCCCGATAGACATGACTAGCTAAAATAGAATCGCCAACCAGTGTAGACACCTCAAGTGGTAGTGGAAACAACTCAGATTTCATGTCAATCTTACTAGCAATAAATGCAGTAATATATGAAAATATAGAGCCAGGTTTTATCAATGTATAAAAAACTTGAGAAAATATCGTCAATATACCTATGGAAACATTAAGAGATGCCTCTGAATCTTGTTGGCCTGTGAGTGCATAAAATTAGTTCTGGCCACCACTTGAACCTGTATCTCCTCTAGCTCTCCCACTACCACGCCCCTGAGTAGACTATGGTCCTGGTCGCGGGGCACGCACTAAGGGTAAAGAGGTTCATGTGGATCATGAAGGCTGAGCTAGATCACCTATGCTCAACCTCGGGCACCGACTAATAAAATGTCATGTCTGCCCACAAATATAGCATGCACCTAAACCCTATCTACACTACCCAGTGTCTGTCTTACTACACTTTGTACAATAAGTAGTGGGATGTCTTATCTTTGTGTAACGATCCTGTCAACGACCCTCAGGCTGGCCTGAGCTCTCACCTAGTCCTGACTGACTATAACGATCAAACCACCATCCCTGCAGTTGTGGTGAGACAGTACCCGCTGGCCGAGGTGGATATCGATGGAATGAGGGCCTAAAATTACCATGTGGCTCCCTATAAGAACCCATAGTATGTGCCCTTTTACTCTACTCCCTATTTGAGTGGGTATCACCAATCCGTTGAGAAAGGTCCTCTGTAGTTTGAGAGAAAGTTTATATGCAGGAAATATCTACACCATATGATAAGGATGCTACCCTGTAATCTTAGATTAGATAATCTGCCAGACCATCAACATAACGATGAAATTTGGATTTTATGGTACGTACAATATCTGGTGCATATCTCGTCAAAGAATTAAATAAGTGGATATAATCCCTCACACTCATACACCCTTGCTTCAGATTTATAAATAGGTCAATACAGGCTCTCGAACTTCCCATGGCAAATAGTGGTCAAAGAAAGCCTCAGAGAAGTCCTCCCACTCTGTTGGCAGAGCATCAGGTCAACTAGATCTCTCCCAGGTGTTATACCAAAGGATGGCTACACCGCATAGCCAAAAAGAAGCCAACTCCACAGCTTCTGTGATAGAGGCATGCATCACCCTCAATACCCTATATATATGGTCTATAAAGTCACGGGGATCCTCTGTAGGACTAGATCACGTAAATAGCGGAGGGGTCAAATGAAGAAACTATCGTACTTTTGAACTTTCTGACCAGACTCTCTGAGTATCTACCCCTGACTCCAGTTGTCACTAATGAATAGAAACAATTCTAATCAGCAACTGAACTGCCTCCCTCATCCCCTGCTCCCCAGTCTCTGGTGGAGGAACAATAGGTACTACAGGTCCTGTGTCTGTAGCTTCCTTAGGTACCAATTGAACTAGTGAGGTTGGGGGTACTTCATCTCCTCGGGCTTCAACAGGTGTCGGGGAGGCTGGTACTAGTGCTACTGGAGATTCACTCTATGCCTCCGAGGGAAATCTATCCCTTTGACCGGGTGGGGAACAACTAGTACCTTTCCTTAGATCCATACTATCTCTCGATCTACCATATCTGAAATAAGTGTAGCCTGTTAGATAAGAAACATAAAGCATGATTTAGATTTCAAATGTTCTTATACTTTTGCACTATAGCACGATTTATCAGTTTAATGAAGTGTAACCATTCCTAAGTGCCCTTTAACCCCTTGATTATAAGTATGGAGCATAACACACCCATAAACAAGACTATACTAGACACAACTTATGGACCCCCAGGATGGTGATACCAAGTTTGTCACGCCCATGAATAGGGGGCGTAACTGGAACTCGATACCCTATTAGTTCAAGTTTCCCACTAAAACATACTAGATACCAAACTATGAGACAAAAAGATTGGTAGCACAACCTCTAAAAAGTGAAGCTTGGACCCTGAAGGTCATAACCTGAATGACAATAAACCATACAAACAATGGTAGACAAGCAAAAATAATAGAGATATACTAGCTAGCTGACAATGCCACAACTGAATACATACCTACTTACACACACACATATATATATATACGTGCCAACTCTATTGGCTAGAGATTAAAACATACAAAAAGAAACCCCAAAATATTGTGTCCACAATAGCCTCTATGAGTGATATAAGCACTGTCGGGACAAGGCCCTGACTATACCTAAATTGTACAACAAAATTAAACATCCTCTGATAGCCCCAAGATAATATGGAACTTAACATCTCACAGCTGAACCTGAATCTTAGCGGGTGGGTAGATCAGAATCCATGCCTAAACCTGCTCGCATGAAACAAAAAGCAGTGTCCCCAGGCAATGGGACGTCAGTACGAATACAAATGTACTGGTATGTAAAGCGGAAAGTAGAATCATAAAAATTTACTGAAATAGGGTAATAGAGATGCCACATGAAACTGAAACTCAAATAATCTCCATGGCAGACGTTTGGCCTCGTACTATTTAAATATGCATTGTATGCTCGTATAATCGTATGTCGTGAAGACATATATATATATATATATATATATATATATATATATATATATATATATATATATATATATATATATATAACTACAAATTCATGACATACCCAACCAAATGCTAGCAATGGTGGTGCTTCCCGGTAGCTAACTGGTATCATATACGCCAATCAATGGCCATCGGTGTCTCATACGTATAAATATAGGCAATAGGCCTCACACCTCCCGATTATATCTCGGGAGTAGTACGCATAACATGCCATGTTATGGATTTATAACACCTCTATGTTACTGTTGTCATGTTTCCAATCTTGGCTCGTTGGTAGTCTTGTTCTCATAACCCCATAATCACTTTCCTATAACATGTAACCATCTCATGGAACCTCATATGTTCTTTCAAATAAGCTTGAAAAGTGAAATTGAATTTTAGAAAGATAACCTAAACTTGAAGATATTCATTACAAATTTAAGGTGATTTACTTAGTTCCTAACTTGGTTCCTAGATAATTTCTAAAAGAAGTATTTCAAAAACCAAGTGTTCTAATACTTTAAACATATAAGTTATATTTGAGACTTTCGAAGATCAGAGTTACTTTAAAGATTTTTCATAATAACTTTAGTGGGGAAAGAGGGCTGGTTACAAGTAATAAGGATCTTCGAGGTTAATTTAAGCCACTTCACCCAAAAAAGAATAAGAATTTATACATGCGGACATATAATCAAATAAACTGATAAAATGACATGTAGATGTCGAATACTCTATTTATCTGAACGAGTGGAATATCAAAAAAATATAATCATGAAAATAATTCATTTGAGATCCCAATGCCTTTCACTGAAGGTCTTTCTAGCAAGAGAATAGCAAAATATCACATTCCGCGTTTTAGGAATTTCCTAGGAGTGGTGCTAAAATGAGGGACAAAGCTTAGCCATAACATACCTTTCCAATGAACGATCGAATGGCTGTATTTTCTTCACGAAAGTTTTTCCTTATGTTCTAAGCTTCAAAAACACTATATATATACACCTTAGCAAAATGGCCTCCACTTGACGAAATCGGCAGATTTGCCATATGGCCTCCACTTGACGAAATGTCCGTAAAACTTCATAAAAACAATCATAAAAGAGTCCCGAGATGATTACCTTAGCAAACTAAGTTTAAACCTTGAAGAAACATCAATAACTAAAAATTTATATCTTCAAAAACTAGTTCCAAACGCAGCTAATAGAAGGGGAAAATGATTGCCAGGTGTAGAGATCATGTTTCTAGACACGGGGGTAACCTTTAATGGTAGAAATTGTCAAAAAATAACCTCATCATGCAAGAACTCCATAGGAACCCTCTCTTTAGCTTTCTCTCTGGTTAGGAAGTGAAAAGAAATGTTTTCATGGCTTAAAACGTTGAGTAAGCCGACATACCACATTTTTTATTTGACCTGGATCGTGACTTGAATTCTACCCCGACAGTCCATAGTAAAACCCTCATAACTTTTTACTTCGATGTTGGTTGGATACGGGGTTTTGTGCGTTGCAAACTAGACTCATAGGCCTTCTTACTCTTTATATATTGGGATAAAACATCCAATACATATGACCCAATGTAAAGAAAATACTATCAGAGAAACTTCGATAACTTTTGCTGACCTTAGTTTCGCTAATATTCTTGATTTCAAAACTTAACATACGACCCTTGTGCTATTATAATACCTTGTAGCACACTATTCTTAGCATATTATACAGTCATAGGCTTATCCCCAAGGTATGAGATATTTTAAACCTATCAAACGGGCGAAGTTCTACCCAAGCCATTTCTTTAATCCTGAACTTTGTTTGAGGGGTCCCTTTGACCTAAAACTTTAGTTTAGTTCCTTGATATTTCCACCCATTTGCAATCTTAATCTCCAATATACAATACCAAGTCATATGCACGTCATATAACTATGTCAAACTACGCCACACATATTATGCAAGAATAGAGAAAAAGTATGGGACCTTACAATAAGTACGGTTAACTACCCACCTAGTCAGAAAGAAATATAAGTCAAACCTACCGTGAATGCCACAACTTTAGTTGAATTTCATTATTAATGCTAATCCTACATATACGGCCTCAAAATAATTCCCAACTATCAACAATGGAAGTTACTCGTCAAAAGGGTTCCAACGATACCTATATTATTAAGGTTTAAAATCGGGGCCAAAATCACCCAAAATCTCATCGAAATCAAAAAAGGAATAAACATAAATTTAATTAAAAATCATAATCCTCATGTAAAAAGGAGTTTGTGTGTGATAAACCAATTAAAATCGAGTAATAACTGAGTTTCAAATCAAATAAATACTAAAAATATATTTAAAAACCTAACTAAACATTTTTAGAAATATATTGTCAGAATGTATTTCACTTATTTAGGATAGGAATATACTTTTAATGCCTTACTTGGTTATAAACGAGAAGATAACTATACACTTCCATATTGGGTTATCATTTCATTGCTTAATGATGTAGTTGTGAGGTCAATATGGAGAGACTACTAGAGGCTCAGAATACCATGATCATATTGTAAACATTGTAATACAACAACTTGATGAATAAATTATGTTAGTTAATCCGTATACTATACATGTATTCTTAGAAGAGTCGTTGCCCTGTAATTTCTCTCAATTAGTGATTCCATTAAATTTTAATTGCTTTTAGTCTTTTAATTAAAGTAGATAAGATTAATAACCATGACCTATCATTAGCTACTTAAACACTTGTTAATCTTATAGTATTAGAATTAACTAGATTTTTTCTTAATTTCTAGTCTACTTTAGAAGCATGGTTAACTACCTAACCCAATATGAAAGTAAGATAACTCAAACCTACCTAGAAGGAAGAAACTTTAGTTGAATTACCCTACACGTGTTATTCCTATATATATATATATATATATATATAGCCTCAGAACAATTCTCAACTATTAAAAATGAAAGTACTCATCTAAAGAGTTCCAACAGTACGTGAATTACTAAGGTTTAAAATGGGGGCCAAAATCACCCAAAATTTCTTTGAAATAAAAAAGGGGTAAAATTAGAATTTTAATTGAAAATCATAATCCTCAAGGGAAAATGAATTTGTAGGTGAAAACCCAATTAAAATCGAGTAATAATTGAGTCTCAAACAAAATAAATACAAAAAATTTCAATTTGGGTGAAAACCTCAACCCTCTTTTGAAATTTTTTATTTTGAAGAATTTAGAAGGAAAAGTTAGTAGAAAATAATTTGGAATTGCGTTAGAAACTTACCTATAGGAATTCCCTCAAGAAATCTCTCTCAAAATCTCCTTCCCAAGATCTCATGGTGCTAAAAATGATGAAATAATAAAAATAGGAAAGAAATCCCATAATAAAGAGACTCTCCAGTGAAACAACGGGTCCAGAGAACCAACAATTGTAAAAAAAAATTAGTTTCTACCATTGGTACCCATTCGGAAACGTTCATACATGATCTAATAGTGCAAATCGATCATAAACCATGTTTTCGAGACAATGGCTTAGACCTATCCTTAACGAAGGAAAAAATATGATGAGGTATTAAAATATCAAGTCGAACCAACAATCTGGCTAAAGACTGAACCTCTAATGCCGAAGGTCTCTCCACTGCTTTAAAAAGGATAAATCACCCATAATCGAAGCTTTCTAACTCTAGAAAGATGAGATCATAATACTTCAAGAACTCTAACCACACACACTGCATCATGTACATACCCAACTGATAAAAGAGATACTTGAAGATACGATGATGATAAATATCTAACAATGTATACCATAAAAACGCCATAACATCAAAACTAAGACCATTCCTGCTAACTCCATTTAATGAGTAGGTTAGTTCTTCTCATGCACCTTCAACTAACGACAAGAATAAGCTATAAATTTCTCTTTTTTTATCAACACACCACCCAAACCAACACCTGAAACATAATTACAAAACACACCAAATAGTACACAATCCTTGGATAATGCTAAAATAGGTGTCGAGTTCAAAAACTCCCTTAAGCTTTTTAAAGTTCACCATACACTCATCCGTCTATTGAAATATTATGGTCTTCTAAGTAAACTTAGCCAATAGGTTTCAATGGAGGAGAAACCCTTGACGATCAACAATAATAACTGCTGACCTAATGAAACTGTAAATCTAGGTAGGGGAAGAAGTCCTAAACCAATCCTAAACCACTACAACTTTGATTAGATTAACAATAATACCATTCTTGGTCACCACATGACCCCAAAAGGACATGGACTCAAGCGAAGACTGGCACTTGGAGAACTTAGCACACAACTTTTCCTTTGATGTCTAAAGTACGGTTCTAAAATAGTGACCCACAAGGATATATTTGGAATTTTTTGTAAAATTATTGTTTTACCCCTTCGATAGTTGCCTCGAATCATTTTTGATCAATTTGTGAAGTTGATTTTGAAAGGTCTAAAGTGTTCAAAAGTGGTTTTCAGTATCACTCAGAGTTTTGAGTCTTTTTCTATTGATGTTTATGTATTACTTGATCCAGTTGTGAGTTTCTCTTTGTGGATCCTTATATATACATGAGGTTCGACATTTCCCCCGAACAACTTCTTGAGCCCTTTTAGTGTTTCCACAATTGTTGGTGAGATTATTCTAGCAGAAAGAGTCTATTGTGATTGTACCATCTCTGTCTATCACAAAGAAACCATGGCTGACTTAGTTGAGCTAGATATGATATATTTTGATATTACTCTAGGTATGGACTAGCTTCATGCTTGTTATGCCTTTATCGATTGTAGAACTCAAGTAGTCAAGTTTCAGTTTGTTGATGAGTCTATTTTAGAGTGGAGGAATAGTTCAGCAGTGCCTTAGGGTGTTTTTATTTCATACCTTAAGGTGACAAAGTTAGTTTCTAAGAGGTGCATTTATCACATAGTCCGAGTTAATGACTCTAGTGTTGAGACACCGCATATTCAATCAGTTCCAGTTTTGAGTGAGTTACTAAAAATCTTTCAGGACGATCTTCCTAGAGTCACTGCTGAGAGAGAAATAGACTTCAGAATAGCTATTCTTCTTGATACTCAACCCATCTTTATTCCTCCATATAGAATGGATCCAACTTAGTTTAAAGAGTTTTAAAAAAAGTAGTTGAAAGATCTCCTTGATAAGGATTTCATTCAACCAAGTGTCTCACCTTGGGGAGCTCTAGTCTTATTCATGAGAAAGACAGATAGTTCCTTTAAAATTTGTATTGATTACCGCTAGTTGAACAAGGTCACCATAAAGAATAACTATCCCTTTTCGAGAATTAATGACATTCTCAACCAACTTTAGGGTGCCACCTGTTTCTCTAAGATAGACCTCAGGTCTGGCTATCGTCAGTTGAAATGAGAGAAAGTGACATCCCAAAGATAGCATTCAGGACTCATTATGATCATTATGAGTTCGTTGTTATGTCCTTTGGTCTGACTAATACTCCTGCAGCATTTGTGGATCTCATGAAAAGAATATTTAAGTGGTATTTGGATATGTTTGTTATTGTATTCATTAGCGACATCTAATCTACTCAAGGAATAAGGAAGATCATGCAAATCATCTCATAATATTCATCTAAACTCTCAAAGATTAAGAGTTATTTGCCAAGTTTTCTAAGTGTGAGTTTTGGCTTGAATTTGTGGCATTCTTAGGCCATATTGTGTCTGGCAAAGGAATTAGAGTCAATACTTAGAAGACGAGGTAGGGCAGAATTGGCCCAGACCCACATCCCTAACTGATATAAGGAGTTTCTTGGGGTTGGTTGGTTATTACAAAAGGTTCGTCAAGAAGTTTTTATCTATTTCATCTCCATTGACTAAGTTGACTCAGAAAACAGCTATTTTCAATGGTCTGAAGCTTGTGAACAAAGATTTACTAAATTTAAAACTCGGTTAACTACTGCTCTAGTGTTGACCCTACCAGAGTGGGGCTTGGTTGTGTGCTGATGCAGAATTACAACATGAGTATCCTCTATCACCCCGGTAAGGCTAATGTTGTTATTGATGCTTTAAACATGTTGTCCATGGAAGTATTGCATATGTCAAGGAAGGAAAGAAAAAATTGGCTAAGGAAGTTCACAAACTTGCATGTTTGGGGCTCAATTCTCATTAGTATTAGGAGTGAAGGATAATCAAGACAAAGAACCCGTCTTACATGAATTAAAGCCAAATGTTCATACGCAGAAGGTGGTGGCTTTTGAATAAAGGGGAGATGGTGTGTTGAGATATTAGGATAAATTGTGTGTTCCAAAGGTGGATGAGCTCAAAGAGAGGATCATGGCATAAGCTTATAGTTATAGATATTTTATCCATCCGAGTTCTATAAAGACGTACCATGACTTGAGAGAAATCTATTGGTGGAAAGTATGAAAAGGTGTATTGCAGATTTAGTTGCTAAGTGCCCAAATTACCAGCAAGTCAAGGTTTAAAACCAAAGGCCATATAGGGTAGCTCAGAAGCAAACCCTTCCATAGTGGAAGCGGCGGGAAATGATTAACATGGATTTCATTACAGGCTTATCATGATCTCGCAGGCAACATGATTTGAATTGGGTGATTGTAGACTGAATAACTAAATCAACCCATTTCTTACTAGTGAAGACTACCAATTCAGTAGAAGATTATGCGAGTTTATACATCCATGAGATAGTTCGACTTTATGGAGTCTCGTTGTATATCATTTTAGATAGGGGTGCACAAGTCACCGCTCAATTTTGGAAGTTGTTTAAAAAAGGTTTGGGTTCGAAGGTAAACCTTAGAACTACTTTTCATCCTTAGACACACGGTCAAGAAGATCACCCTATTCAAACCTTAGAGAATATGTTGAGAGCATGCGTGTTGGATTTCAAAGGTAATCGGGATGACCACGTGTCTCTTATAGAGTTTGCATATTATAATAGTTATCACTCCAGCATTCAAGTGGCTCCTTATGAGGCTCTTTATGGGTGGAGGTGTAGATTTCCTATTGGCTAGTTTGAAGTTGGTAAAGCTGAGTTCATAGGACCAGACTAGTTCATCAATCCAAAAGAAGGTGAAAATAATCCAAGAGAGGTTGAAAATAGCGCAGAGCCTTCAAAATTCTATAAAGATGTTAGGAGAAGATATTTGGAGTTTGAGGTTAATGATTGGGTCTATTTGAAGGTTTCACTTGTGAAAGGTTTTATGAGGTTTGGTAAGAAAGGGAAACTCAGTCCCTTTATATATTGGTCCTTATAAGATATCAAATAGGATTGATAATGTAGCTTATGGTTGGAGCTACCACCAATGTTAGAAGTAGTCCATTCATTATTTCACATCTCTAAGCTAAAGAAATGTTTGAGTAATCCTTCACTTATTGTGCCTACCGAGAATACTGGTATCAAGGATAACCTATCTTATAAGGAGATTCCCATTTAGATTTTTGATCATCAGGTTCGCAAGATGAGAATCAAAGTGGTTGCATCAGTCAAGGTCTTATGGATAAATTAGTTTGTTGAACTTGGGAAGCTGAGGAGCATATGAAGACTAGATAACCTCATCTCTTTTCCTTCGATTTAGTTCCTATCCAAGGTATGAACTGTTCCTAAAGTACTCATTTAATTCAGTCCCTCCTTCAATGTTTTGAGTTCAAGAGTTTTATGTGTATTTTGCATTAAATTAGACTGTTAACATTTCCCTACCCTTTCCATGCTCAATTCATCCATCATTCGAGGATGAATGATTCCAAGGGGGAGATATTATAACACCCGAAAAGTTTCTAAGCTAAGGCCTGAACCATTCTATATTTACTTGTAAGGTTGTATAGGGTGATTCTTAAATTGCTCATATTTCTAAAGGCCAATTCTTTAGTGTAGGAAAGGATTTTGGTACTAATTAAGGTCATAAGAAGCCCCTAGCACAGAGTTGAGTTGAAAGATTCATTATCAATTAAGTTTTGACATAAGATTCTACTAAGTTCAACTTAAAACGGTCGTACCTCTCAGCACAAAATGAATTATGTAACTCATGACCCATCAACTTGAATGTCTATGAGTCCCCTTTCCAACGCCACCAAGTTTGCCTCATTTTGAGAGCTGAGTAAAAAGAAGTGGTCGTTTTACCAGAGGCTGTCACATCAAAGTTCCTTGAAGTCAATTACTACGAATTGCTTCTACGGGTCGTAGAAATTTCAACGACCCGTATTGTCAACTCGTACAGAAGTTTGGAGAAGTCAATTTTTGGGGTCTGATTCCTATGGATCCATTCTACAGGTCGTAGGAACTTTTACTGGCCGTAGGAACTTCTATGGGCTATAGTTTGGAACCGTAGAATGGACTTTTGAGCCTAAAAATTGTACAAATTCTATGGATTGGATCTACGGTCCATAGAAACTTCTACGAGTCTTAGATTGGACCTATAAAAAGAAATTTTGAGCCTTAAAATTCAATATAAATTCCACTTATAGGATCTACGGTCCATAGATCAACCCAAAAATCGTAGATGGACCCATAGAAAGTTTTTGTCAATTTTAATAGGGGTAGTTTAGTCTTTTACCACCCTTTCTAAGCCAAAACCATGATGTTTTTACACCTATTTAAGGGTTTAAACAATGTTAATCAATCATTTAACGTTCATTAATGTTTCAAAGTCTTAGAGTAAGGATCCAAGAGGAGAAAGATAGGGTTTCGAAAGTTCTTTGAGTTTTCACCGATTTCACCAAAAACTTTGTTCTTCTAGGTATGTAAGGAAACTCATAGTGATGGACTGAGTTCTTCCTCACACCTTACATCTACTTCCTATCAATAAAGAATAATCTAGGATTACATCCTTAGTGTTGATAATTGTTGAGATGAGTTTCATTATTGAGTTCTAAATTCTATTTCCTGATTCTTGAGTTATTATATCTTGCATTGAGTTTCTTGAGTTGATTATTCATGTCTATTTTTCAGCATGAACCCTATTGATGAGTTTTATCGAGTTATTACTGAGTTAGTATTGAGAATCATTTTAAGTAAATACTTTTGTCTTAAAACAGATTTTTCTAATAAAGAAAAGATGAGTTTTGAGAAAGAGTTTTAAACATGACTTGAGTAAGAGTATAAGGGAACTAAGTATTCCCAAATGTATAACTTTTTACATTGAGAAAAGAGAAGTTTTGATTTCTAAATGAGTTAATGAGTTCAAAGATATTTCAGAGCAATAACCTCTTTTAAGAGGATATTTTGAGCAATTATCTCAAATTGAGAAAGAGTATGTTTTATACATTTGACCATGAGTATATATTTATTGGGAGTAGCATTGAAATCTGATATGAGGATGAGTTCAGACAACCCACATTCCTTGTAAACCATGTAGCCAACATGGGTAAAGGATCATACTTTATAGACGACTCTTTATTGCTTTTGAGGAGAGCTTTAGTGGATCCACTTAGTTGGGATGTTCTATATCTCGACAAGGTATAGAACAATTCTAGTAGCGTGGGCGAGATAGTGTATCATCACGTTTTTCATAGTGATGGTTGTCCAATATTACAACACGAAAGAGATATCTGAATGGACCCTCAAGATTCATTCGGAATCCCATGCACACAAACCAAATATGCTACTAACTAAACTTAACGTTCCCGACTTAATTGAAACATCAAAATATGAATCCTAGGTCTCCTTGATCTGAAACTCGTGAAAGTCGCAATAAACTAACTTAATGCTTAAAAACCAAACTATCATTGGAACTTCCACAAAATCAACCAAGATTTCACCTAGGCCTAAAATCATCCCGCAAATCTAATGGAATCATCTGATATCCGATTTAAGCATATGAGCTTTGAATGTTGACCAAAGTCAACCCTTAGTCTAAAACCACCCAAACTTTCAACTAAAGGCTCAAATCCTCAAAACAACCCCAAACTTAAAATCAGTGACTCCCCTAGACCAATTTCCACCTTTCGGAACTAATAGAATTGACAAGATTCCATTTTGAGACTCATCTTTTCAATGTGAATTTCATACCGAATTCAATGTTATAACTCACATGGTCTTATATTTTGTTAACAGTAAATATCCCACAAATTAAATATGTTTTCTTCAAAGATTTTATACAAGCTTTTCAAACAGTTTCCTAGTGTTCATGATTTAAGATTCCTCTTTAAAGGCTTTCATTACATTTTACCTGGTCATGAATATCATGTTTAAAGTTCCTCACATCATCATGCCTACATTTTATTCATTTCTCCATACTTCGTACATTCATAGTACTAATGCATGTTTATAGGATTTGATACTCCTCTTCCTGGACACGCTTAGATCGAAATTGCTTAACTTGGATCATTTGATTGGTGGTCCTCATGGTTCAAGGGCAACCCATAGACACTACTTATTGCTTTTATGGTCATTTTTGTTTTAGACTTGTAGGTGGTGTATGACTTACATCACAACCTCTTCTCTGATGTTAGAAAGGCTTATGTCATACAGAGTAGTATTCCGCATATTTCTTATGTACTCTGTTGATATCGTTTATGTCATCTTATTATTATAGACATAGTACATTCATAGTACCAATGCATTTTTGTGCCTATATTGTCTCATTTTATGGGGTTTGATGCTTCTCTTCTGGGACATACTTAGATCAGGATTGCTCAACTTAGATAATTTGATTGGTGAATCCTCATGGTTCAAGGGCAAAGCTTGATGAGTCCAAGATTTGGACTTATTTAGGGCTTTATTTAGACAGATTTAGTGTCCTCAAATGCTTATTTTGTGCCAATAACTGATGAAAAATCCTTGATTCCCAGGTATTTGGATTGAGGAATAAAGCAAGGACACTAATTTGCAAAAAAGAACGAAGTGAGCAAAAGAAGGAGGAAAAGAGAGCCTGGTGAACGCCAAGTCTATTAGGTGAGTCGCTGAGTGGCCATTTGACCGCCTAAAGTTCCAGTATGCCAAGCCCTAAAGGAGAAAATCAAGTTGGCGAGAAAAAGGAGCAGTCAATGGATCGTCGAGTGATTCTGTGATGCAGAACTAGATCGCCCAAAGTTACAAACCTGGAGGATGTTGAAGGCCAAGGCAAAAAGGCGATGGAATTGACCAAAGGGCACATTGCCGAATTGATCAGCGTCCCTAACTTACTGCACCGAATGACCCTTCGCAGAATATTTTTGGTGACTATAAATACATTTTCAAATATTGAGTTTAGTATCATGTTTTATTCTGAACAATCTTTAGAATTAATTTTCAGTTTGAACTCTGAGTATTGAAACAAGTTTTCCTTAGCTTTGAAGAATTGAAGTTTTTCACTTTTGAGAAATAGGAAGTGGGTCTTTGAGATTCTTTAATTTGGATCTTTGTAAAGACGAAATTAATCTTAACCAGTTGATGGAAACACAATTTGGTAACAATGTTTATCTTTTTATGATGTCTAGCTAAAACCCCAATTCTTGGTGTGTGATTATGGGCTGATTTAGTTTATGGGTATTGCTAATTGTTAGCCTAAATGTTGTTTAGAGGTGCTTTCAATCAGTAATTGTGGTTTAATTTAAAGAATTGTAGTTGCAAATGCAGTTCTACCTTCGTGTTTTTGGCTTGCTCGAGGGAGAGGTTTTAAAATCAAGATTATTGATTGATGGTTTATGGGTATTGGGTTGTCATGGGTTCAATTCGGAGAGTGAATTCTAAACCTTTTTCCACACATTCACCTCGAGAGAGTGAATGGACTAAAGTGTAGGTTGTTCTTATTTTGTATGCTTGTCGATGTTCGAGAGAAATTGACTTGATTCGGGGTAAATTGTTCGAGAGAAAGTTTACCTCCTCTATAGTCTAGCTTATTCACTATTTTATAGTTATTTCCTAACATTTACAATTACCTATTTGTCTACATTAGCCTATAATCAAATCACATCCCAAGAACCTGTCTCATTATTGTTATTATTGTGTTATTTGTTGTTGTTGTAGCTGATAATTTCAAACCAAAAACCCCATGTTATTTGACATTCATGTAACCTCTTAATTTGAAGTATGTTTTTATTCGTAAATGTCTATTCATTATTCGTAAATGTCTATTCCTTTGGCTGATTTGGACATATTCGTACCTTTCTATTGAATCTTAAACACGTACCACTCCTTGTGGGATTCGAACCCAACTCATTTAGTTGGGTTATATACTGACTAACGATCGTTGACGCTTAGAATTGGATGAAGTGTCTTTGATAGCGTTATTCAATCAAAACCCTAAACACTACTTATTACTTTTATGATCATTTTTGTTTTAGACTTGTATGTGGTGGATGAGTTATGTCACAACCACTCCTATGATGTTAGAAAGGATTATGTCAGACTTGTAGTATTCCACATATTTCTTATGTACTCTGTTGATATCGTTTATGTCATCTTATGATTAGAGACTTATATTGATTATATCTCTTCAACTGTATTTTATTACGTCCTGCTTATGTCAAGTAGCTTGTTTAGGGTCTCACGGGATTCTATTTGTCATGTCACATCTAGGGTGTACTTAGGATCGTGACATTTAAAGAGCTAGAGTATGTTTTGATCTTCTCCCACATTACTTGGTCCAAATCAGGTGGTAAGAGTTCACATGTCTAGGTGTTAGATTAGATGTCCGCACGGCTCAGTAGTTGGATTGTGACAATGTGAATCACTTTTATAACGAGGAGCACATAACTCTAAATTGCAAAGTAAAGGAATGTATCAAACCATATTCCCAATTATTTATAATGAAACAATTTTTTTTGTACTTGATAAAGTGATCAATGAATTTGTTACAACTTTTATAAATCAGAGATAAAATGTCTCTCAACTATTTTAATTGGTACAAATTAACCTCCGTTTATTTTTTGGCCCCCAAATACCCTTGACGTCAACCTATTGACTCAAAAATACCCTTATTTCTAATGGTCCACACTCATAAGGTGGATGGGAGGGCACTATTGTACCAAATATCATAGATTAAGTATATTTTAGGCCCTTATCCGTTAAAATAATTTGAAATTACTTAACATATATTGGTTCATATAATTGATCTAATTTTGGGTTTCATAGTAAAATCACCTCCCCCCCCCCCCCCCCCCCAACTCTTCATTTCTTCTCTCTTTTACTTTTTTTTTCTTCTTGAATCTTGTCCACCATTTAAAATTTAAATTTTACTAACTTATGAAAAAACAATAGAGAAAAGAGAATGAAAATAACAAGGACATTCGTGTAGAAATAATTGATTCAATAAAAGATAATTTAATAGCCTTTTTTTTCTTTTGTGTGTACCCAAAATTCAAAATAAACGAATAAAATTATTTTTTTTCTCTTCTCCCTACCCTACCCTACCCCATCATGGTAATAAATAAACTAAAAGAATATGAACATGTAAATTCATTTCAAGTTTGAGTCTCTCTAAATTCATTTCAAGTTTGAGTCTCTCATATCTTAATTAAGAATAATAGATTAAAAGAAGAAATAAAAGAGGGAATGACCAAGAAAATTGAATAATTAATGGAAAATTTATTTTAATAAAAAATAATATTTTTTATATGGACATTCATATGTGGATTTTAGATGGATCCCAAGTTATAAGTTGGTATGACAGATTGGGTATTGATTTAAAACAGGTCAATAGAAAGATATCGTGAAATTAATATTTTTTTAAATATTGTTTTTAGGCTTATCGTGTCAGAATATGAACTATATGTGTTTTTTATGATTTATTTGAGAATGATTTAATTTTGGACCAATCATATTGGGCAACATAATAAATAAATATTTAATTATTTAACTTTAAGAGAGCTATTAAAAATAAGGTCAAATATGAGTCGGAGGGTTGATTTTGAGGGTATTTCTGAATTCAGAGGTTAACGTCAAGGGTATTTGGGGAACAAAAGGTGGATGAAGGGTAGTTTTGTCACTTTCTAAGCCTACACCCTGGATGTGGCTGGCACTCGAGAACTATTGCTGGCCCCAAGCGAACCCTTGGCCTGGCTCAATACTCAGCGGAAGACTTACTCGACATAAGATAAACACAAAAGCACAACTTTAACTCAAAAGTCTCAAAATAGTACACTCATAAATGTTTAAAGAAACATTCAACTGGACAAATAAGGCAACTCAAGTCTAGAACATTAACAACTGAAAATAAAAAGACTCATGAGCTACTGTCTATCAAACTATGAAGCCTCTGATACTAAGAGGGATATCGTAACAAGACTCCCGATCATCCTAAAAAACTCAAATAACTGAAGATAAATAAGGGATCCTTCGAAAGCAAGAAGGCTCACCAAACAACTCTGAAACTTAACTGGATCAACGAAGCGCTGGTTGATGATCATGGTTACCTGTATTTGCATCATAAAAGATGCAGGCCAAATGGCATCAATATATTGGATTGTACGAGCATGCAAGGGGAAATCTAAAACATGACATAAGCTTGAACTAAAACTGAATAAACCACTTACCTCATCTCAACTCAACTCAATCTCAACTCATTTCAATATAAAAGAAATAACAATAATGCGATATGAAGAAAAGCTTTTAAAACAGTAGATAATAGCTCAATGTATTGGAAAATACTATATAACTCAGTTTGTATGTAAAAATACAAAATAAACTCTATTTGGGAGATTCTTTAACTGAAAACCATCAATATGAGTTATATGATGATACAACGTTCGCCCACGCTGCCAAAACTGTACTATACCTTGCTGGGGTATAGAACTCCTCAACTAAGTGGATCCACTAATCTATACTTAAAAAGCATTAAGAAATCATCTAAAAAGTATGACCCTTTCTACCCATGTTGGGTAGATGGTTTATAGGGGCTGTGAGTTGTTTAAACTCTACCCCGTATCGGTGATCAATACTACTCCCAAAATATAAACTAGCTCATATGTTTTAAACAAAACATTTCCTCATCCTCAACTTTGAGATTATTACTCAAAAGGTTTCTCTTAAAAGAGATAGTACTCAAAACTTCTCATGAACTCTTTTGGAAATCGGTGTTTCCTCTCTTCATAAATGTAAAAGTATTTACTCTTGGGAATACTTAGTTCCCATATACCATTTTTAAAATATGAACTCTACCCTCCTAGTCCTCAAATTCAAGTACTCAAGTCTTAAACAAGTTTTAAAAGATTCTAAAAGACTTCTCAAAATGACTTGAAAGAACTCTCAAGACTTAACTCTTAACTCTACCTTGAATTTGAATTATGAATTCAAGGGTTATGATTCAAGTTACGAATGATTTCTCGATGTTTAGATGTAGTTTAGAGTATTTAGAATCAATAAGGAGTAAAGGTACCCTTTGAAAGAACTTAGACAGGCCAAACGACGGAGAAGGGGTGCGGGCAGGTGATGGCGCACTGAGTGGCACAGGGCACCTGCCCTAAACTACATGACAACTTTTTTGGCACATTGGTGTTGCGGTGCACCGGCCTATGCCCAAACTCCCCAACAAATTTTCTTTCCTGTTCTCGAACCCTAATTCACCTAGAATCGAGTGGTTTCTTCCCAACTCACTTAGATTCGAATACCCAGCATATGTACACAATAATCTACTCAAAGCAACCCTAATCTCGATGAACGCACCTTCCCTCTTTTCTGCTCTTTTCTCTTCTTGAACACTCTTCTAAAACCCTAAGCATATTTGGGATTATGAAAACTGACCCAAATCAGATTTTACCCTATGCAGTTAATCAAGCTCTCTAGTTAAGAAAAATTCTCGTTGATCTAAACTTGGAGCAAAAACAAAGCACTGAGATGCTAGTTGATAACCAAGTTGCCATTGCGATCTCAAATAATCCAATCTTTCATGGAAAGACTACGCATTTCACCATCAAGTTATTCTTTGTTTGAGAAGTTCAAAAGAGTGGTGATGTGACTCTCTGTTACTGCAAATCTGAAGATCAAATTGCATAAATCTTTACCAAACCTCTGCCACTTAGCAAGTTTGAAAATTTCAGGAAGAAGCTTGGAGTTTGCAGCATCTAAACAAGGAGTGTTAAAGATCACATGTTTTAACTTGCTGTCACTTAGTATTTTTATGTTAATGTTTTTGAATAAGTCTCCTTGATGTTAGGAGTTTAATTAGTTTCCTGATTTGTTGGTTTGTTACCAATTTTTTAGCATTTTTTCAGAACTACTTTTCTATTTTACTTGTATTTATATCAAGCTTAACTTAATTAATAAACAACTTTTCATATTATCCAAAAACTGTGTTAAATTCACTAACAGCTAGCTATTAAGGTGGGAGAGCACAATGTTATATAAGCCCCACATTAACTTCCCATTCAACCGATGTGGGACCTTTTGCATTAGGATTGTTTAACACCAACTCGGACAACCACTTCTTTTGCGTCAAGAAGGCTCATTCACAAAACAATGGCAAGGTTTTACCAATTCTTTCCACAATGGGGTGAGCTCATGTTCGTTGCTCATCAATGTGGGGTAAGAAATTTTTTATATGCAAGATATTGCCAATATATTATTTATGTTATGTTACATAGAAATGTGAACTAATAGTAAAAACAAAGTTTTTTCATGCAAAATGTGCCTACAGTCACTTAACTCTCATATTCAGTTAAATTTTGCGGATCAGGTCCTGCCTCCAACCTTGTTAGAACCTCAGGTTCTCCTGCAGTATTCCTTATGATCTGCACCCAACCAGCCGATTAGTAGAGTATGTTAAAAAAATTGAGGTTCAATTCATCGAACTAACTTTTGATCTTGTAATATCAGCAATGCTTGATTCATAGTTTCTTTGCAAGCATTCGAAGGCACAACAATCTCAGCTCTATAAATAATAACTTACAACTTCTACAGAATTTAGAATCAAAACCAATTTTCCTTGATGTTACAATAGTCTAGATATATGAAGTTCAAAAAATCTATGTTTTAAAAGTAATCTCAATATGAATCTAGTGAAAGCTAAAAGGTTACTTAAAACAATTTCCAGCACTTGTGTGGAAATATTGTGGTGCTATATGCGAACGGTGTATGAAGAAATCAAGTAATGGTGCTAGAAAGAAAAAGAATGTAGCGAGAGGACTCACCAGGATCTCGTCATCAAGGTAGGAAATCAGAATAAGTCTCTGAAAGGTCCCGCCTGATATCATAACAGCCCAGTGTGAGAAGCAACATAAATAAATGCCTAAACAGTAGCAATATCATATATCTACAAAAGTTATTTTCTTCAAGCTTCTATCTTTCTTATCTACTTCAGTTTATTCTTTGTTTTTTAAGAGATTCGGATATGTCCTAGGAACTAAAAACAAGAAGCCTTCGAAGAAGCACTAGTAACCAAAATAGATGTAATATGGCAGTTCAAGCAACATTAATGTGCTGAAGTACAAACTAGTTATCAAAAGGCAGAGGCAGATGCAAATGGGAATATAAGCTGAATAAGATCAAAGAATCAAAATAACCAAAAACAAATCTTGCTTGGCGAACAGCTCAGGCAGAAAATTAACTTTGAATTGCTCTTACCAATGTTAGATTTGAACATTTGAAGATTTGACACGATTGAGAAGCTTCAAATAGCCAGCACATCAAAGAGGTTTCAAACAGAATTGAGAGACATTTGAAGTGTTGAAAATTACTTCTGTTACTGCTAATTTGAATAATAAACAGTTTTGTTGCAACAGTAGTCTACTTTATTTAAATTTGAATTTCTTTACTATAATTTAGGTTATTGAGATATTTGTTTCTTGTACTTCGTCTGTCGTATTACTTTTTTGTGGTATTATTCTTTTATTATCTATTATTTTTGTTACTATCTGTTGGTTCTTGTACTGCCATTACTATCTGTAATTTTTTTTATTGAGCCGAGAGTCTATCGAAAACAACCTCTGTACCTTTGAGGTAGGGGTATGGTCTCCGTAGACTCTACCCTCCCCAGATCTCACTTTGTGATATTACACTAGGTATGTTGTAAATTATGCAGATTTTGTGTGCTTAATTTTAAGTCCTCCTGTTCTTAATAAAATTATTGAGAGACCATTTAAAACCCTTTTTATGGCACTATTTTTTAAAAAGCCAACAAAGTGCTACTAGGTTATCATACTAGAAAAGAGTGAGTAAATATCTCAATACTCCAACAATATTTGTACACCATAGATACAATATATTTGCATCAAGTATATTGAAAAACATTGAAATCTTACTAAGAGGAACTTTCATGCCACTGGACACAGCATCTCTAATGGGGACAGGAAGTTGTTGCAGAGTATTAAATGCCTGGCCAAAAGCACCTTTTAGTTGTTCAGGTACAGCTTCCTCATTGACCTTTGGAGATTCAAATGCCCCTTCAACATACTCTTCTTTCATACGAAGAGGCCCTTCAACACTATACTTGGTGGAGATGATAAGTTTATTCTCAATCTGCATTTCACAAGAAAGTATTTTCACCTCTTCAGATACAATGTGATCAGATATACTAATAAATTCATTAACATTTCACCACATCTCAACCAATAATTTGAAAGATGCAACACCTTGAGTCCTTGTGTAAGACTCAATATCAAGAATACGACTCAACTGTTATTGACCAGCCTAGAACTAATTACCAGCCTGAAGAAACAGTGGCCAAGGTGTAAGTGATTACAAGGCAATTGAGCATGAGCCTCTAAGTTTCAAACTGAGTATAAATCAAGAATCAACACATAATCAGGCCCAAATTCACGTTTGATTCATTAAAATAAGAATATTAAGTAATGTTGACCCTACCTTATTAGAACACTTCTCATTTAGAGTTTCCGAAACAACGAGGTGATCTTTTCCTATTTGTCTAAGCGTTGGTGAGCAGGAATTACCAGATACCTTCTGGTTGAAGGTAGTAGATACCTGGTGAAATAGTCGAGGTGGAACAAGCTAGCATTGTTACCGCCGTCATAAGAACAAATTCTTTTCATTTAGAGCTTATTAAGACCTAGCATATTGTTCATCTTCTCCTCCTTATGATAATAATATCTAGTATTATTGATGTTGAATTTATTTTCCTTTCTTTTGAAAACTGTATGCAAGTCTAGAATTTGAGCTTGTAACTAAAATAGCATTTTAAGTGTGGGCATACTAGGAGCAATAACATTGGGAATGAGAATATCCAGGAAGAGGTGGGAGTGACCTCTATGGTGGACAAGATGCGGAAGGGAGACTAAAATGGTTTGGGCATATGAAGAGGAGATGTGAAGATGCCTAGTGAGGAGGTGTGAGAGGTTGGATATAGTGGGTACGAGGAGAGGTAGAGCCGTAGAGGGTAGGCTGAAGAAGTATTGAGGAGATTGTGATTATACAGGACAAGGCGGAGCTTTAGCTTGTCTAGGACATGACCTTAGATAGAAGGGTATGGATGTCGCAGATTAGGGTAGAAGGTTAGTAGGTAGTTGAGTGCTGTCTTGATTTTTGACGGAATTAGGTTTGGTGGTAGTCTGGGACACCATGTTTGTCATAGTAATAGTCTTATTCATGTAGTTTCTTGCTTTTGTTATCTGTTACTATCTATTGTTTATTATGTTTAGGTGATAGCACTATTTTGTTAATGTTTATGCTCTGCACTCCTTTCCTATTAGTTGCCATGTTTTCTTCAATGTTGTTTATCCTTTTCATTACTACTTTGTTTTGCTTCACTTGAGCCGTAGGGTCTTTCAGAAATAGCCTCTCTACCTCCACGAGGTAGGGCTAAGGTCTACATACACTCTGCCCTCCACAACCTCAATTTGTGGGATTTCATAGAGTATGTTATTGTTGTGGTGTTTTGAATTGCAATACTGCTATTGCAGCTGTCATGATACTTCATTAGCTGTGGAAATCTTTAGCTACACAAAATTCATAAAATTCTTAATTTAAATGAAGTCTGAGAATAGTTGATCTAAACACTGAAGAACAGAGACTTCTGTAAATTTGGAGATCGAATAAACATGTATCTTGTTTGTGAACCTAATTCCTAGTCAGTTAAGCTAAGCATATAATGGTAGTCCCCATAAAGCGCCTTTCCTATATCATTCCCTTTCAGCTTTATTCCCCTAAGCTTTACTTTCTGCTGCAAAAGGATATTCAAGATACCAAACAGACATAGCCTTATAAAATAAGGATTTTATAAAGTGATACGTAAATGTAAAACTGTCACCACCTTGTTAGCCAATTAATTAGCCTCTGTGAGAAATATAGGAAAAGAATATTATTGAATTGTTGTTGTGTCTACATTATTACGTTGAGACCCTATTTATAGACCCTAGAATACAATCTTTTACCAAGTAGGATACTATTTACTATTCCTATTTCTCTTTGTATTTCGATTCCTATTCTAAATAAAATTGTATAAAACCATTCTTATTCTAATAAGATTGTATAAACCTATTCCAATTCTAATAAGATTGTATAAACCTATTCATGTTCTAACACTCCCCCTCAAGCCAGTGCATACAATTCATGTACCTAGCTTGTTACAAATGTAATTAATATGAGGACCAGTGAGGGACTTGGTAAGATATCTGCAAGTTGAGCTGTCGACTTCACAAAATTGACAGTCAATCTCAATGTGCTTAATCTTCTCGTGAAATACTAAAATTGGTGAATAATACCGATAAAACACAGAGTGATAAAATTAGAGTGTTGAACTTCCCAAACTAAACCTGCAAAGACTATTTCAGACCATAGAATGACTCACATAATCGACATACAAGGCTACTAAACTCCCCCTAAGTAACAAAGTGCTCAAAATCTAGTATAAAGTATATGGATCGTGTTAGAATCAATAGATCAATCAATATTAAACAAGAAAGTCATCGAAAAATTGGCCGGAACATGCTTATACACTGGAGTATTAGATTTGATGGCTGAAAGTCATCACAATCTAAGAAATATTATATGGGTAGGGTTAGAATGATGACACGACCCAACTAGAAAATAGAAATCATATAGGAAAGGTTGGATTGATGACACAACCCTATTGAAAAAGAGAAATAATATGGGTAGGGTCGGAATGATGGCGCAACTCTATTGAAAAAGAGAAAATATATGGGTAGGGTCGGAATGATGGCACAACCCTACGCAAATCAGATTTGAGGAGTCACAGGAAAGACGAATGGAACTACGCAAATCAAATCTGAGGAGTCACCAAAAAGACACACGGTGCTATGTAACTCGCAACTCAACTATGAGAAAGTAGTTTGGAAAAATCCACGGTACTACGCAAATTAAATATAAAAAATAGTCTGGAGAGATGCACGGTGCTACGCAAATCATATGCAAAAAAAAAAAAAAAGGTAGTCACCGGAAGGATGGCACTGTGCTACACAAATTATATATGAAAAAGTAGTCACCGGTGCTACACAAACTAAATATAATAGTAGTCACCGAAAAGATGGCACGGTGCTACACAAATTAGATATAAGAAAGTAGTCGATGGCACAGTGCTACACAAATTAGATATGAGAAAATAGTCACATGAAAGATACACGGTGACCCAACTTTTGCTATCATAATCATTGGCCAGACGGGCAGCATATATGGGTAATAGTCACCCACCGGCAATGGAAGCTCTTTGATTTTCTACCAAGATCGTAGAAGCTTTGATACCATGTGAGAAATATAGGAAAATAATATTATTGAATTGTTGTTGTGTCTACATTATTACATTGAGACCCTATTTATAGACCCTAGAATACAATCTTTTACCAAGTAGGATACTATTTACTATTCCTATTTCTATTTGTATTCCTATTCCTATTATAAATAAGATTGTATAAACCTATTTCTATTCTAATAGGATTGTATGACCCTATTCACGTTCTAACATAATTACTAAGTTTCTGTTATCAAGCTGTTTTCTTATGTTTCAGTAAGTTGGTATTGTAATAATGTCAAAGTATCAAGCTACGCATCTAGCGCTTGTTATCTCGTCCCACCTATGTTTCTAGGTAACATGACCAAAACGTCACTTGCCATCAATGTGTCTTTTGGTGTACCAATTATCAACCAAATGTGAAGCACTAAAGGAGGAAGAAATATCACATAAGAGTAATAATCTCAATTTCTCATAACTAATATAACAGTGATTAGCAACACATAACTCTGTGTTATTAATATAATCTCTGCATAACTAATATAACATTTAGTTTCTGGTACAAATTACAAACTCTACATAACTAAGGCAGGATTCCGCTTGCACTATTAAATACAAAAACGGAAAATTTGGTCATCAAAAAATAAAAAATACAAATGTGCGGCAAATTTATGCAGGAATATATTTATAATCTCGTGGAGGAGAGATCGTAGAATGGCAATTCTGTATTAGCAATACCTGGATAAAAAGTATCTAGGGATAAAACCGCTGTTGAAGTAGACAATCCTTATATTATTATTCATTGTATAACAGTCCATAGATTATTACTTACTGTGAGAAAATCACTACACTATGATTCACCGCATGACGATCCCTATGTTATTGCCCTGCATGACTAGTTTGTGAATCAAATGACTCTTGTTTGTAGATAATATAAACAATAGTATTGTTTTATTTCCAACTCTATAACTAGAAGAGGCAGATTACTTTCTACATACTAGAGCATGGGATGTACATATCAAATTTTCTAACAAAGATAAATTACCGAATTTAGTATTTTGACTTGTGCGGTAGCAGTCCCACATCCATCTTTGATCAGCACATCCAATTTTGATAAATTTGCCAACGTTGAAGGAATTCTCCTGCAACAGCATGTTTCCGGTAGAAATATTATAAACTGACATTCATTGAACTAAACTCAAAGCAAAACTACGATCATTCACCTCAATGTTAAGAAGATATCAACTGAAATTAGCATATTGACTAAAAGTGAACAAGCATGCATGCTCAGGCCTCTTAAGTAAGGTGCCTGTGAGAAATATAAGAGAAATATATTATTGAATTATGTCTCTACATTATTGCACTATGCCCTATTTATAGAAACTACATTGCAATCCTTATCCAATTAGGATTCCATATACTATTTCTATTCTTTTTCCAATTCTAATTTTAACACTCCCCCTCAAGTTGGTGCATACAAGTCATATGTACCGACCTTGTTACAGATGTAACTAATACGAGGACTAGTGAGGCACTTGGTGAAGATATTTGCAAACTAATCACTCGACTTCACAAATTTTGTAACAATATCTCCCGAGATTATCGTTTCTCTGACAAAGTGAGAGTCAATCTCAATGTGCTTAGTCCACTGATGAAATACCGGATTTGATGCGATATGAAGGGGCATTTGGCTATCACACACAACCATCTGACCGATCTCTCCAAATTTTGGTTCTCTCAACAACTGTTTAATCTAAATTAGCTCACAACTTGCTATAACCATTGCTCAATAATCTACTTTTGCACTAGATCAACCACACTTTGTTTCTTACTCTTCTAGGACACTCCTAGTAAAACACAATATCCGGATATAGAAAATCTATCAAAGGGTGATCCTGCCCAATCAACTTCTGTATATCCAATGATATGCTCATGGCCTCGATCCTCGAAGAGTAGTCTTCCGTGGGCATTAAACTTCCTTGTACTAAAATACTTTGCCATTTGGTCCTTCATAGTTCATTCTCCATCTCCTCACAAGATTCTTGTTGTCGTTTGAGGCTTCTTTCAGGACAAAACAAATCCACTCCATCACTTTTTTGCTAAGATTTATTCTTATCATCATGTTTATACTACGCTCCACCCAATCAAACCAGACTTCCTCGCTAGATGTCCATCTGGTAATATTGAATGACTTGAAACCGGCGTGGAAATAAATCATATTTTCTTCCATGTCTGTGGAAGGGAACTGAGGTAGAGGGAGAGAGAAAGCTATTGCAGAAGGAGATAGCTGAGGGGAAGGATGAGGTTGGTAGTTCTCAGGCGACCTACCGAAAAGAGGGTACTCTCACCTAGAAAGTAGGAGAGAGAGTTTTGGGGAACTGTGCCTGAGAACATTTTTCAGGTCAGTTTTTGTTTCTCCATATTTATTCCTGAAATTGTAATTCAAGCTTTGGTTTCCCGTGAGGCGTGCTGTAAGGCTTGATGTTAGTTAACTTATTGTGTTAGAGTTGTTTCTATTTGGAAAGCACCATATATTTTTCACTCGTTTTACAGTAGTAGGGGACAAACGTGCATCGTACGTTCCCAAAACTAGTTCGGTTAAATGGGAGGTAGCACAACTTAGCAGAGATTTGGGGGGGTTTGGGCATCAGGTTTTGTTGAAGTGGCTATGGAGATACAAAGGACAGGGACAAGCCTTATGGAAGGATGTTATTAAATGCAAATTTGGTGAGTCCAGCCCTTGGTGCAGCAATAAGAGCTCCAGTACCTACAGTGTTGGGGTATGGAGAACTATCAGATCTTTGTAGCCCAAGTTACAAGTGAACATGTAAGTTAAAGTGGGAGATCATAGAATAATAATATTTTGGAGGGATGCTTGGAATGAACAGATTCATCTAAAGGAATCCTTTCCTGATCTGTTTATCTTGTGCAATAATCCTGAGGCTACTATGAATTAATGTTGGACTCCACAAGGATGGAACTTATCCTTATATAATCCTGAGGGTGTTGTGAAAAGCGACAAAAAGCGCGCTTAAAGCGTGAAACGAGGTGAGGCGCAAGCACTGCGCTTTTATGCTCTTAAGTGAGGCGCTGCTAATAAAGCTAGTGCTTCAGTAGGCGAAGCGAGAAACGCACTTAAAGCAAAGATGACAAAAAGTGCGGTTAGGTTTTTTTTTTTTTTTTTTTTTTTTTTTTTTTTTTTAACTTCTGTATAACACACTTGTCTGCTGGGACTCAAAACATTTCCCTCTTCTTCTTCTTATGTGGCTCAAACATCTCAACATCTGTTGCTGCAACTCAAATGATAAGTTCCTCCTCTCTTTTCATCTTCTTCTCTGGACTCTCTTCCAGGCATTCAGCGACTACTTCTAGGGTTTTATTTCCCCTGTTATGCTCTGCTTTTTTGCTTATTTGGTTTTTTTGTTTGCGCTTGCTTAATATGTTATTTTTATGAGGATTATTGACTATCTTTTATTTACTTTTTAATTTAAGAACTGAAAGATTTGCTTAATATGTTATTTCTGTTGAGTTCTTGGTTATTTATATATGCAAATTTAATATTTTTTTATTTTTGTACTAAATAACGCTTTAGTAGAAAAAACCGTGTGCTCCGCTTCACGCTTCAGTGAAGCAAGCCCTTGTCGCTTTTTTCCGCTTCTCGCTCTCCAAAACACTGCCTGAGACTACTATGAATTAATGTTGGACTCCACAAGGATGGAACTTATCCTTTAGGAAGTTATTGAATGACTGGAAGGTGGACAGAGTGGCCAATTTTCTTAAAGGGATAGAGGATTTCAAAGGTACCACTTCTGATTCTGGCATTTTTGAGGTGGAAACACAGTTAGGATTGGATATTAACTGTAAACAGGGCTTATAAAAAAAAAGGTTCACCAAGGTAGAGACCGTCAAAAAGTGTGGAGGAATATTTGGAAAAGCCTAGCATCAACTAAGGTAAAATGCTTTACATGTTTTGTAGCTAGGAGTTATTGCTTGACACATGAAGTTTTGAAGAGAAAGGGTTAAATATTGTATCCAGATACATACTATGCAGAGAAGCAGACAGACACCTATTTTTGCACTGCACATATACATCTCACAACGACAAAGTGGACCATGCCTACGCAGATTGTAGATTTGTTGAGTTGTTGGATCAGAAGAGGAGGTGACAAGAGCCAGAAGAAATGGTGGAGGATAATTCTACATTGCATCAAGCGGACTATTTGGAGTGAGAGGAATAGTAGATACTTCGAAGATAGGTACAATTTCATTCAGAAAGTCAAATGGAATTGTACTGTATTATTTTATTTTTGATGTAAAGAGAAAGGTATAGAGGAATCAAAGCATCTTGTAGATTTGTTAGGATTTTTGTAAGGAATACTTTTATTACTGTTTTCTCCTTTTTGAAGGTTTCCAACATGTCCTTAATGTTGAGGAATACAACATTACAAGTTTCAAAATAGAAACTTGTGTTTCACAAATTTTCTCCCCAAAAACTCTAGAACCCCTTTAAAAGTTGCATTGTGGATGCTACCAAGTGAGAAGGAAAGAACCACAATCTATAGAGGTCCAAAATTATTTCTCCAAGAAAAGATTAACTAAATATGAAAGATCTTTACTTTCAATTTTTGGGAAGGAACTTTCAACCAATTATGGTAAATGTATTGTCTTTCCTTCAAAAGAAAAATCATG
This sequence comes from Solanum bulbocastanum, assembly GCA_037074985.1. Classification (NCBI taxonomy): domain Eukaryota; kingdom Viridiplantae; phylum Streptophyta; class Magnoliopsida; order Solanales; family Solanaceae; genus Solanum; species Solanum bulbocastanum. The sequence continues at coordinate 22,008,805 of CM073599.1, forward strand.
CAAATACCTAGAAGACAAAAATGTACTAGAATAGTAAAAACCTAACAGAAGGGAAGAAATTGGCCTTCATGAATGGGGGTTTAGTTTGGTCATTCGCCAAATTTCAAAATTCAATGTCATCAAATCAGTTGCATTCCTTAAAGGTTGGACCTATTTTCTTATTTCCATACCTTTTCTTCCCAGTCAGAATTTTTTTCCCAGTGAGAGCAAAGATTATTCCTTTACCTTTATCTAGTTTGGTGGACTAAAAGAGTGATTCATCTCGTCACTTTGTGGGATTTTTTATTTTTTTGGGGAATAACCATATCCGAGCAAGCTAACACGTATCTCAACTATTTCACTGGATACACACATCTTCCCACTAATACAAGTAATATGAATAAATCTCCCATCTTGGCTTAACTTTCTAACTATTCATAGTACGTTCACACAAAACAAATCATAAATTCTATTTTTATCTTAGATAGCCAGAAGATAGCTGACAAGCAATTTTGTTGATTTTATGAAGTGGCCCTGACAAGCAACTTTGTGGGCTAGCTGTGACTTCTAAGCTTAAAAACAAGTGCATGTTAAAAAAAAGTAATTCAAATATTTTGTGTCATCGGAAATGAAATAAAGAAAATGAAAAGATAAAGGGAGGGCCCTCTAGTTGGATGAAAGAAGCTAAAAGCATTTCTTTTACCATTTTACTTTTTATCCTTATGCAGGACACCTCAGAAAAAAACTATTCTATCAATATCAGACTTCTTCTAGGAAATTATCAGGTTTAAAGATGGAAAAGATTCAAAGTCCTAAGCAAAAGCTCTGGCATATAGTGTAATTCTATCAAATTTCAGCCTCCGATAAAACTATTCTACCAATTTCTGACTTCTTCTAGGAAATTATCAAGTTCAAAATGGAAAAGATTCGAAATTCTAAGCAAAAGCTCTGGCATATAGCGTAATTATATCAAATTTCAGTAGGAGCAATTTCCCCACTCAACTATCACTTAATTTGCCACTGGTGCAAAGGTATGGAAGGGAATGATTAGATGTTTAAACATTCAGCATGCACTTTAGATAATGGAAGGCAACCATCATACCCATGGTTCAAACTTTCTTCTCTAAATTGTTAGTCTTCAAGAAATGGTCTCCATTTGATCTCCAGTATGACAATTGTTTATTAGTAGCACAATGCAAGTTTCAGAAAAAGGACAAACTACTCCACGTACAATTGATTTACTATTTGCGTAACTACTTCATTTTGTTTACTTAGTTCATACACTAACGAGTTTATGTAAGTTGGAATAGGTAAATTAAAAGTGAATGCTATCCCAAAAAAATAGAACTTACCCAAACAAAAATTTGGCAAAAAGAAGAATTGGGCTACCAGCTCCAAACCACTCAAAATTCCATCGTCCTTCCAAATTGGGAGACCTGGGAAATGAAACCACCAATGAGTACCTTGTCAAGAATTTTGAAAATTAAGCTTGTTGGTAAGATTTAACACCTTACGTTGAGGGACGAGGCGTCGGATTGAGCTTCTCGAGACTAATGATCCTCTCATTCACATCAATGCATTGTACATCTGTTGTCTTCCCAGTGACCAATGCTTCAAATCCACCTGCATCTTTGAACTATAACAGAGTAATGAATTTCTTTTAGTGCTTAAGGGACACAAAGAAAGAACAGAAGTGTGATTTCTTGAAAATAACCATTGCAATATCATCAATAATATTGTTCTCTAAACCTCTCGGCCCCACCAAGTTAACCCTCCTGCAGACCTGCACAACTTTGTATCTCCCGTGACACTCTTTCCACTATTCCCTTAGCCTTTTCTTAAATTGACATGGGATATATAAGAACATTTAGTTTACCCAAGGCCGATTATTTGATGAGTCAATCATAGAGAAACAATGAAAGGAATTAAACAAAGGAAAATTATGAATTGCAGGAAAAATGTAAAGAGACAAGAGTATATATAATACCCACCTTATTTTATGTGAACCTGTACATGAAATTTATAAAAGAACAGAGTTATGGAACATGTGGCCTTAAACATGTCATGACATCTATGTGGCTACAAAATCATGTTATATAGGGTAAATGAGAAGTTTAAAGTTAAATGTGTGTGTTTTTTGAAACGGGTAACGACTATATATATATATATATATATATATATATATATATATATATATATATATATATATATCAAAAGTTGCACCATGACAGTGCAAAAAGACTTTACAACCCAACCAAGCTTAAGTTACTGCTTCACAAGAATCCTATCATATCAACTAGTGAATCATCCTCCTTAGCATAGCTTTCTTTACACCAAAAATAAAACAAAAGTATACAGTTCATCTTGATTTTCTCCACAAAATTGTATTTTTCTTTCAAAAGCTCTATAGTTCCTCTCCTTCCAAATGGTCTAATCATATCCAAGCTGCAAGCAGGGACAAGTTTCCACTAATTTTTCTGACTAACTGCCCCATCATTCTGGTTTTAGGCTACTGCTTCACAAGAATCCTATCATATCAACTAGTGATTCAGCCTCCTTAGCATAGCTTTCTTTACACCAAAAATAAAACAAAAGTATACAGTTTATCTTGATTTTCTCCACAAAATTGTATTTTTCTTTCAAAAGCTCTATAGTTCCTCTCCTTCCAAATTGTCTAACCATATGCAAGCAAGGACAAGTTTTCTCTAATTTTTCTGACTAACTGCCCATCATTCTGGTTTTAGGCTACTCCTTCACAAGAATCCTATCATATCAACTAGTGATTCAGCCTCCTTATCATAGCTTTCTTTACACCAAAAATAAAACAAAAGTATACAGTTCATCTTGATTTTCTCCACAAAATTGTATTTTTCTTTCAAAAGCTCTATAGTTCCTCTCCTTCCAAATGGTCTAACCATATCCAAGCTGCAAGCAGGGACAAGTTTCCACTAATTTTTCTGACTAACTGCCCCATCATTCTGGTTTTAGGCTACTGCTTCACAAGAATCCTATCATATCAACTAGTGATTCAGCCTCCTTAGCATCGCTTTCTTTACACCAAAAATAAAACAAAAGTATACAGTTCATCTTGATTTTCTCCACAAAATTGTATTTTTCTTTCAAAAGCTCTATAGTTCCTCTCCTTCCAAATTGTCTAACCATATGCAAGCAAGGACAAGTTTTCTCTAATTTTTCTGACTAACTGCCCATCATTCTGGTTTTAGGCTACTCCTTCACAAGAATCCTATCATATCAACTAGTGATTCAGCCTCCTTATCATAGCTTTCTTTACACCAAAAATAAAACAAAAGTATACAGTTCATCTTGATTTTCTCCACAAAATTGTATTTTTCTTTCAAAAGCTCTATAGTTCCTCTCCTTCCAAATGGTCTAACCATATCCAAGCTGCAAGCAGGGACAAGTTTCCACTAATTTTTCTGACTAACTGCCCCATCATTCTGGTTTTAGGCTACTGCTTCACAAGAATCCTATCATATCAACTAGTGATTCAGCCTCCTTAGCATCGCTTTCTTTACACCAAAAATAAAACAAAAGTATACAGTTCATCTTGATTTTCTCCACAAAATTGTATTTTTCTTTCAAAAGCTCTATAGTTCCTCTCCTTCCAAATTGTCTAACCATATGCAAGCAAGGACAAGTTTTCTCTAATTTTTCTGACTAACTGCCCATCATTCTGGTTTTAGGCTACTCCTTCACAAGAATCCTATCATATCAACTAGTGATTCAGCCTCCTTAGCATAGCTTTCTTTACACCAAAAATAAAACAAAAGTATACAGTTCATCTTGATTTTCTTTACAAAATTGTATTTTTCTTTCAAAAGCTCTATAGTTCCTCTCCTTCCAAATGGTCTAACCATATCCAAGCTGCAAGCAGGGACAAGTTTCCACTAATTTTTCTGACTAACTGCCCCATCATTCTGGTTTTAGGCTACTGCCTCACAAGAATCCTATCATATCAACTAGTGATTCAGCCTCCTTAGCATAGCTTTCTTTACACCAAAAATAAAACAAAAGTATACAGTTCATCTTGATTTTCTTTACAAAATTGTATTTTTCTTTCAAAAGCTCTATAGTTCCTCTCCTTCCAAATGGTCTAACCATATGCAAGCAGGGACAAGTTTCCACTAATTTTTCTGACTAACTGCCCCATCATTTTGGTTCCAACATTTCAGTAAATTAGCACTCATTGCTGGCACTGATCATCTGATTCCTACCATGTTCAAGAATAGTTGTCATAATTGTCCAGTAACAAGAAAATGAATGAATAGGTGACTATTATTTTCCTTAGCAGCTCCGCACAAAAAGCATCTAGAACACAGTTGGAATCCCCTTCTTTGAAGTTTATCCTGTGTGAGGCAAGCATTTCTTGCTACTAGCCAAGAAAAGCATACCACCTTAAAAGGAGCCTTTATCTTCAAAATGGATCTCCATGACCACTGATTAGTTGACTGTCTGTGCCTAATCAGAATGCTATAAGCTGAGTTAACAGAATTAGTTCCTTCACCAGTGGGCTTCCATATAAGTGAGTCTTCAATATCTTTGAACCCTTGGAATGATTTCAAGGTTTTGAAAAATTCAACAACTCTTTCCAGCTCCCAATCATGCAGTAGCCTTCTACCAGTAAATTCCATTGCTGTACTCCTTTTGCTGATTCCAGATTAATGTCTGGCATAGTGGCAATGCTAAAGAATTCAGGGAAGACTTCCTTTAGAGGCCCATGCCCAAGTCAATTATCACCCCAAAAAAGAATTTTCCTTCCATTGCCCACTCTTAAACTAATTTTTCCAGCCATCATAGACCAAAGGGATCTGATTGCTTTCCAAACTCCTACACCATGGGGGCTCACAACCACCTTTGAACACCAGTGATCATCTTGACCATACTTGTCATGAATGGCATTTCTCCATAAAAATAGAAAGATGTCATTCTTTTTTAACATACTAAAAAAGAAAGTGCCAAGTAAAATGAAACAAAGAGAATAGATCTCTTCTGTCAGTCTACACCACCATTCTTGATTTTTCTTTTAGTTCTTTTGTTTATGTACTGTTGTGAATTCTATCATTTAAGTCGATCAAAAAGAATGGTCCATTAAATAAGAAGTAGACATGAAAATAATCTACAAGTGGCACAGAGAATGTCCATGAGAATCCCAAAAGATACCTATGATTACGTAGTACAAGTTGGATTTACAAACTACTCTTAAATTAAAACAAACAACTCAAACATAAACATAACAATTGTTAAGAATATAGACTTTAAGCGTAATTCAATTCAAAAAGTTAGCTCACGAGGTGAGGAATGCCTTCCCCCAAAATCACATAAGTAGACAACAACTCATTCACATAACTAACGTGAGACACTCTAACACTCCCCTCACATGTAGGGCTGAATATCTAAAGTGTGGACAACCGAACATGGGGGCCAACATTGAGTAAACCAAAAGAGCAGGGATGACTCTGGCAATAATACAATGTTAAGAAAATGAACTCAAAACCATGTTGTGAGACACCAACAGGTACAGGGGGGGGTGAAGAATCTAGGTATATTCCCAAAATTAATGTGAAAATATGAAACACAACAACCCAAAGTTGTACAAGGCAAATGTTGATGAAATTGTGAACATTTCCACAATTTAATCAGTTAGTTAAATTTAAATAGGTAAACCATGGATTCTTGTATAGGTTCATACAGAAAAGAAAAAAAACAAATAAATTGGAGTAAAAAGAAATAAGGACTGACTGCAAGAAGCAGAGACTCCTTAGCTGAAAGCCTTTCCATTTCCTTAGCAAAAGTAGAATAAGCCCCTTGTACTGTCTTCTCAACCATAGCTCTACAGACCCTCAACGTCTTTCTTGCATTTCTTTTTCTCCCTCCCCGGAAAATGGCGATAGGAGTAGAAGGGGATGTATAGCTCGGACGCCGGCAAGAAAATGGTGGTACCAAATTTTGAAGTGAAGTAGCCATTAGAATGTGGTTGTGCTGGAGTCTTGTTCTCAACACTCATACCTCTGTTTCTTTTTTACTGCTTTTGTCCAAGGGCATTGTTGGAAAATCAAAAATTGAACAATGGTCCCACTTCTTGCCTTCTTCATATAAATATTCATTTATTAGGAGACCATTTTTTAGTATCTTCATTTAATTTGTTGTTGTGATATAATAGGCAACAGTTAGGTGTTTTGAGTTGTTTGTTTTATGGTCATGCTTGTTTAGGCATTAAGGGGTTGTTGGATGGTGGAGCGGAAGGACAGGTGGGGTGTCACGGCATTCAGTGATGTCGGAAAAAAGGTTTTATATATAGGTAAAATAATTCAATATATATTAAGTTTACCATCCAGAAACTGAAATGCTGAACAATTCAATTGGCAAAGGAGACAGCCTGCCATACAACCAGCACGAGTTCGAATTTCGCTGCCAACACCTTTGTTTTGCTTGCTCATTTTTTCCTTTTCTTTTCTTTTTGGTCTTTTTCATTAACTAGTTTTTTGTCACGTGTGCTGCACGTGATTATCAATTTCAAAAATATATGTTATAGTAAATAGTATTGCTTATTTACGCGAAAATTTGAATAATAAGTTTAACAAAAAATAATTTTTTTTTGATGAAGTAGCTTAACAAAAAATAATATTGCAGATTCTTTTGTGAATGTTCAACGTGGATCGTCATATATATTTCTTATTCACGCAAACCTATGAAGATGGTCAATGAAAAATTTTATTAGTTAAATGCAATAATGTATATATTTATTTCAATTTGATGAGGTTTATCATGTAATTAGTCTTATCTCACTAATATTATCTTATAGACAATATTTGCTTTGTATTTTTCTTGTCATCTAACCAGATGTGTTTTGCATGTGTATTCCACGTTAAATTGTTTAGATGTCATATGAACATGTGAAGAGAACAACTACATTTTATATATTCACATATTTTCACATTGGTTGTGAGTTTTTTTCTAAAACTCGGAACATTTCAAAATAATATATTTTGAAATTAGAAGATCTTGTTAACTTGATAATACGTTTGTGACATATATAATACTTTAATTTAAATAAAAATACCTACCCAAATATAAATATATATTTGCATTAATGAAAATATTTATCTCATAAAATTAACTATTAAATAAATAATAAAAATTAAAATAATACAAACTTCAACTGTCGTTATTACAAGTCATATGAACTTTTCTTCGTCTAAAATATTGAAATATTAAGAAATAGTAAATAAGTAAAACAAAAGGGCAATGTTTATATAGTAATTACTATTTTGAAGCAAACTTCATGAGAGTCTAAATCACATAAGTAGTATTGATAAATAAAGTCATTCTTTTGTCTTGAGCATCAAACACAAATTGTGACAATTCTCTAAATTTTGGAAAAGATATTCAGAAGCATATATCTACATGAGAAGAGAAATTGTTAACAAAAACAAATGAATTTAGACTACATCATGCTAACTTCATATATTGGAACATTACATACTAATGTATATATTAAGCAAAAAATTAATTATAATAACATCAAAATTATTTTTGTCAAGTACTCAAGGTTATGGAATGTACCCTCTTAGGATAGAACGACTTACTTCATCAGAATAGTGGTACCTCATATTCCGCTAAACTTCAAACTCACTCAATGACAATAAATCACACAAAAAAAAAAATCAAAATGCAAGAAGAAGAGTAGAAGATTAAAAAAATTGTGGTTGAAAAATGAGAGGAAGTCCCTCTATTTATAGTGAACAAAGGGTAGCATGAACAAATATTTTTTGTGTCTAATATAAAAAGTCATTACCTTTTCGAGAAGTCACAACCCTTTGGCAAAGTCAAAACTATTGAAAACGTCACAACTCTTTAGAAAAGTCACAACTTGTTGAAAAAGTCACAACTCTTTGGAAAAGTCACAACTCATCGAAAAATCACAACCCTTCGAAAAAAGTCACAACTCATCGAAAAAGTTACAATCTAAGTTGGAGATATTATAGTAATTTAACATTTAAATTAGGAGTTCATACTTTTAAAGTAATATAGATATAGATAGATGTGTAAAGGGCTTTAATTTTTTTTCTCCGTTCATTCTTATTTATTAACTATTCTTTATTAATTCAAATTGACTCATTTTCATAATTAATGTTTAGTTTTTTTTTCTTTCTCTTGCACTAATTATTAATCTTTTGGCATGAGTGTTACATGTTTATTCTTTATCAATTAATGAATACTGAATTATGAACGTCAAATAAATATTATTAAGAATATATTTAAATAGTAGTTTTTAAAAAAATATAAGTTTTAAAAATGATGAATATTATTATCAGAGTTTTTTTTTTTTAATTTAAAGGTTCTTTCGATCTTCATCGACGTTCTTGCTAAATAAGATAACTAGGTTGAAACTACAATTTTTATTCTTTCCCTACTATATACCTCCAACAACATATAAAGTCAATGGAATATGAATATATTAAGTTAATGCTATTAGATGGTTTATACAAGCTCAAATTTTAATTTAAAAATCCTTTTTTTCCTCAAAGTTTTAGTAAATAAGATATCTAATTCCAAAAAGGAAATAAAAATTGAATTGTTTATTAGTTATCTCTAATATCAAAATATCTTAAAGAAAATATTACTAACATACATATTTGATCGATTTGTTTATAAAAATAAAAAAAGATTAATAATCTGAATTCTAATCCAAAATTAAAGCAACCGATCATTTTATTTTTACTTGAACGATGCGACACCCAGAACATCCAAATTCTAGATCCGCCTCTGGTTGGATGTACTTGGTTACGAGAAATATTATAGTTAATAACTTTAATGGCCACTCAACTATTAACGTTTTTCATAAAAGTTATTCAACTTTCATTTTCAACTCAAAAGTTACTCAACTATGACTTATTTGCACAAAATGTCATTCAACATATTTAATTATATTTTTCTCTAAAAAATTCTGACATGAAATTTTTATTTTTAACCAAGATTTTAAGAACCAAATATATATTCATTTAAACCATTTAATGACTAGCTCCATTTAACCTAACCTGCTAAAAATATAATATTGAAATTTATATTTTACCATTAATTCCCTAAACATTCTCTTGTTTCCTTCTTTCTCCTAGTGTTCTTCTTCTCTTTTCTTTTCCTTTTTAATTTCTTAATTTCAATCTCTTCACATATCAACAATATATCAACCTCTCTATTTATATTTTTTTTTGAAGTTTCCATAACCTCTCTGTTCTTCCTAAGGATAAAATTATTGTTTACCCAACTTCAAAAATAATAAAAATTACAAGAATCTCTTGGCTTACGATTTCAACGAAAATTTCTAAGACAACAAAACATTTTAAATTGCTATACATTATAAGAGAATTGCAAGATGTCTTGCTTTTGCTCTTCTGAAATTGAGAAATTAAAAAAAGAAAAAAAAAAAAAAAGAACACTTAGGAGAAAGAAGGAGACAAGAGAGAATGATTTGGGGAATTAATGGTAAAATAAAAAGTTCAATATATATTTTTTAACGGGTTGGATTAAATGGGGTGGGTCATTAAATTATTTAAATGAATATATATTTGATTCTTAAAATTTTGTTTAAAAATAAAAATTCCGTGTTAGAAAATTTTAGCAAAAAAATAATAATAATTAAATAGGTTGAGTGACTTTATGTGCAAAGAAGTCATAGTTGAGTGACTTTTGGTGAAAAGAGTTGATAGTTTAGTGATTATCAAAATTATTAACTCAGAAATATTATATATGTTTTATAATTGATATAGTAATAATACTATGTGTCCCAATTTATTTTCTTTTTAGTCAATTTAAGTAAAAATGACACATTTTTATATTTAGTACTCCCTTTTTCCCAGTTTATATAACTCACTTTCGTTTTTAGTCAATTCCAAAAAGAATGACATATTTCTATATTTACTAACAATTTAACTTTAAAATACTCATTTCATCCTTAATGGAAAAAACATATAGTTGCACAAACAACTTTCACTTATTTTAGACCACACATTTCAAAAAAAAATATTTTCTTTCTTAAACATTGTGAATGTAACACCTCGGATCTCAAAATGAAGAAAAATCCTAGTTTGCAAAAAAAACAGGTGCAAGTACCAACGGAACCACCCACGGACCATAGGTGGGACCACGGACCGTAAGTGGGGTTCCATCGTAAGGCCCAAATCTTTATAGTCTTTGATCCCACCCACGGTCAACCAGTATGGTCCGTGGTTGGACCTACGGACCGTAGGTGAGGGTCAGCAGCTAGTTAGAGGGAAATTGTTGTTGGGTCAACTTCAAATGGTCATAACCCTTAGCACAAAAGGAATAAGGTGTCCCATGACCTACCAAATGATACATCATTGAATCCTCTTTCCAATGCCATCGAGTTTGCTAAAATCCCATCTCTGAGTAAAAATTTATGCTCGTTTAGTGAAGCCATGTCGAGTAGATCATGAACGATGACCCCAAACGATGGCCGGTAGGTCAAAAAATGGACCGTTATTCCCTTCGTGGATGGGCCTCCCCAGAATTAAGTTAGGGTCATTTTGGTCCTTTTCCCTATACGTTGGGCACTTAAACTACGTTGTTTGATGCCTAAACTACGTCATTTTACTCAAAATAAGTCTAATAACTTAGTCAGACATACTCAGAACCTTTATTCACCATAAATCATCCAAACTTGGAGCAAAAAGAAGAGGAAAAGTCGACCAAACCCTTCCAAGAACGCAACAAGTTTTCTTCAGCTCTAGCCCTGAAATAAAAAGATTTCTCCATGAATTTTGTTACCAGGTATGTGGGATTTCACTGGTGGATTCCTTTCATCCACTAGGTCCTTAGAATTCAGTCAGATTCTTAATTCCTATATCTTGCTTAGACCTAGGGTTTCTAAAACCTTACATAATGGTTGTGATTTAGCTGTTAGAATATTCCTAGTCAGATTATCATGTTTTCGTGGAATCATTGCTTAGTTCTTTGCATGAAACTCAGAACCCTAGTTGTGTAGATTCTCTTAGTTCATGAATTACACATGCTAGGTCAGTTAAATAGATATACATGCTCCAGTTTCAAATGTCACATTATTAGTATATAATTGTTACATTCTCATATTTGTTTGTCAGTATTTTGAGGTATTTAGCATTTCAGTTATAATGTATCATACACATATTCAGTTGGGAGTAGGCTTAGCACCAAGTGGACTAGGGTTTTAGTTTACCCTCATAGTCCCAAAACTATATGCCCCCATAGGTTTATAAGGCCCCTCTATTGGGCAACAACTTTAGTGATCACGTCATTCATGCCTTTATACCCCTGGTAAGGTATATTGGGTCCTATCGATGGGGCGTATACATCGAACAATCATGCCTTTGTACCCCTGGAAAGGTATATTGGGTCCTTTCGATAGGGCGCATACATCGAACTTCATGTTTAGCTCACGTGGTTTTATGTTGGTTAATAGTAGCTCCCATAGTCAGACTTCACTACATTTGACCAGGTCTTCAGTGAAATTTCAACATTCAGTCTCAGTAGGTCATGTTCAGGATTAGAACTTGGTCATTGCATTTAGCTCAACCTTCAATATATTTCAGCATTTACATTCAATTCAGATTATGTTATTTCTCAGTATGCTTAGTTCAGTTATGTATTTTATTCCGCTATACTCTATATCCTACATGCTCAGTACATTTCAAGTACTGACGCATACTCTGTGTTGCATTCTTTTATGATGTAGGTTCAGGTACTCAGCATTGAGATCACGCATAGATTGGTTCTCGATCTCCAGTTCAACAGCTTCAGTGGTGAGTCCTCATACTTCGAGGACAATAGACATGCTTTACACTTTAGTCTTTTTATTTAGTTTTCAGTTTTGCTAGAGTTAGCTGGGGGCGTGTCCCAACAACTTTAGTCAGTTAGAGAGACTTTTTCAGACATAGTACTAGATTCAGTTTTAGCTTTGAGTTTGATCCCCCAGTTGCTATTAAACTCATAGTCTTTAATATATTTAGGTTAGTATTGGGTATTTCCCACTTTTAGTTATCACTGTTTAAGCTTCCGCATAGTATATTTATTCATTAATATTTTCATATGCTTATGATATGATAACCCAGGCTTAACTTAGGGTCACTAGTGATCCTAGGTCTCGTGTTTACATCTAGGGGGTAGCATCAGGGCGTGACAAACTTGGTATCAGAGCATTAGGTTCAAGAGTCCTAGGATGTTTGAAAGCCGCACTAAGTAGAGTCCTTTTCATAGGTGTGAAGTTCACCACATCTAATGAGAGGGAGGCTACAAAGTGTTTTAAGAAAAAAAATCACTTTCTTTGCTATTCTTATCGTGCGTGGGTATGATCTCCTTTCTAATCCATTGTTATGCATTTCAAATCATGCCTCCTCTTAGATCTTACCCAAGGAATGCTAATGCACGCAATGCTAATGCAGTCCCTCCAGTCCCAGACCATGATGTTTCAAATGCAGGGTTTCGAAATGCTATCCAACTTTTGGCTCAAAGTATGACTAATTAGAACAATAATCAGGTTCTAATTCCTACTAATGGAAATGGTGGATCAGTGACGGCCAGAGTTCGAGATTTTGTTAGGATGAATCCACCTAAGTTTCTAGGGTCGCAAGTTGGTGAGGACCCACATAATTTCATCGATAAGGTTAAGAAAATCTTTGGAGTGATGCAAGTAACTGGCAATGATAGGGTAGAGTTGGCATCCTACCAGCTTAAGGATGTAGCTCACATTTGGTTTACCTAGTGGAAAGAAAATTGGGGTACGGATGTTGTTTCGATGACGTGGGAGTGTTTATTGGAGCTTTTCTAGATAGGTTCTTCTTGAGGGTGTTAAGAGAGGCTAAGGCTCAGGATTTTATGAATTTGAGGCAAGGTAATATATTAGTCCAAGAGTACAAACCTAAGTTCACCCAACTCTCTAGGTATGCTCCACATATGGTTGCCGATCCAAGGGCACAAATGAGTAAGTTTCTATTTAAGATATCTGACTTAGTGAAGACATAGTGCATGAATGTTGTGTTGTTAGGGGATATAAATATCTCTGGGCTCATAACTCATTCTCAGCAGGTTGAGGGAGATAAGCTTAGGGAAATAGCTAAGGCCAACAAGAAAGCTAGAATAAGGAAATATGAGTACTCTCAGTAGAAATCGAGTGGTGGAAATCACTCATAATTTCGACAAGATCAGAATAGTAGGGCACCAGGCTCTAAGTCTCAGGGAAGTGTTTCAGGAAATAGGACCTACCCAACTTGTACAAAGTGTGGTAAGAACCATCCGGGTGAGTGTCTTGCAGGCAATGAAGGATGTTTTGGATGTGGTTAGTCTAGTCATAGGGTGAGGGATATCACTTATGCCAGGCAGGGGCAAGAAGGTAACGATAGTAGGGCTGTGTCTACAGTCCCAATAGCACCAACAGGTCACCCAACTCAGCAGGGTGTGCCATTTGGTACGGGTGGCAGTCAGCGCCAAGGTATGTTCTATGCTCTCCAGGCTTGCCATAATCAGGACGATTCTCCTGATGTAGTCACTGGTACGTTACGAGTCTTTAATTTAGATGTTGTATGCATTGTTAGATCCAGGGGGATACTCTTACCTTTGTAACTCTCTTTATAGCAGTAATCTTAGATGTCAGTCCAGAAACTCTTTCAGAACCCTTCTTAGTCTCTACTCCAGTTGGTGACCCGGTTATAGCTAGATGGGTATACAAAAATTGCCCTATCACAGTCTCTTAGAAAGCCACCTTAGCAGATCTTGTAGAGTTAGAAATGGTAGATATTGATATCATTCTAAGCATGGATTGGTACATTCCTGTTATGCCTCAGTCGATTGTAGAACTAGGATTGTTCGGTTTCAGTTTCCAACAAGTTAGTCTTAGAATGGAAGGGTAGTAGCTCAATGCCTATATGTTAAATTATCTCTTACCTTAAGGCTAGAAAGGTGATCTAGAGGGTGGTGTAGCACATGTTGAGAAAAAAAGGAAGGAATTAGCAAAATATTTTCATCATCTTGCTGGCTTAAGAGTTAGTCTTACGGACACATCATATGGTGGTGTGATAGTCCAGAATAGATAAGAACCTTCATTGTTAGCGGAGGTTAAGGAAAAACAGGACAATGATCCTATATTATTTCAGTCGGAAGGTGTAGTTCAACAACAGAAAGTAGAGGTTTTCTCCCAAGGGGGAGATGGTCGCTTATGTGTTCCTAAGGTGGATAAGTAGTTGAAGCAGTCATGAAGGTCAGGTATCCTTATCTCTTTCCTTTTGATTCCATTTCATCTTGAGATAATAGTCTCCTCTCCGGTCTCTGAGTTTACTCATGCTTAAATTCAATCTTAGTACCTTGTTCCTTCGATTGTTTTTGCATTTTCAGCATATTTGCATGTCCTTGGAACTCAATCCAGTTAGATATCAATTTCTAGTACTTAGTGGTAGAGATTACAACTCCTTCCCTCCACTCAACTAGTTTATACTTCATTTGAGAATGAATGTTCCTAAGGGAGAGATAATGTAACACCTCGGACCGTAAATGGGACCACGGACCATAAATAGGGTTCTATCATTAAGGCCTAAATCTTTATAGTCTCTGATCCCACCCACGATCGACCAGACTAGTACGGTCCATGGTTGGACTTACGGACCGTAGGTCAACAGCCAGTTAGAGGGAAATTGTTCTTCGGTTAACTTCAAGTGGTCATAATCCTTTGCACAAAAGGAATTATATGTCCCATGACCTATCGAATGATAGATAATTGAATCCTCTTTCCAAGGCCATCGAGTTTGCTAAAATCCCATCTTCGAGTAAAGCGTTATGCTTATTTTAGTGAAGCCCTGTTGGGCAGATCATAAACAACGAACCCAAACGACAGCCGGTAGGTCAAACGATGGACCGTCGTTCCCTTCGTGGATGGGCTTCCCCAGAATTAAGTCAGGGTCGTTTTGGTCCTTTTCCCTATGTGTTGGGCACTTAAACTACGTCGTTTGATGCCTAAACTATGTTGTTTTACTCAAAATAAGTCTCTTAGTCAGATATACCAGAACCTTTATTCACCAAAAATCATCCAAACTTGGAGAAAAAGGAAGAGGAAAAGTCAACCATACCCTTCCTAGAATGCAACAATTTTTCTTCAGTTCCAGCCTTAAAATTGAAAGATTTTTCCATAAATTTCGTCACCAGGTATGTGGAATTTCACTGGTGGATTCCTTTTATCTACTAGGTCCTTAAAATTCAGTTAGATTCTTTATTCTTATATATTGCTTAGACCTAGGGTTTCTAAAACCTTAGATATTGGTTTTGATTTAGCTGTTAAAACCTAATCAGATTATCATGTTTTTGTGGAATCATTGCTTAGTTCTTTGCATTAAACTCAAACCTTAGTTGTGTAGATTCTCTTAGTTCGTCAATTACACATGATTGGTCAGTTAAACAGATATACATGCTCCAGTTTCAAATGTCACATTATCAGTATATAATTGTTACATTATGAGATTTGCATGTCAGTATTTTGAGCTATTCCATATTTTAGTATTTCAGTTATAATGTATCATATACATATTTAGTTGGGACTAGGCTCATTATCGAGTGGATTAGGGTTTCAATTTACCCTCATAGTCCTAGAACTACGTGCCCTCGTAGGTTTATAAGTCCTTTCTACTAGGCATCAACTTTAGTGATCACACCATTTATGTCTTTATACCCCTAACAAGGTATATTGGGTGTTATCAATTGGGCATATACATCGAATAGTCATGCCTTTATACCCCTGGCAAGGTATATTGGATCCTCTCGGTGGGGCGTAACATCGGACTCCACGTTGAGCTCACGTGGTTTTATGTCGGTTAATAGTAGCTCCCATAGTCAGACTTCACTGCATTTGACCAGGTCTTCAATGATATTTCAGCATTCAGTCTCAGTAGGTCATGTTCAGGATTAGTACTTAGTCATTGCATTTAGCTCAGCCTTTAGTATATTTCAACATTTACATTTAGTTCAGATTATGTTATTGCTCAGTATGTTTTGTTCAGTTATGTATTTAATTCAACTATACTCTATATCCTGCATGCTCAGTACATCCCAAGTAATGATGCATACTCTGCGCTACATCCTTTCATGATGTAGGTTCATGTACTGAGCATCTGGATCACGCATAGATCGGTTCCCAATCTCCAGTTTTGCAATGAGGACAATAGACATGCTTTACACTTTAGTGTTTTTATTCAGTTTTCAATTTTTCTAGAGTTAGCTGGGGCATGTCTTAGAAAATTTAGTCAGTTAGAGGCTTTTTCAGACATAGTACTAGATTCAGTTTTAGTTTTGAGTTTGATCCTCCAGTTGTTATTGAACTTATAGTCTGTTATTTATTCAAATCTATATTGGGTATTCCCCACTTTTAGTTGTCACTGTTTAAGCTTCCATATAGTATATTTATTTAGTAATCTTTTAGTAGGCTTATGATATACAAACTCACGGTTAACTTAGGGTCATTCGTGATCCTAGGTCCCGTGTTTATGTCCAGGGGGTAGCCTCAGGGTGTGACAATGTCCTTTCAAACTAACTTATTTATAATGGGACGGAGGAAGTAATACTTTAAAAAACTTATAGCCATGCCATAGCTATAATTTATTTTAGACCACAAGTTTCAAAAGTATTTTTTTTTATTAAACTCTATGTCAAATCAAAAAGAGTCATGTCAACTGGGATAGAGGGAGTACCATATTTGGTAGTTAGTTAGGACTATGCATGAACTAATGCGTTATTTGATTTGCAATTGAGAAATTAGGATAACTAATATATGTATAAGTTATGCGAGAATCTATTTATAATTTTATGCAAGATAGAAGATGGAATATAGAATAATTAATATATGAATAAATAATACAAGAATAACTAAACCTTTCATAATTAATCCATGTATAAAATAATACATCAATTTTTTCAAAACTAATTCATGTATTACTAACACTTTCATTACTCTAACCAATTACCAAACAGACCCTTGAGAGCTTTATTGTCATTTCATATTTTTTTTGAGTTCATAGGCAACAAGTGTGCAACACTTCTTTTGTTTTTTCTCTTTGATGATGATATGTTACTATCAACAATAATAATAACATATTCAGTGAAATCCCAAAAATGAGGTGTAGAGAGGGGAGAATGTATACAGACCTTACCACTAACTTGTGGATGTAGAGAGGTTGTTTTGTGAAGGAACATATCAGGGAATGGAAAAGCCTTTGGATGAATGAATTTAAGTATCGAAGTTTGATTATTTGACACTCTATCTTTCGATGGCGCTATCATTTTGGAGAGATAGCCAAAACTAATGCTCAAGTGCAATGAATTAAGGATCAAAGAATGAGACAATGAAGAAAATTTAGCAAGTAACAAGTAAACAGTGCAAAGTCTACCAAATAGGTGCAAAAACAACAACATAATAATGCAATAATCAAAACATAATCAACAACCTAATAGGATAGATTATTGAAAACAATAATAAACAAAGGTAAATATCAACACCAAGAACTATAATAATACTACTAGGTATCACATCCCAAACTACCCCCTATGTCACACCCCGAGCTACCCCTGAGACGCGGACACGGGACCTAGGATCACAAGTAACCCCAAGATAACCCTGCTGGCATGACATGAGCATACTAAGAATAATAATAACTAATGCGGAAGCTATATCATGAAATGAAAGTGATGGGGAATACCTATATACTAAACTGAATATATTGAATCTGAGAGTTTTAATATAAAAGAAATATCAAACTCAATTACTAAGATGAATCTAACTATGTCTGAATATAGCCTCTAATTGACTAGAAGTGCTGGGACATTCCCCAACTAAGTCTAGCAAAACTGAAACTAAAATAATGAAAACTGAAAGATAACATGACTATTGTCCTCGAAGAATGAGGACTCACTACTGATGTTACTGAACTGGAGATCGGGAATTGATCTAAGCGTGATCTGGATGCTGAGAACTTGAACCAACATCATGAGAAGATGTAGTGTAGAGTATGCGTCAATACTTGAAAGGCACTGAGCATGCAGGATAGAGTAAAGCTGAAATAAACACAGAGGCAATAAAGCAAGAGCATAATCTGAACATGATATAGATACTGGATACTAAGCTAACTGAATGCAATGACCAAATTTATAACATGCCAGACTAAATACTGACTGTACTGAAATATGGTCAATACAATGGAGTCTGACTGGACTGTAGGAGCTAAATGTGGAGTCCGATGTATACGCCCCATCGAGAGGACCCAATACACTCGACCAAAGGTGTAGAAGCATGCTGGCGTGATTACTAAAATGATGCCCATAGGGGGGACTTACAACCTATGTGGCTCATAGTTTTGGGACTATATGGGTGACTGGCCCTAGTCCAACTTGGTATTATACTACTCCCAATAGATTAAATGATCAACACATTTTGACTGAATTTCTGTAATATACAGGATAGCTCAAAACTGACATGTGAACTGAGAATACACATTTATATACTAATAATGACACGTTCAACACTGAAGCATATATATCTGAAATACTAAAATATTTGACCTAGCATGTGTAATTCAAGAAATAAAGAAATACATAGCTAGGGTTCTGAAATTCATGCAATAAATGAAGTAATAACATGATAATCGTATTTGGAACATGTAAATAACCAATTCATAATAATCTGCTGAAGTTCTAGAAACCCTAGGTCTAGTTAATAATAGGAAATTAAGAATCTAACTGAAATCTAGGGATCTAATGGGTGAAAGGAACCCATTAGTGAAATCCCACATACCTGGTGATGAATTCTACGGAGAAATCTTTTGATTTCGGGGCTGTAACTGATGGAATCTTATTCCGTTCTTGAACTAGGGTTTGGTCGCCTCGTTTTTCTCTCTAGCATTCAAATTTTCTATGTTTGATGAAAGATCTAACTTAGGTAAGTTCTAGTTATATTTCTAGGCTAAATCTGACCAAAACCATGTAGTTTAGGGTTAAAATGACATAGTTTAGGGGTCTAATAAAATAGGAAAAGACCAAAAGATCCGTGACTTAAATTGCAGACGAGGCTGACCACAGCCACTTCCATGAACTGTGAAAGCCATTGTGGTATTCACTTGGTCCTGTGGTTCTAAAAGCTTGGTCCATGATCCAATACCACAGCCTATGTGGAGGACCACGAACCGTGAAGGTCCCCGTGGTCACTTGGGCTGAGGTATGGAGGCTTAGGTCTAAGGGACTACTGGCTGGCCTTCACAGACCCTACCATGGACCGTGAAGGTCCCCGTGGTCCTCACTTAGGCTTGAGGGTCTGAGGGCTAGTCTAAAGGGGCTACTGCCTAAGTCTTCACAGACGCCCCTATGACCAGTCTTTAAGACCGCGGATCGTGAAGGTCCCCGTGGTCCTTACTTGGCCTAGGGGTGTCTGAGGACTAGGCTTTGGGGCCTACTGGTTCAGCCACTACGGGCGCCACCACGGCCCGTCATCAAGACCATAGACCGTGAAGGTGCCCAT
Source organism: Solanum bulbocastanum (assembly GCA_037074985.1). Taxonomy (NCBI): domain Eukaryota; kingdom Viridiplantae; phylum Streptophyta; class Magnoliopsida; order Solanales; family Solanaceae; genus Solanum; species Solanum bulbocastanum. The sequence goes on from CM073599.1 coordinate 22,028,339, forward strand.
AATCTGATGCCTAGGCCTGGTAACTTTCGAGTCATGACCACGAGCAGGTCAACGGAGTGTGGACCCTATTACGATCCGTGAACCCTACCGAGGGTCACTACTTCAGGTAGACTTTTTGAAATTTTTTTCTTGGTTTGGTTTTCGAGGTGTTACAATATTTGCCCCTTGGGATCATTCGTCCTTGAATGAAGACTAAACTAGCTAATAGAGTACTGAATGAGGTACAACCCTACCACCAAACACTGAAGATTGATTTTTAACTAAACTGAGTTCCACGAACATGCAAATATGCTGAAAATACAAGTATAGTATGAAGGAACATGATGTTAAACTGATTTTATGCATGAATGACTGAAGAACTGAAGAGGAATTATTCCCTCAACCTAGAGTGGAATCGGAAGCAAGAGGTGAGGATACTTGGACTTCATGGCTGCTTCTGATTCCCAAGTAACTCCCTTTACTGACTCCTCCACAAAACCTTGACTGAAGCGACTTATTTGTTTCTCAATCTTCTAGCCTGACGATCAATAATCTCAGCCGGTACATCCTCATAAGAAAGACTATCTTTCACAGCCACACTCTCTAATGGCACTATAGATTCTGGATCACCTACACACTTCTTCAGTAGTGAGATGTGAAAGACTGGATGCACTGTTGCTAATTCTGCTGGCAACTCTAACTCATAAGTCACTTTGTCAATCCTTTTCAGAATTTTGTAAGGCCCCACATATCTGGGACTGAGCTTCCATTTCTTGCCAAATCTCATCACCCTTCTCATAGCTGACACTTTCAAGAAAACCAAATCATCAACTTAGAACTCTAGTTCCCTTCTCCTTACATCTGCATAAGACTTCTGCCGACTCTGGGCTATCTTAAGTCTGTCTCTAATGAGTTTCACTTTCTCCATAGCATAATGGACTGAATCTGGCCCTATCAAGGTTGCTTCACTTACTTCAAACCAACCAACAGAAAATCTGCATCTACGCCCATACAAGGCCTCATTAGGGGCCATCTGAATGCTAGAACGGTAGCTATTATTGTAGGCGAACTCTATAAGAGGAAGGTGATCATCTCAACTACCCTTGAAATTGATCACACACACTCTCAACTTGTCATCTAAAGTCTGAATGGTACGCTGTTCTTGACAATCTGTCTGTAGATGAAATGTTGTGCTAAGATTAACCTGAGTACCAAGACCTTTCTGAAAGGACTTTTAGAAATAAAAGGTAAACTGAGGACCTCTATTTGAGATGATAGACAAAGGAACCCCATGCAATGTGACTATCTCATTAATGTAAATCTTGGCGTAGTCCTCTGCTGAATCTGTAGTCTTGATCACTAAAAAGAGAGAAGACTTAGTGACTCTATCAACTATCACCCAAATGGAAGAGGTAAACCTGTGATGAAATCCATGTTGGTCACTTCCAACTTCCAAGTAGGAATGTGGATCTCTTGAGTCATACCCCCTGCTTTCTGATGTTCTACCTTCACTTGCTGATAATTGGGGCACTTAGCCATAAAATTTGCTATGTCCCTCTTCATGCCATTCCACAAAAAGACTTCCCGCAAATCATTGTACATCTTAGTGGTGCTTGGATGAATAGAGTACCTGGAATTATGGGCTTCTATAAGAATATGTTGTCTTAACTCGCCCACATTAGGAACACATAATCGACCCTGGTAGCGAATCACTCTATCTCCCCCTAGGGAGAAAACCTCAACTCTCTGTTGATGGAGTGCACCCACTGCCTTGCTTTTCCTTAACCTCCGCCACTAATGAAGATTCTGATCCATTCTGAACTGTTACACCACCATCTGATACACTCATGAGACGAACTCCTAGACGAACAATTATGTGAACATCCTTTACTAGCTCTTTTCTTTCATCCTCAACATGGGCTACACCCATAGATAGTCTACTAAGGGCATCTACTACTACATTTTCCTTACCCAGATAGTAATGCACACCCATGCCATAATCCTTGAGTAACTCAAGCCATCTTCTCTGGTGAAGATCCAACTCTTTCTGGGTAATTTAACATATGTTAAAGGCTCTTTTGGTCTGTGAACACATTTACATAAACATCATACAAGTAGTGTCTCCAAATCTTGAGTGCAAACACCACTATTGCAAGCTCGAGGTCATGAGTTGGATAGCTCTTCTCATGCACCTTAAGCTGTCCGGAAGCATAAACTATAACCTTACCTCGTTGCATTAACACACAACCTAGGCTGACTCTGGATGCATCACAATAAATCACATAATCGTCTGAACCATCTGGTAGAGCCAAAACATGAGTTGTAGTCAACCTAGTTTTCAGTTCTGCGAAGCTTTTCTCACAATCATCTGACCATTGAAACTTGACCTTTTATTGAGTCAACTTAGTCAATGGAGAGGCTATGGATGAAAATCCTTCCACGAACCTTTTGTAATAACCCACTAGACCCAAGAAACTTCTAATATCTGCAGGAGAGGTAGGTCTGGGCCATTTTTTCACTGTCTCTATTTTCTGGGAATCCACTCGGATCCCTTCGCTAGATACTATATGCCCAAGAAAAGCTACTACTTGTAACCAAAACTCGCACTTGTTAAATTTGGTGAATAACTAGCGATCCTTAAGAGTTTGAAGAACAACTCTTAAATGACTCGCATGTTCTTCCTCATTCCTAGAGTAAATGAGGATATCATTAGACGATAACGAACAAGACCAAGTATTGCTCGAACACTCTATTCATCAAGTCCATAAAAGATGTAGGAGCATTGGTTAGTCCAAAAGACATAACTATGAATTTATAATGACCATACTGAGTTCTAAAGGCTTTCTTTAGAATGTCACTATCGCTGATCTTGAGCTGATGATAACTCGATCTGAGGTTTATCTTTGAGAAATGATTAGCACCCTGAAGTTGGTCAAACAAGTCATCAATCCTAGGGATGGGATACTTATTCTAGATTTTGACCTTGTTCAACTACCTATAGTCAATGCATATTCTGAGAAAACCATCTTTCTTCTTCACGAACAATACTGGTGCACCCCATGGTGAAATACTAGGTCTAATAAAGCCCTTATCTAGAAGGTCTTTCAACTGTTCTTTCAATTTCTTAAGCTCAGCTGGATCCATTCTGTAAGGAGGAATAGAAATAGGCTGGGTATCTAGAAGGAGATCAATTCTAAAGTCAGTTTCCCTTTCGGGAGGAACTCCGGGAAGATCTTATGGAAACACTTCTGGGAACTCATTAACCATAGGAACTGACCCAAGAGTTGGGGTTTCGGAGCATGAATCCTTAACCTGAACTAGATGATAGAAACAACCCTTAGAGATCATCTTTTTAGCCTTAAGGTAAGAAATGAATAGACCCATAGGCGCTAAGCTACTACCCTTCCATTCTAAGATTAGTTCGTCTGGAAACTGAAAATGAACAATCCTAGTTCAACAATCGACTGAGGCATAATAGAAATGTTACCAATCCATGCCTAGAATGACATCAAAGTCTACCATTTCTAACTCTACAGGATCTGCTGAGGTGACTTTCTAGGAGACTGTGACAGGGCAATTTTTGTATTCCCGTCTAGTATAATTGGTCGCTAACTGGAGTAGAGACTGAGAAAGGTTCTGAGAGAGTTTCTGGACTATCATCAAACTTAACTGCTATATAAGGAGTAACAAAGGAAATAATAGCCCCCGAAACTAATAAAGCATAAACATCAAGATCAAAGACTCGTAACATATCAGTGACTACATCAGGAGAATCTTCCTAATCTTGGAGAGCTTGAAGAGCATAGATCCTATTTTGGTGCTGTCCGCCATCTGTACCAGATGAGTTACCCTGTTGAGTCGGGCGACTTGCTGGTGTTGCTGAAATTGTGGACTGAGCTCTACCATTTCCTCCTTGACCCTGTTTAGAAGGACAATCCCTTGACCTGTGAATAGACTGACCACACCCAAATCATCTTTTCTTTCCTGCAAGGCACTTGCTCAAATGGTTCTTACCACACTTAGGGCAAGTTGGGTAGGTTTTGGTACATAAAACACTTCTCTTAGACTTAGAGCCTGATGCCCTACCTTTCTGATCTTTTCTGAACATAGAGGATAAAACATTAGCTGATGAAGGTACTGGAGTTGAAAATTTCTACTGACCGTACGAGCGATTTCCACCACCTGATTTCTGCTGAGAATAATCATAGTTTTCGGTCCTAACCTTCTTGTTCTCCTTAGCCTGCTCCCTAAGCTTATAACCCTCAACCTACTGATCATGAGTCATGAGCCTAGAGATGCTCACACTTTCCAGCAACATAGCATTTCTACACTATGTCTTCACCAAGTCTGACACTCCATATAGAAACTTATTCATCTGAGCCTTGGAATCAGCAACCATGTGAGGAGCATACCTGGAGAGTTGGGTAAACTTGAGTCCACACTCTTGCCTTAAGTTCATAAATTCTTGAGCTTTTGCCTCCCTTAGCTCTCTTGCGAAAAACCTGTCTAGAATAGTCTTACTAAAACAATCCAAGTGATAGGAGCTGCATCTGTACCCCTATTCTCTTTCCACTAAGTATACCATATATGAGCCACATCCTTAAGTTGGTAAGTTGCTAACTCAACCCGATCATTCCCAGTTACCTGCATCACTTTAAAGATCTTCTTGACCTCATCAATGAAGTTTTGGGGATCCTCACCAATATGAGATCCTAAGAACTCTGGCAGATTCATCCTAACAAAATCTCGCACTCTAGATGCAGTTGACTCAACATTAGCATTTGCCCGAACTGGAGTCCGCTAATTGTTCTAGTTGGTAACACTCTAAGCCAACATCTAAATAGCATTTCGGAACTAAGCATTCGAAACTTCTTGATCTGGGATTGGAGGAGTTGTGTTTGCATTCGTGGCATTTGCATCCATGCGTTAGCTCTACGAGGAGGCATGATCACAGAAACATAGAGCATCCAGTTAGAATATAATTAGATCATACCTTACATACGATAAGAGTAACAAGAAAATAAAGATTTTTCCTAAAATATTTTGTAGCCTCCCTCTCATTAGATGTGGTGCACTTCACACCCATGAAAAGGACTCTACTTAGTTCAGTTTTTCAGACATCCTAGGACTCTTAAACCTAATGCTCTGATACCAAGTTTGTCACCCCCCGAGCTACCCTCGAGACACGGATAGGGGGATCTAGGATCACAAGTGTAAGCTAACCTTGTTGGCCTGACATAAGCATACTAAGAATAATAATAGCTGATGTAGAAGCTAAATCAAGAAAAATGAAAGTGATAGAGAATGCCTATATACTAAACGGAATATATCAAATATGAGAGTTTTAATACAAAAGAAATATTAAATTCAAATACTAAGCTAAATCTAATTATGTCTGAATATAGCCTCTAACTGACTAGAAGTACTCGGACATGCCCCAGCTAAGTCTAGCAAAAATGACACTAAAATAATGAAAACTGAAAGATAACATGACTATTGTTCTCGAAAAATGAGGACTCACCACTGAAGTTGCTGAACTGGAGATCAGGAACCGATCTAAGTATGATTTGGATGCTATGAACCTGAACCTATATCACGAGAAGATGTAGCGCGCCAGTACTTGATAGGTACTGGGCATTCAGGATAGCATAAAGCTAACATAAACACATAACTGAACAGGCAATAAAGCAAGAGCTTAATCTGAACATGATATAGATACTAAATACTGAGCAAAATGAATGCAATGACCAAATTTATAACATGTTGAGATTGAATACTGACTGAACTGAAATATTGTCAATGCAATGGAGTCTGACTGGACTGTGGGAGCTATTAATAACCGATAATAAAACCACATGAACTAAATGTAGAGTTCGATGTATGCGCTCCATCGAGAGGACCCAATACACCCGGCCAAAGGTGTAGAGGAATGCTAGTGTGATCACTAAAATGATGCCCACAGAGGGGATTTACAACCTACGTGGCTCGTAGTTTTGGGACTATATGTGTGACTAACCCTAGTCCAACTCGGTATTATACTACTCCCAATAGATTAAATGATCAACACATTTTGAAATAATTTCTGTAATATACTGGATAGCTCAAAACTGACAAGCAAACTGAGAATGCACATTTATAAACTGAGAATGACACATTCAAGACTGAAGCATGTATATCTGAAATACTAAAATATCTAACCTAGCATGTGTAATTCAAGAACTAAAGAAATACATAGCTAGGGTTCTGAAATTCATGCAATAAACAAAGTAATAACATGATAATTTGATTTGGAACATGTAAATAACCAATTCTTGATAATCTGCTGAAGTTCTAGAAACCCTAGGTCTAGTTAATAATAGGGAATCAAGAATCTGACTGAAATCTAGGGACCTAATGGGCGAAAGGAACCCACTAGTGAAATCCCATATATCTGCGAATTCCACGGAGAAATATTTCAATTTCGAGGCTGGAACTGATGGAATCTTGATGCGTTCTTAAACTAGGGTTTGGTCGCCTCTTTCTTCTCTTTAGCTTTCAAATTTTCTAAGTTTGATGAAAGATCAGTCTTAAGTAAGTTCTAGTTTTGTTTCTAGGCTAAAACTGAGCAAAACCACATAGTTTAGGGTTAAAATGATGTAGTTTAGGGGTCCAACAAAATAGGAAAAGACCAAAAGACCCCTGACTTAAGTTGCAAATGGGGCTGACCACGACCACTTTCATGGACCATGAAAGGGACTACGGACCATGAAAGCCCTCGTGGTCTTCACTTGGTCTTATAGTTCTGAAGGCTTGGTCCACGATCCACTACCACGGGTCGTGTGGAGAACCACAGACTATAAAGGTACTCGTGGTCCTCACTTAGGCTAAGGTCTGGAGGCTCAGTTTGAGGGCCTACTAGTTGGCCTTCACAGACCCTACCACGGGCCGTGTGGAGGACCACAGATCGTGAAAGTCCCCGTGGTCCTCTCTTAGGCTTGAGGGTCTGAGGGCTAGTTTAGGGGGGTTACTGCCAAAGTCTTCACTGACCCCCCCACTACCCGTCTTCAAGACCACGGACAGTGAATGTCCCCGTGGTCCTCACTTGGGCAAGGGGTGTCTGAGGGCTAGGCTTTGGGGTCTACTGGTTCAGCCACTACGGGCGCCACCACGGCCCGTCATCAAGATCACGGACCGTGAAGGTGCCCGTGGTCTAATACCTGGGCCTGGTGACTTTCAATTCATGACCACGGGCAAGTCAATGGACCGTGGACCCTATCACGGTCCGTGAACCCTGCCGTGGTTCACTACTTCAGGTAGAATTTTTGCAATTTTTTTCTTGGTGTTGTTTTCAAGTGTTGCACCCTAGGCGTGACTAGCACTCGCTAACACCACTTGTCGGGCGTACCAAATATCCATATAAAATCATTTAAGCATAAAGATAAAACATGTGGAACTTCAAAACTCATCAATACTCATTAAAACAAAATAATTATCCAACTAAAATTGTATATCGATAAATGAAATGAAAAGATCATTTAAATAATATATCTCTAGCCCAAATCTCACAATAAGACCATAGAGCATCTATTAGAGTTACATGAGTTTAACTGTCGGACATGCAAACCCCAAGAAAAGAAGTCATAAGCTATAAATAGATAGAGCTGAAGCACTAGCCTCCACGAATAATGCGAAGGCACACCTCAGTAACAAAATCCATGTGAATGAACTCGTCAGCCACTAGTCTCACCTTATGTAATGGTATCTGCATAAACATGCATGTAAGGAGTGGGCTATATATAAATATAACCTAGTAAGATCCTCGACCAGCTACTTTAATACCCGTGAAACAAGTGTTAGAAAATATATCTCCACAATAAACACATAATGATATGAACACAACTTTTTTGCATAATATAATGATCAATAAGTCTAAACAAATGTGCAAAAAGGACACTAAATGTCTCAAACTCAATCCACACTCAAATCATAAATGATAGTGGAGGAGAGTAGTGTAGTACCCGACAAGTCCACGACAACATATATAATGCCTAAAGTATACTACAACAGCATGTACAAGGCCCCTAACATATTACGACATCATAAGTATGCCCCTAACATATTACGACAACTATGTATGCCTCTAGTATCTACATCATGAAACTAAAGATAAAGTATCCAATGTCACACCACATATCACTTATAAAAAAATTATTTAGTATTCTTCAAAAAATAGCATTTCAACTGCTAATCAAAGACAACAATACTGCCAAGCACATGCTTGTCCCAACAGATGGACCAGATAGATAAATAATATTTTAAAAGTAGGCTTAAAAAACAAGCACTAAATCCTAAAGTTTCACTTACCTGGAATTCTAAATCCAAGCACCCTTTTTGATTGATCAAATAGTATGCTCCTATAAATTCAAATCACTTCTGAATCAACATCAACCTCGTGCAATTCATCCAACATAGCTCGCAAAGCTTGATTACAATTTTTTTATAAACTGATGAGTAATGAGCAGATTCTTAGCAAGTGACCCTAAGAAAGAAGTAGTGAATTTTCGATTTCCTTTTTGGGGTATATGGCATAAATTTCAATCATGCACTGAAGATTGCTTGTTGCCTATTATTTGTTTACACATTCAATAAGTTCTTCACCAATTCACTAAAAAATTATATATTATTATTTTCTCAAGTTTTCATTAAATCATTGATCAATTACTTAACAATTATTATTACGTCTTTTCAACAACACACATCGGCATATAGTTATTCTATATAATTAAAGACATAACATAACTCCCAAATTCCTAGTTGTTATAAATTCTTAACTATTTATCTGCTATTTGTGAGCGCTCCAAACTTCTCCTTTGAAGTTACATAATTTCTTCCCAAAATACTTTAGAATTGCCCTAATTTGGTACTACTTCAATGACTAAATGTGATACAACTAATTAAGATAATGGGCTATGCCCACTTCTCTTTATTCCATTATAACTATTATTAGTAAAAGTTTTAGGAATCTCATAGTGTAAGGAGAAAATTACATCCTAACTCTATTCTTTTTCAATTTACAAAAATTCCCTAAAACTGATGTTATTTGGATACTTCTGATTCTTCCAGATACATCTCATTCTCTCAGATACATCACATTTGATAAATTACACAACTAATTTGTTGAGATTAAAAAGGAAATTAAATATAAAATTGTTAGTTCCCCAAATCATTCAAATCAAATTGATTGCAATCTCTTCCAAATAACAACTCCAAACAATTCAAATTTTAAATTTTCTTCTCTCAAATCTCTCCCAAATCATAACATATTTTTTTAAAAAAATCAATAATTTTATATAGTTATGTATCATACAAAAAAAAAAGCTATGAATATGATAAAATAATGTTGCAAATACTTAACAACATGTGATGCATCACAACATTTGATACAAAACTATGTTATGTACATAACAAAGTTACATTATATATCATATACATAACTATGACTTTGATAAAATGGATTTTGTTATAAAACATCAGTGTTTATGTATCAACAGTAATATTTAATAGGCTCTATAGATACATAAATTTCTACTAATTGATTAAGGTTGGGTGTATGTATCGGTAGTAAAAGATAAGAAAATTAATAATAGTTGTGTATCTAATACATAACTATGAACATGATACATACTAAATTATATTTCAATAGATTAGGGTTATGTATCAAAACTAATATTTGAAAATGATATTTTGCACATGATAAAATTGTATGTATCATAGAGGTGAAACGAACGACTTATACATTGATTTAAGAATCAAAATCAACTAGATACATTAAAAGATCGATGAAAGCAACAAAAAATAAAAAAAATCAATAATTTGATATACTAAAAGCAACAAAAAAAAAAAGATGAAGAAATCCTTCCACACTTTCTCCTTTGTTGTGTATCAACTCTTGTAGCTTTTTTTCACTTCAATAATGGCGTCACCCATGGATCATGACCCAATACCCTTACCGGGGCCACCAACAACTCTCGATAACTTTGTAATGTATCATAATATTGAAATAAGTACATTATACATTAATTTAAGAAACAAAAACAACTATATACATTAAAAAAAGGGAACCCATATGTATCAGAAAAAAGATGAACAACAAAAATTTGGGAAAAAAAGTCATTAATCAGATCTGCTGAAAGCGAAAGAAATTGATGAAGAAATCCTTCTACTTTTTCTCTTTTACTCTGTATCAACTCATGTCACAACCCAGGGGTACACCCTAGATCTAACATGGCATACAAGACCCCGAGAGGCCTTATACAAGCCAATTAGCATATCATAACATAAAGTAATAGACATGAGCGGGAATTTAAAACATTTTCAACAATATCAAAGTTGCATAAAATGAAGCGGAAGTCTATTACACTTGTCTCAAACAATATAGATCATGAATATCTTTGGTACACAGCCCATACAATAGTTCTAAACATAAAATGAAAGACATAAGGAAATGGTGGTCAAATCCTTGAATACTGTGAGGACTTACAAATCTTCAAATCTCGATATACTATGATCCTAGCCACAAGGATGAGACTCGATATCGCCGGATCCTACATTTGGATAATAAATGTAGGCAAGAGTATGTGTTAGTACAAAAATGTACTAAATATTATAGCTAGCATAAACATCAATATATGCATAACATTGACATTAATCAACATAAGACATATACCATAAGCATAAGAGATAACACATAAGTCATAAGCATAATCAATGCACATAAATCATCATAATAAAGGAGGAATACTTCTCAAGTAACCTCAACGTATCCTTAGTCAAGACATGGGTCATCCACATCTAGTCATGCATATCAAGAAAGGAAACTCAAGCAATAATCCAAGCTAATCATTTATCATCATAACAAGCAAATCTCATATTAAAACATACTTACGATACTTCCTTGAAATAACCTTATTTCATCATAACTATGCTACTTTAGTTAGGGACTAGTCTCACTTTATCTATTCTTACTATTCATGAAAGATTACTTCTTTACTAGTCCAAGACAAGTCATTACCCATGAGTGGTACTATTTTCCAATTCAAGGCTACCAAGGAAAAGCACCTCATTATGCTAGACCAAGCTATCATGGAAGACATCCTCTCATGCAAGTCTAAGCTACTCAAGGAAAGGTACTATTGCTCAATCCAACCTACCAATGAAATAGTTTGGCGTTACCAAGTCAAGCTATCATGCAAGCATCCTCTCATGCTAGTTCAAGCTAACCATTGGAAGGGTAATATTGTTCAATCCAAGGCTATCCATGATATCTACTAAATCAAGCTACCAAGCATGTTCTTGTCTTACCAAGTCAACCCATTCACGAAGGGATCTCATATCACTACTTCAAGCTATCATAGTTCATACTTGCTTTGATTCATTTTAGGTGAGCAAGCCTTTAAACCTATAATCATTCTATGTGAGAAAACCTTTCACATTATACATTCATACTCATAGAGTAGATCATGTGGGTAAATCCTTCCACAACAATTCTATCTGCTAATCAACATTCATATATATATATATATATAAGCTTTACTCTCAAAGCCCTAATCATCATAATTCATCAAGTAAGATTTAATCTCAAAGCCATACTAGCCATAAATCATCATATTAGCTTTACTCTAAAAGTCCTACTAATCATCCTTTCATCAGACATGCCTTAGTCTCAAGAAAATCCTAATATCAAAGCCTACAAGTCATAATTCATCATATATACTTGATCTAAATAAATTCATAGCTATATGCTTTACTCTGAAGCAATTCAGGTCTATATGCTTCAATCTCAAGCAATCTATAATGTATCTCATCAATCCTAGAAGAATACATCTAAATCCTCAATTTCCCTTTTCATGGCATAAGACCCATTTATATCAATTTCATCTTTCTAGAGATGGGTTAGGCATGGGTACATGTAAATTCATCCTATAAACATGTAATTCTACCAATTCAATCATAATCCACTCAATTGGATGAAAACCCATAACATTAGAAGAAATCTTAATTAGAATTGGGGAATTTTTCTTCTAAATTGGGGAAATCATGGGGAATCCATGGAAGAAAAGATTCCATGGATGAAAAGCCATCATACCTTAATCACAAAGCCCACAATTTCTTGAGGATTGGATAATTGAGCTTGATCCTAGCTTGGACTCTTTCTTCTTCAAGCTCTAGAGAGGGAAATATTTGAGATGAAGATCTTGTTTGGGGTTTTCTTCTTGGTTCTTGAGAAAATGACTTAAGTTGGGGGAATTTAGGAATAGGATGCTTATATACGTTTCTAGGTGAAGGGTGAAATGATGTAGTATAGCCTTTTGATAATTATGAAAAGACACTAAGGACCCTAACTAATTCTTGGAGTTATTGCACGCTAAGGCTCGCCCAAGGGCACTTGGTGATTCGCCAAGTGAGCCCTTGGCTCACCTAATTATCCAGTGTGTCACCTTGGAAGGAAGGCTACTTAGGCGATGGGGAGGGACCCTTTGGCAATGCGCCAACTGGAACGGCTAGCCCAAGTCACTCAGCGATGACACTTCACTTCGCCAAGTTGGCTAAATGAGGAAATGTTTTCCTTAAAAAATCTGAGGTGTTATATTTCCCGTACTTTTTTTCACTTTCAACAATGGCGTCATCCATGGATATCAACCCAAAGCCCTTACCGGAGTCACCAATAACCTGATCTTTTCCCATTCTTTGAGGGCGGTTTTTCCACAATTAATTTTGAAGTTGAAGATGTGTTCTTCTTCGACTAATTTGTAGATGAAAAAACTAAATAAATAAATAAAATTGATACCTAATGAAGTGGAAAGAAAAAATGGATGAAGAGGGTCTACCTATTCAATAACTTGCAATTGATAAATCAAAAAGAGAAAATATTTGAAATTCAAAAATAGAGTGATGAATATAATTGGTGATACCATGGAGTGATTTTAGTCGTAAAAAAAGGAAAAAAAAAAAATCTTGAGGTGAAGAAAAAAAAATCTTGAGTTAGAAAAATATCAAAACTTGTGGAAAGTTAAAAGTTTTTTTCTAGTGGATTGAGTGTGGGGAAGATATTAAGACTCGGTGGTTGTTTTATAGGTGAAATTGAATTAAGGAATTTGAGTTCCATCAGGTTTTTCCAATCTCATTGTAACACCCCAAAAATTTCTAAGTTAAGGCTCAAATTATTCTTCATTTACTTGTAGGGTCATATCAGGTAATTCTTACATTGATCATAGGTGTAAATTTAAATTATTTAGTGTGGGAATCATTTTGGATATCAATTAAGGTCACTAAAAACTCCTAGCACAAAGTTGAGTAGAAAGTTTCCTTATCGATTAAGTTTTGATGTAAGATTTTACTTGGGTCAAATTCAAACTATTATATCTCTTAGAATATAAAGAGTTACGTTGCTCATAACCTATCAAATTAAAGGAATTTGGATCTTCTTCCAACGCCACAAATTTCATGTCAATCCTAGTTTCGAGTAAAAAGTTATGACCATTTTTGTAACTTGATGTAGTACAGTGACGAATTAGCCGATGGGCAAACATTAAAAAGGGTCTTTTTGTCTTTTTACCTCTAAGAAAACCCTAAACGAATTTCTTGACTAATTAAATACCCAAAACAATTAGATTTTTATCTCTTAATACATCATTCTCTTCTCTCTCAAACCCTAAGACAAAACCCTAAAGAAAAATCAAAGCGGAAGACTTCATTCAAGATTCTTTCAATCTTTTTCAAGATTCTTTTTCAAGGTAAGTCTTTCTCCAAGAATTTCATTCTTTCCAACTCAAATTCTCCATACAATTATGAATCACTAATGAATATCATAATTCGTGGCCATAGAGTTTCGAGAAATTAATTCAAGAAACCTCAAGAAAGATTTTCTTGATTTTTCTCTTTCAAGCTAGGGTTTCAAGTTTTCTAATCAAGTTCTTCTTCAATATTTTTCAAGATCCTTCAAGGACCTTGTTCTTCCAGGTATGTAAGGATATTATAGTGTTGGAGTAGTTCATCCTCATGCCCTACATCTACTTTCAAATCAATAAAAGAGAATCTAGGATTCTACCCCTAGATTTGAGTATTCTTGAGATGAGTTGATTTTGAGTTCTCAAGTTCCCGTTTATTTTTGAAATTCTGTTCCTAATTATTGAGTTTCTATATGTTATGCATTAAAATTCTTGAGTTGATTCGTTCATGTATATATTTCAGCATGAACCCTATGAATTGAGTATTTTTTTAGATGAGTAGTATCATTGAGTTCTGAGTTCTTAAGTTCTGATTACTGAGTTTCTATATTGCTATTAAAATCTCTGAGTTGAGTCATTCATGTCCATAATTTCGCATGAACCTTATGAATTGAGTTATAACTCTTGAGAAGCTTTTTAAAGTGAACACTTGATTTTTAAGCTGAGTTTTTGAGGAAGTAAAGATGAGTTTTGAAAAAGAGTTTCTAAAACATGATTAGTATGACAATCGAGTATGCCATCAATGTTTAAGTAGTATGGTATCTAGTTATGCCATCAGTGTTTATGCAGTATGACTTTCCAAGTCATTAATAATCATATCACAATATGATTTTGATATATTTTGAGAAAGAGTTTTTAAGTATGAATTGCTCAAAGAGTAAAAGGGAACTAAGTATTCCTAAATGTATCAGTTTTACATTGATAAAAGAGAAACTTTGATTTCTAAATGAGCTATGAGTTCAAAGATATTTCAAGAGCAGTTAACTTTTTTAAGAGGGTAGTTTGAGCAATTATCTCAAACCAGAGGAAGAGTTATGTTTCTAAACATATGAGCATGAGTATATATTATTGGAAGTAGTATTAAGCACCGATATGGGGACGATTTCATATAACTCAAAGTCCTTATAAACCATGTATGCCAACATGGGTAAAGGGTTATACTTTTCAGATGATTCCTTATTGCTTTTTAAGCATAGCTTAGTTGATCCACTTAATTGAGGTGTTCTATACCCTAGCAAGTATAGGACAGCTCTGGCAGCATGAGCACATGTTGTATTATCACATAGCTCATAGTGATGGTTGTCGGTTAGAGAATCTCCTAATAGAGTTAAAGTGTATTTTTATATATCACTTGTTATGTTGAGTTCAGAGATGAGAAAGTAATTTTTAAAGCTTTAAATGATTTAACTCCTTTATTTCTTTACATTCAGCTTGAGTACCTTGTTATCTATTGCAGTCATTTTTTTCAGTTATTTGTTATTTAGCTATATTACATACCCGTACATTCAATGTACTGATGTCATTTGACCTGTATTTTTTAATGACATAGATACAGGTTCTTAGGATCCTCAACAAGAGCCCGTTGAGATCACTTTCATCTACTCGTCAGCTTTTGAGTAAAACCTCGTTGCTTTCGGAGGCCTCCAGTTTTATGAGTTGTTAGTAATAGTTCTTTTGAGGAGTTGTGGGTCTTGTCCCGGCGCTCATCCCATCTTTATATAGTAGAGGCTTCATAGATAGAGAGTTTTGGAGATTATTTCAGTTTCAGATATTTTATTTAGAACTTATGTTTTATACTCAGTATATTCAGTTTAATTTTGTGAGTCAATAAACTATTTTTAAATGTTCTTTCAATTTCATGCTTATGTATGCTTGAGTTAGTCTTCCTATTGTAGTAAGTCAGGATGAGGGTTCGCTTGGGGACCAATAATGGTTCTCGAGTGCCGGCCATGTCTAGGGTGTAGGCTCGGATCGTGTCACTCATACATTCAAAATCAAATCTTTATGAGTAATTTCATCCAAATTAACCAAAAAATTCTCCAAAGGATTTTTGTTGAAGAAGATGAAGAACAAGATTTTGTCCAAAGGGTTTCTAAAAAAAAAAAAAAAATCATGTTCTTTTCCGTTTGAAAATGTTGTTCAAATCTAAATGTTTGAAATAAATCTTTGTTGTAGAAGTTAAGAAAAGAGGAATTTGAGAGTTTTGATTGTCTTACCGAACTTCTCTTTTGATTTTGACTGCTTTTGGTTCCAGTTTGGGTCATGGATGGGTTAAACTTGAGAAAGATGGGTGGGTTTTTGTAATTGTGGGTAAACATTAAAGTAAATTCGAATAGGCCTTTAAGATTATGACACGTGTCCCTCCGTGTATCCTAAGGGTATATACATTCTAGAATATTGACCGTAAGGACATACATAGCCCAAAAGTATAACGAAGGGTATTAACATACCATTTATGAGTATTTTTATTTTTTCCCTTTTTTGGAATTGTAGGGAATATTATAAAATAGGGTAAAAAAGGATATGTAGGTAGTTAAATAAACCTTATTATTATTGCCGATATAAATTACCAATTAATCCTTCACAAAATATAGGATATTACACTAGTACAATGGCAAACACCAATCACACTAAGAAAGACAACACTACACTACCTAGTAATATTCTACTGTAATGTGTATCTTACACTCCCTCCTGTATAAGATCATGCCCTCCATAACCTGCAGTTGTGCCATACTATGTCGTATCACCTCTACCAATAATTCATTGTTCTACCTTTACATCCAGAGGCGGATCTAGAATTTAGAGGTCCTTGGTGTCACATCGTTCAAGTAAGATAAACAGGTTGGTTGCTTTAATTTTGGGTTACTGTCATTTTCAATTTTTATAAACAAATTGATCAAACATGCATGTTAGTAATATTTTCTTCTAGATATTCTATGATTAGAGATAACTAAACAATTCAATTTTATTTGTTTTAGGAATTAAAGGCCTTTTTCATTGAGACTTTGAGGAAAAATGAATTTTTTTTCACATTAAAATTTGAAATTGTATAAACCATATAATAGTATTAACTTAAAATATTCATGTTCCATTGACTTTATGTGTTTTTGTAGATATATAGCAGAAAGAATAAAAACTGTAGCTTCAACTTAGCCATCTTACTTAGCAATAACGTCAGCGAAGATTGAAAAAAACCTTTAAATTGAAAGAACTCTAGTAATAATATTGATCATTTTAAAAACTTATTAAATACATTCTTAATTATATTTATGTGATATTCATAATTCAGTATTCATTAATTGATAAAGAATAAACACACGACACTCATATCAAGAGCTTAATAATTAGTGAAAGTGAAAGTTAAAAAATTTAAGAATTAACTACGGTAAAAAGGAGTCAATTTGAATTAATAAAGTATAGTAAATAAATAAGAATGGATGGAAGAAAAAAAATTAAAGTCATTCACACATTAATGAAGAAAAGGAAAAAAAGAAAAGAAAACAAAAAAAAGCTTCACTACGCACAAGACCAAGCCAAAAAAATAATGTTGGCAGTGAGGTTCAAACTCACATTGCATGTATGGAATATTATGCCCTTTGCCAATTGAACCATTCACCATTTTGTTTAGTGGGTGGCAAAGTTAATATATATTAATTTCTTATACATTTATACACACATATATATACATATACAAAGATTTTTCCGAAATCACTGGGGCTATGGCACCCCCACCCGTACCCTTAGATCCACCCCTGTTTTACATCTCCTTGTACCCTCTATAACCAACCCATTGCACCTCCTAATTGGTGCGTCGATGTATCGCCTCTGCACATGTCTTAGTAATCTCAATCATGTTTTCTTCATCTTGTCTCCCAAGGAGGCCACTCTTATCTATCTTGAATATCCTCATTTTTAATCTTACCGCTCCCATTAAAACTACACATCCACCTTAGTATCCTCATATTCAAAATATGCATCTTCAGACATGGGAGTTATTGGCTGGCTAGTACTCCACCGTATACAACAATGTTGGTCTACCACCATTTCATAGAACTTACCTTCAAATTTTTGTGGTACCTTTATATTACACAAGACTCCAAAGGTAAGCTTCCACATCATACCAATACGATGAGTGATATCATCATCGATATCCCCAATTTTTGGATTATAAACCCAAGGTACTTGAATATGTCACTCTTGTGGATATTTTCTTTAAAGAGTTGTACTTAATGTTGATTTTTTGAAAATCAAGTGATTGAACTAACAACATTAGCATTTTCTTGAGTGATCAGCTAGACATGGTTGATTATAAGTATTAGGGTTGCTCTTAATAATATTTGCATATGCCAATATTTAATAATAAACATTACTTCATCTATTTCAATTTATATGATATAACTTATTGGACACAAAATTTCACTCTGAATTTTTTTTATTGAAATTTGTGATCTGAAATAAGTAGTAGATATTGGTGTTGCTATAATTCATTTATTAAGGGTGAACTCTCAATGTCAATAACAACAAAGCATAATCATTAAATAGACGCCTCAAGCACCTAACTGTACCCTATTAAATATTCGGGTGAGTTGACGTTTGTTGTAACACCTCAGAAATCAACATAGAACTTTCAGCAAAAAGCCGGCAGAACCAAGTGAACCACGACAGGGTTCACGAACCGTGAAAGGGACTATGGTCCATCGACCTATCTGTGGACTCACAAACAGCCTGGAAGTGATGGACCACGGGACCCTTTACGGGTCGTGGACCACCACACGATTCGTACTGGTGCTTGTGATGGCAAAGTAGAATCCCTTAGGTCCTGATATCATACCACGAGCCCTCTATGGGTCGTGGTCTTAATGACAGACTGTGGGGGGTCCGTAGAACTGAGCCAACAAACCAACAACCCAATTGAAGAACCACATCGACCTTCATGATCCATGGTCCAAAATTCTCAGTATAGTATCATGCTCATGTTCAACATTCTCAGTATAGTATCATGCTCATCTCTTATCATTGCTCAGATATATGCTTATTCAGTTTTGTTTTTATTCTGGTTTACTCTATCATGCGTGCTCAGTACCTTTCAAGTACTGATGCATACTCTGAACTACATCTTCTTGTGATGTAGGTTCAGGTCCTCAACTTTGGTATCATGCATAGATCGGTTCCTGATCTCCAATTCAACAGCATCAGTGGTGAGTCCTCATTCTTCGAGGATGATTGACATGATTATCTTTTCTATTTTAGTCTTTAATTTCAGGTTTGCTAAATTTAGTTAAGGCATATCCCAACACTTCTAGTGAGTTAGAGGCTTATTTCAGACATAGTTAGTTTCAACTTTAGTATTTGAGTTTGACTTTTTAGTTGTTGTTAAACTCTCAATTTTCATATATATTCAAACAGGATATGGGTATTTCCCCATCATTTCAGTTTATCTCATGATTTAGCTTCCGCAAAGTCTTGTCTTACTTCAGTTTATTTAGTATGCTTATGATATGCCAACAGCGTTAGCTTGGGGTAACTTTTGATCCTAGGCCTCGTGTCCGCGTCCTGGGGGTAGTTCGGGGCGTGACAAACTCGGTATCATAGCATTAGGTTTAAGTGTCCTAGAATGTCTAAAAAACTGCACTAAGTAGAGTCCTTTTCATGGGTGTGAAGTGCACCACATCTAATGAGAGGGACGCTACAAAGTGTTTTAGGAAAACTTTAATTTCTTGATATTCTTATCATGCATAAGGTATGATCCAATTCATCATTTCTAACTCGATGTTATGCGCTTTTAGATCATGCCTCTTCATAGAGCTTACAAAAGGAATGCTAATGCATGCAATGCTAATGCAACTTCTCTAGTCCAAGATCAAGAAGTTTCGAATGCTGTGTATCAGAATGCTATTTAGCTTTTGGCTTAAAGTGTGACTAACCAGAGCAAGCAGCAGGCTCCAGTTCCTGCAAATGCTAGTGGTGGATCAGTGGCGGCCAGAGTTTGTGATTTTGTTAGGATGAATCCTCTTGAGTTCTTAGGATCACAGATTGGTGAGGATCCCTAAAACTTCATAGATGAGGTTAAGAAGATCTTTGGAGTGATGCAAGTAATTGGGAATGATGGGGTTGAGTTGGCATCTTACCAGCTCAAAGATGTAGCTCGCATCTAGTATACTTTGTGGAAAGAGAACAAGGGTACGGATGCGGCTTCTATCACTTGGGAGTGCTTTAGTGAGACTTTTCTGGAAAGGTTCTTCCCAAGAGAGTTGAGAGAGGCAAGAGCTCAGGAATTCATGAATTTGAGGCAAGGTAACATGACAGTCCAAGAGTACGAACTCAATTTCACCCAACTTTCCAGGTATGCTCCTCACATGGTTGTCGATTCCAAGGCTCAAATGAACAATCTCTATATGGGGTATCCGACTTAGTGAAAACAGAGTGTAGAAATGCTATGTTGCTGGAAAATATGAACATATCTAGGCTCATGACTCATGCTCAGTAGGTTGAGGGAGATAAGCTTAGGAAACATGCTTAGGATAATAAAAAGGCTAGAACAAACAGCTATGGGTATTCTCAACAGAAATTGGGTGGTGGAAATCGCTCGCAGTTTCAGCCAAAGTCTTTAGCTCTAGAACCTTCATTAGCTAGTGTTCCATCTTCCAGGTTTTGACAGGATCCAAAAGGTAGGGTATCAGGCTCTAAGTCTTAGGGGAGTGTTTCAGGCACCAGAACCTACCCAATTTGTCAAAAGTTTGGTAAAAACCATCCGAGTGAGTGTCTTGTAGGAAAGGAAGGATGTTTTGGGTGTGGTCAGTCTGGTCACAGGTTAGGAGAATGTACTTCTGCTAAACAGGGTCAAGGAGGTAACAATGGTAGAGCTCAGTCTACAACTTCAGCAGTACCAGTAGGTTGCCCGACTCAGCAGGGTAACTCATCTTGTACAGGTGGCCATCAGCGCCAAAACAGGTTGTATGCTTTTTAGGATCGCCAGGATAAGGAAGATTCTCCTAATGTAGTCACTGGTACGTTATGAGTTAACTTAGATGTTTATGCTTTGTTAGATCTAAGGGCTACTCTTTCCTTTGTTACTTCTTATATAGCCGTAAACTTTGGTGTCAGTCTATAAACTCTCTCAGAACCCTCTTCAGTCTCTACTCCAGTCAGTGACCTAGTTATAGATAAAGAGGTATACAAAAATTGCCCTGTCACAGTCTCCCAAAAAGTCACCTCAGCAGATCTTGTAGAGTTAGAAATGGTAGACTTTGATATCATTCTAGGCATGGATTGGTTACATTCATGTTATGCCTCAACCGATTGTATAACTAGGATTGTTCATTTTCAATTTCTAGATGAGCTAATCTTAGAATGGAAGGGTAGTAGCTTAATGCCTATGAGTCGATTTATTTCTTACCTTAAGGCCAGAAAGATGATCTCTAAGGGTTATCTCTATCATCTAGTTTAGGTTAAGGATTCAAGCTCTAAAACCCCAACTCTTGAGTCAGTTCCAGTAGTTAATGAGTTCCCAGAAGTGTTTCTAGATGATCTTCTCGGAGTTCTTCTCGAAAGGGAAATCGACTTTGGAATTGATCTCCTTCCAGATACCTAACCTATTTATGTTCCTCCTTATAGAATGGCTCCAACTGAGCTTAAGGAATTGAAAGAGCAGTTGAGAGACCTTCTAGATAAGGGCTTCATCAGACCTAGTATTTCCCCATGAGGTGTACCAATATTGTTCGTGAAAAAAAAAGATGGTTCTCTCAGGATGTGCATTGACTATAGGCAGTTGAACAAAGTTACAATCAAGAATAAGTATCCCATCCCTATGATTAATGACTTGTTTGACCAACTTCAGGGTGCTAATCATTTATCAAAGATAGACCTCAAATCCGATTATCATCAACTCAGAGTCAAAGATAGTGACATTTTGAAAACAACCTTTAGAACTCGGTATGGTCATTATGAATTTGTAGTTGTGTCATTTGGACTAACCAATGCTCTGGCAACTTTAATGAATTTGATGAACAGAGTATTCAAGTAGTATTTGGACTTGTTCGTTATCGTCTTTATTGATGATATCCTCATTTACTCTAGGAATGAGAAAGAATATGCAACTCATTTGAGGGCTTTCCTACAAACTCTTAAAGATCGCCAGTTATTCGCTAAGTTTAGCAAGTGTGAGTTTTGGTTGCAGTCTGTAGCATTTCTTAGGCATATTGTGTCTAGCGAAGGTATTATTCTCTTAAAATAAAAGCAGTGAAACAATAGCCCAAACTTACCTCTCCTACATATATCAGAAGTTTCTTGGATTTGGCAGGTTATTACAGAAGGTTCGTGGAGGGATTTTCATCCATAGCTTCTCCATTGACTAAGTTGACTCATAAAAAGGTTAAGTTTCAGTAGTCAGATGATTGTGAGAAGAGCTTCGCAGAACTGAAAACTAGGTTGACTACAACTCCTGTTTTGACTCTACCAGAGGTTCAGGCAATTATGTGCTCTATTGTGATGCATCCAGAGTCGGCCTAGGTTGTGTATTGTTGCAACGTCATATCATATGCTTCTAGACAACTTAAGGTGCACGAGAAAAATCATCGGACTCATGACCTCGAGCTTGCAGCAGTGGTGTTACACTTAAGATTTAGAGACATTACTTGTATGCTCTTCACGTAGATGTGTTCACATACCATAAGAGCCTTTAGTATGTGTTCACCCAGAAAGAGTTGAATCTTCGCCAGAGGAGATGGTTTGAGTTCCTCAAGGATTATGACATGAGTGTGCATTACCATTCTGGTAAGGCCAATATAGTAGTAGATGCTCTTAGTAGACTATCTATGGGTAGTGTAGCGCATGTTGAGGAAGAAAGAAAGGAACTAGCAAAAGATGTTCACAGACTTGCTTGCTTGGGAGTTCGCCTTATGAGCATATCATATGGTGGTGTACCGGTTTAGAATGGGTCAAAATCTTCATTGGTAAAGGGGGTTAAGGAAAAAGCAAGACAGTGATCCTATATTGCTTCAACCAAAGGGTGCAGTCCATCATCATAGAGTTGAGATTTTCTCCCAAGGAGAAGATGGTGTGCTTCGCTATTAGGGTCAATTATGTGTTCCTAAGGTGGGTGAGTTGAGATAGCAGATTCTTGTAGAAGCCCATAACTCCAGGTATTCTATTTATCTAGGTGCCACTACGATGTATCGTGATCTGCAGGAAGTATTTTGGTGGAATGGTATGAAAAGGGATATAGTGGATTTTGTTGCTAAGTGCCCTAATTGTCAGCAAGTGAAGGTAGAACATCAGAAACCAGGAGGTATGACTCAAGAGATTAACATTCCTACTTGGAAGCGGGAAGTGATCAACATGGACTTTATTACAGGTTTACCTCGTACTTGCAGACAATATGACTCCATTTAGGTGATAGTTGACAGAGTTACTAAGTCTACGTGCTTTTTGGCTATTAAGACTACAAATTCGGTGGAGGACTACGCCAAGCTTTACATTAATGAGATATACAGGTTGCATGGGATTCCTTTGTCTATTATTTCAGATAGAGGTCCTCAATTTATCTCTTATTTTTGGAAGTCATTTTAGAAAGGTCTTGGCACTCAGGTTAATCTTAGCACAACATTTCATCCACAAACGGATGGTCAGGTAGAGCATACCATTCAGAGCTTGTGTGATCGATTCTTAGGGTAGTTGAAATGATCACCTTCCTCTTATAGAGTTTGCCTACAATAATAAGTACCATTCCAGTATTAAGATGACCCCTTATTATGAGGCATTGTATGGGCATAGATATAGATCTCTAGTTGGTTGGTTTGAAGTAGGTAAAGCAGCCTTGATAGGGCCAGATTCAATTCATGATGCTATGGAGAACGTGCAACTCATTAGAGATAGACTTAAGACATCCTAGAGTTGCTAGAAGTCCTATACAGATGTAAGGAGAAGGTAATTAGAGTTACAAATTGATGATTGGGTTTTATTGAAAGTGTCACCTATGAGGGTGTGATGATATTTGGCAAAAAAGGAAAGCTCATTCCTAGATATGTAAGCCCTTACAGGATTTTGAAAAGAATTGGTAAAGTGGCTTATGAGTTAGAGTTGCCAGCAGAACTAGAAATAGTGTATCCAGTCTTTCACATTTCATTGTTGAAGAAGTGTGTGGGTAATCCAACATCAATAGAAACTTTAAAAAGTGTGGTTGTGAAGGATAGTCTCACTTATGAGGATGTACCATTTGAGATTCTTGATCATCAAGTTTGACGGTTGAGAAACAAAGAAGTCACTTCAGTGAAGGTTTTGTGGAGGAGTTAGTCCGTAGAGGGAGCTACTTAGTAAGCAGAAGCAGCCATGAACGCAAAGTATCCTCATCTCATTCTTTCCAATTCCATTCCAGCTTGAGGTAATAATTCCTCTCCATTCTTTCAGTTACTCATGCGTTGCTTCAGTCTTAGTATCATGTTGATTCAGTTTGTACTTGCATTTTCAGTGTATTTGCATGTTCTTGGAACTTAGTTCAATCAGATTTTAGTTTCTAGTACATAGTGGGTGGATTGAAGCTCCTTCCTTCCTTATTCATCTAGCTTAGGCTTCATTCTAGGACGAATGTTCCAAGAATGAAATATTGTAACACCTCGGAAATCAACTTAGAACTTTCAGCGAAAAACCGGCAAAGCCAGGTGAACCACGATAGGGTTCACGGACCGTGAAAGGGACAATGGTCCGTCGACCTATCCGTGGACTCACCACCAACCCAGAAGTGGTGGACCATGGGACCCTTCACAGGCCGTGGACCACCACACGAGTCGTACTGGTGCTCGTGATGGCAAAGCAAAATCCCTTAGGTCCTGATATCATACCACGAGCCCTCTACGGGTCATGGTCTTAATGACAGACTGTGGGGGGTCCGTAGACCTGAGCCAACAAACCAACAACCCAATTGAAGAACCACATCGACCTTCATGATCCATGGTCCTTCACACGGGCAGTGGTAGGGCTCATGGTCGAACTACCCAGAACCAGTAGCTACTGGCCAAGGACCACGGCCCGTCATAGGGCCTGTGGTCAGCCCTCGTCAGATTTTAAGTGGAGTTATTTTGGTCTTTTCCCCTATGCGTTGGACACCTAAACTACATCGTTTAACCCCTAAACTACATAGTTTTGGTAAGTTTAAGCCTAGTAACTAAATCAGAACTTACCCTAATCGATCATTCACCTAAATCATTCAAACTTAGAGCAAAAGAGGGAGAAAGAGGTGCCAGTTTGCCTCAAGAATAGTAACAAGGTTTTCTTCAGTTCCATCCTTGAAATAGAAAGAATTCTCTGTGAAACTCTTCACCAAGTATGTGTGATTTCACTAGTGGGTTCCTTTCACCCATTATTAGGTCCCTAGAATTCAGTCACATTCTTGATTCCCTTCATATTACCTAAACCTAGGGTTTCAAGAATTTCAACAGGTTATTATGAATTAGTCACTTCAATGTTCCTAATCAGATTATCAAGATTTTAGTAATGTTTTGCATAGATCCTTTTCATAAATTTAAAGCCCTAGCTATGTATTTCTTTTAGTTCATGAATTACACATGCTAGGTCAGTTATCTCTGTTATACATGCCTCAAATTTGAATGTTTCATTATTAGCACATTAATGTTGCATTTTCAGTTAACATGTCAATATTTTGAGCTATCCAGTGTTACAGAAATCTAGTCATAAATTGTTAATTACATATTCAATTAGAAGTAGCTTAATACTGAGTGGAGTAGGGTCAATCACCCTCAAGTCCCAGATTTACGTGCCCCCGTAGGTTTATAAGTCCCCTCTGTGGGCATTACATTTTAGTGATCACGCCAGTCATGCCACTATACCTCTGGCAGGGTATATTGGGCCCTCTCGATGGGGTATATACATCGGACTCCATATTTAGCTCGTGGTTTTATGTCGGTTATTAGTAGCTCCCTTACAGTCAGATTATATTGCATTAATCATGCTATCAGTTACAGTTAGATTTCAATCTCATCATGTTATAAACGTGTTCATTGCATTTACTTATTTCATGTTAAGCATTCTTAGTATAGTATCATGCTTATCTCTTATCATTGCTCAAATATATGCTTGTTCAGTTATGTTTTTATTCAACTTTATTATCCTACATGCTTAGTACCTTTCAAGTACTGACGCATACTCTGCGCTACATCTTCTTGTGATGTAGGTTCAGGTCTTCAACTTCAGATCACGAATAGATCGGTTCCCGATCTCCAATTCAGCAGCATCAGTGGCGAGTCCTCATTCTTCGAGCACGATTGACATGATTATCTTCTCTATTTTAGTCTTTAGTTTCAATTTTACTAGATTTAGCTGGGGCATGTCCCAACACTTATAGTTAATTAGAGGCTTATTTCAGACATAGTTAGTTTCAGCTTTAGTATTTGAGTTTGACTTTTCAGTTGTTGTTAGACTCTAAGTTTTCATATATTCAGACAGTATATGGGTATTTCCCCATCATTTCAGTTTATCTCAGGATTTAGCTTCCGCACAGTGTTTTCTTACTTCAGTTTATTTAGTATCCTTATGATATGCTAGCAGGGTTAGCTTGGGGTCACTCGTGATCCTAGGTCCCATGTCCGCGTTCTGGGTAGCTTCGGAGTGTGACATTTGTGTTGAGCATGGGCCCAATATATGATTAAAATTGATTTACTTAACTGATATTTTTTATTATTCATTTTACAAATTGGATGAGGAGGATATTACTATAACTGTATGAAAATAGAATAATTTTATTGTTAGACAAAAAAGTTATTGTAGTTCCTTGAAGGTTGATATCGCTTGCCAAAAACTACCATTTGATTGTGTCATTATTACATTTTTCTGAGACAATCCTTTTGCATGGGACCTACTTGGACAATCATTTTATCTCATTACATTTTAATCATTTTCTTAAAGAAGCGGAATATATGTATTCATGTCATGACCCGCCACTTTGCCTTTAAAATTTTTCACGGGAAGAAGGGAGAAAAATCTAGAGTTCTAGAGAGGTTAGTAGAACACTCTAGAACCCCCTAGATAGTTTCCAAGAAAACCTTAGAATTCCCTAGAATATGTAGAGAATTTTAGAGAGGGACTAAAGTGTAAATATCTTATGGACTTGTAAGTAAATATTATTTACACTTAGGCCCCTAGATGTTAGTATAAATAGAGGTGCCATTCATTTGCAAGGCACCAAGCAAGCAAGCAAGTTGTAAACAACCTTCCACAAAGCAATACAAAGCCTTCTTCCAAAAAGCTCTCTTGTTCCTTTCTAAGTCTTTCTTTGAGTTCTCTTAGTGATCTTAGCTTCAAAGGCTTACTTGAGCCTACAAGATCTTGAAAGAGTAGTGAGTAACTTGTCAAGTGCCTCACGGATCTTTAGCCAACACTCTAAGTCCATGACAAGTGGTATCAGAGCAAAGGTTTGATACTAAGAAAATGGCAACCAAAGGGGACGTGAACGCCGCTAGCACCACCAATGTCCATATGGATGTTGGAAAGAAAAACCGCAAGGGAAATAAACATCAAAAGAGTAATGAAGAAATGCTGTCGGATCCCACACCAAGCGAGGCGCTAATATCTCATCCACCATCGACCACAGAACCAAGTGACGATGAACGTGGTGAGGAGGCCATTGACGTCACTGCCGGAGAAGAATGGGTCGCAAGGGTTGAAGTGGCAAGGCAGGCCATGGAGATCTTAGGTCGGCGCATGAATGTGGCCGACGGCAAGTTCAAGACTCTTGAAGACTTCACCGTTGAGGAGACCGAAGCCATCTGTAAGGAGTTGGAGGGACGTCAGCGGGCCGAGTTTGAGATGAAGGAGGCCATCACTTCCTTGGTGTGCCGGCTCATGGAGGCATTGAACACCATTGAGACCATGAAGGCCGAGATGAAAGCACTCAAGGAGGGTGTGGAAGTTAGAGGATCATCGTCGCTTGACCGAGATAGGGAGGCCAAGGTCGAGGCTCCTAAGCCACCTGTGTTCAAAGGCGTCCGCGACGCGCAAGAGGTGGAAAACTTCTTATGGCATTTGGAGAACTATTTCAAGTGCAACAAATTGAAGAGCGATGAGAGTAAGATCAACACCACTGTGTTGTATCTTTCGGAGGTGGCCATACTATGGTGGAGGCGCAAAGAGGCCGAGATAGGGAAGGGGACGTGCACCATCAACACGTGGGAGCAATTCCGCGAAGAGTTCAAGAAAGCCTTCTTCCCTAACAACGTCATCTATGAGGTGAAGCGCAAGTTTAGGGAGCTGAAGCAAACGGGTAGCATACGCGCATATGTGCAGGAGTTCACCACACTCACGCTTCAAATTCCTAACCTCACGGATGATGATATGTCATTCCACTTCATGGATGGGCTACAAAATTGGGCCAGGATGGAGTTGGAACGTCGGCATGTTAGGACTATAGATGAAGCCATCACGCAAGCCGAAGCTTTGACAGACTTCAGGCATAAGAAGCCCAACAGAGCCAGAGGAGAGGAGATAAGAGGTAGTCATGACCATGGTGGGGGAGATCGTGGAAAATTTGAGGAGCAGCGGCCACATCCCAAGAAGCATGATACCTATAAGTCCAATGGCAAGAAGTCTGCACGTCATGGCGACACAGAGAGAAAGGTAGAGACTGCCAAAAGAGGTGGTCGCTATATATGCGATGGGCCGCATGGCTATGCAAAATGCCCTGAACTGAAGAGCCTTGGTGCTATCCTGCGAGAGCGGAAGGAGAAAAACGCACAAGAGCAAGGACAAGGTGCAGAGACGACTCAGTTGGGCTTGATAGGATTATGTGGAGCCATCACCAAGCAGCTGGGGAAGCCAAAAGAATACGGCGCGCAATACGTCAACCTCTTGATCAATGGAAGACCGGCTTGTGTTATGGTTGACACGGTGCCGAGGCCAATATCATGATTAAGGCGGCAACGACAAGGTTGAGGCTGAGTTACAGTCTAAGTAACGCCCAAATCAGGACGGTCAATGCACCACCGACTCCTGTGTGTGGAGTTGTGCATGGAGTAAGCATCACGTTGGGCCAGTGGCAAGGTAAGACCAACTTCACTGTCGCTCTTTTAGATCTCTTTGACATAATTCTTGGGCAAGAGTTCTTCCAGCAGTGCCACGCGGTGATCGATCCTTACCTCCAACAACTCGTGGTCATGGAGCAAGGAGGATCATGCATGGTTCCCTTAGGTAAGGTACCAACGGCAGAAGGACGAGTTCGTCTAACAGCGATGCAACTCAAGAAAACCCCTAAGAAGAAGGAGTCGACATCGACAGACACCATTGCAAGTTTGAAAGAAGACAATGGTGCAACAAGGTCCTTGCCACCATACACGAAGAAGGTTCCAGAAAGAAACAATATCGTGATGCCAAAGAAGCCGTCAAGGCGCGCGCCTCTTAAAAAGCAGGTAGATCATAAGGCTGAGCTAGAGGAGATCAGAAAGCAGCTAGAGGAGTTGCACAAGGGCCTTAATCGAGTCAATGGACTATTGGCCACGCGTATGAGAAGACAAGACCCGGTTGACGACGCAACGACGATGCGATGCGGTCATCGCATCAATAGGTGGGGGAGAGTGTCATGACCCGCCACTTTGCCCTTAAAATTTTGCACGGGAAGAAGGGCGAAAAATCTAGAGTTCTAGAGAGGTTAGTAGAACACTCTAGAACCCCCTAGATAATTTCCAAGAAAACCTTAGAATTCCCTAGAATATGTAGAGAATTCTAGAGAGGGACTAAAGTGTAAATATCTTAGGGACTTGTAAGTAAATATTATTTACACTTAGGCCCCTAGATGTTAGTATAAATAGAGGTGCCATTCATTTGCAAGGCACCAAGCAACCAACCAACAAGCAAGTTGTAAACAACCTTCCACAAAGCAATACAAAGCCTTCTTCCAAAAAGCTCTCTTGTTCCTTTCTAAGTCTTTCTTTGAGTTCTCTTAGTGATCTTAGCTTCAAAGGCTTACTTGAGCTTACAAGATCTTGAAAGAGTAGTGAGTAAGTTGTCAAGTGCCGCTCGGATCTTTACCCAACACTCTAAGTCCGTGACAATTCACCTATGTTGTGTCGTTTGGATCTACTTTATAGCTTAGGTGAAAACTATTCTTTTCTATTATAGTGTATGCTTTAATAGGGAAGAATTTGAGTGTCATTTTTGTTGGTGTCTTTAATGAAATAAAGTTATTTAATATTGTTAGTTACAAATATTTTCTTCGTCCACTTTATTTTATGAAAATAGTTTTCCATTTTGTATTTATTCAATTTAGAGAATCAAGAGACAATTAATCATTCTAAGTTACCTTTATTATTAACTACAAATTATAGTTATTTCCCATGCATTTTCCAAAATATTTAATTTATTATATTCGAAGTATGATATAGTAATATTGTCATTTTATTTATTGCTCCTTAAGGTATGTGTCAAGTAAATACTGAATAAGTAAAATTGAAGGAAGGGACTACAAATTAAGATACATGAAAATGACAATTTGTTTGTAGACTATTGTAATATTTTATATTTTAAAGAATATTAGATAGATTTAAAATTAAAATTGAGTAGACATTTTTATTAAAGAAATAATATTTCATCTACGAAACTCAAATAGTTAATATTATAAGACTAGGATTATTATTTAGCCACATGACTATTCAATTCCATTATTCAGTTACATGGATTTGCATATCATTACTGGTTTTGGATGATTAATAGTATTCCATTGTCAATGCTTACTTTAAAAGTATTGAATTTCATAATTAAGACATATCAATGATAATACCATTATAAGTCACGAGTTAGTTAAAGTTTATACTCGAAAGAAACATTTTATAGATGTATGCTCAAGATTGATGTGCAAAAATGCATACGACTCTGTGAAATGACCCTTCCTTGAACAAACTCTTTCTAGTTTAAACATCACTACTACTTTCGTGAACTGGATTATGAGATGTGTAACTATTGTATCATATGCTATAACCATTAATGGAAAGTTGTCTAAGTCATTTCGGTGTTTACATCCCTATTTTTACAAATAAGGCGCAACATCATGGTAACTCAAAAAATAATAATTCATTCAATTAAATTAAATTTACAAGAATTTTAAGAATAAATTTAGGATTTTACACCTACTTTAATAATAATTATGTCACGACCCAAGGGTACCCCTAGACGTAACACGATGTACTTGACCCCGAAGGGGTCGCATACAAGCCCTTAGAATAATCATAACATTCAAGACATAGAATAATGTGGAAAAATTATAAACTTTTACAATCAAAGTTCAACTTCTTTTTCATAAACGAAAAATACGGATCTAGACTTGTCTCAATCACCATCTAGTACATAAGGAGTACAAATAGGGTCAAAAGCCCTTTACATCAATAGTAGTCTCAAAGTAGAAAAGTACAATAAAAATAGAAACAATAGCATCTTGTCCTCGAACTTGAGGACTCACCAAGCTTAGGGAATAGTCGACCCAAGCTTTTCTTGAAGAAAGTAGAATGTATCAATGGCAGGAACCTACATTCATAGAATGTAGAAAATATTGGCTAGCAAAAATAATGTACTAAGTATGGACACCATGCAGAAAATCGTTAAAACATGCATAAAAGGGACATTTAGTTGAAATCATGCATTTATCAAGTTTAAAAACCATTATGCACATTTATGAAGAAACATAAGTCATACCAACATACAAGCAACCCAAAGCCACACTAGTGCAATGCAAAGGTAAAGTCTCATAACCTCACCAAATGCTAAGTGTCACCCTTAGGCTACCAAACATCATACATATCTTACTTGCCTTATTCATAGTCAACATACATGAGTAAAGAGTCATACATGTTCATAGCGTACAACAAGTGAAATCAACTTTAAAATTCATACATATCTTTCATACATAATCCATAAGTCATCATAACATAAGAGAACCTCACCATAACCTCTCTTAAGGTCTACTTGTGCAATATGTAAGTGAAGTCCCATACCCCCACTCATACCAAGTAGTACCCCTTAAGAAGTCATAATTAAAGTCCATGTTCTTACCATAGTTCATATTCGTATCATATACGGGTATAGCCTTAACCGACATAGACCATGTGAGCTACATGGAATCCGGTGTTCTACACCCACATCGAAAAGAGGTGTCCTACTTGCCTAAGGTAGAACGTACATAATAGCTTTTAGGTGGATCCACTAGCTAAGACCTTTGTGGGTACATAGTTATGGGATATGGGGAATGCTACTAGAAACCCGGACTTGCTAAACGTAAAAGGTTTCCATCCCATGATAAAACATACATTGGAAAGCCGTACTTGCTAAATGTAAAAGCCTCCATCTCATTTTCATATCCACTCGGTGCTCAGCATAATTCCCTTTAAAAGTCACATTAAGTCTTTACTTAAGATTAGGTTCATGAAAGAATGCACTAGGCACTCAAACCAACATACATCGTAATAGCTCATAGATTCATTAGTTGAGAATGCCCTTTCAACCTTAGAATCATCAACATGTGAGTAAACCTTTCACATCTTATTCATAGTGTTCATGAGAATGGCCTTTCATTCAACACAACAATACTACCATAGTCATGTCATATCATACATAGTCATATCATATCATACATAATCATGTGTAGGGGTATAAGGAAGAAGGATCTTGCATCAATACCACAATGTACACAATAATTAAAACACCTCCACCTTTCAAGTGGATCAACATAATCATATACATTTGTCATAGATTCATCACTATCTAAGTGAATCACAAGTTATATACAATCTTCAACAACATACACAAACCCTAGTTATTGCCCTTCAAGGCTAAGAATCAAGATCAATCCTAATTGCAAGAATTAGAACACTAGATAGGGAAATTTCACGATTCAACAAAATAATAAACATAAACATAATCGATTGACAAGCTTACATGATCAATCAAACCATACCCTAATTCACAATTTATGAAGAAGGGAAAATCATGGGTCCAAGGGATATTTTCATCAAAATCCAACAATACTTCAACATTCCCATCATAAATCATCATAATCAACTAATATGAACCATAATTAAACAATGGAAAATGTTTTGGAAGAACCATGTTATAGATTGAAAACCATAGGTTTGGGGAATTTGAAAACATAATTTGAAGGGGCTTCTTGGGTGATAGATACCTAAGAATGAAGAGCATCCATACCTTGACTAAGACTCACCACAAATTTTGGCGAAGAACCTTGAAAATCTACAAACCCTAGCTCTAATGGATTCTTTTTCTTCTTCCTTGAGCTTAGAGAGAAAAATATTGAGAGAGGAGATGATTTTTGGGAATTATTTGGGTGTTTGAGTTTATGAATTGAAAATAGGTGAAATTGACTTAAAAAAAATAATACATATATATATATATATATATATATACACACACACATACATACTTCCCCTAAAAATATCCAAAACACCCCTCGTTTAATTGGACTAAAATAGAAAATGACCCTAAAGACGTTCATTAATTGACCCCCATCCAGGTTCATGACTCACTCCACGAGCCGTGGTGAGGTGGTCCTCCCCGTAGAGTTGAGGCAGTACTCCTTCTTTAGAGCTCAAGGCTCTATTGCCTAAGGCATCCTCACAAGCACCTTTACGATCCGTGAAGTGGACCACACCCCATGGTCATGCTCGTGGAGGATGAGGCAGTAGCTAGGATACTTCTTTCCCCCATGCCCAAGTCTCCTTCACGAAGGGCTCCATGAGCCGTGGTCAAGACCACGAGTCGTGGTCCCTTCCGTGAAGTTAAGGTAGTGGCTAGCCTTTTGGGTGTCCATCTTTCCATGGCCAAGGGACCTTTACGACCACCTTCACGAGCCATGGAGTGGATTGTGACTCGTGGTCCCCTTCGTGAAGGTTGGGGTAGTAGCTCCAAGCTAGGGGCAGCCTTGGCCTTTGGCCTTGGCTTGGTCCTTTGGTCTTGGCACTTGTCCCTTGGTTTTGACTCAATAAACCCCATTTCAACCCTAAATGACCTACCAAAAGTTAAGGGAGAGTTTTATGATTTTTAACCTTTTGTTTAGGCTCTAGTTTAACCTACCATTTTCTGGGGTGTTACAAATTAGGAAACCAATTAATTAGTTAACAAAAAATACTCTGAAATAAATAGATTTTAGGTAAGGGTTCAAGTGATTCAGAAGGGAAAGTATTAGTAACCTTTAAAATCCACACTTGTGGGTCCCGACTGAATTCATTTTTCAAATTATGTATGTTTGGTTGTTTCTATATATCTGATGGTGGTCTTTCGGCGGTGAAGGAAGAGGGTCATCGAGTTCTGGTGGAAGTTTGGAGTTGTTGTTTGGCATGAGGGGGAGAGGAGGAAGTGATGATGTCACGCCCTAAGCCTACACCCTAGGTGGGACTGGCACTCAAGAACCATTTTTGGCCCCAAGCGAACCATTGGCCTTGCTAGAATCTCAGCGGAATACTTTAAGAATTAATAAAAGAAATCAACTGCAACTCTACTCAACTGTCAACAAATAACTTAGAATATTTTAGAAATAAACATCCAGCTAGGCAAAGTGGCATACCAAGTGTTGTAACAAAACAACTGAAATGCAAAGACTAACGAACTATAGCTATTTGTCTATGAAGCCTCTAAAACTATGAGGGATATTGGGACAAGACCCCCGATCATCCTAACAATTGAAAATGCTGGAAAACAATGTAAAAAAGGATCCTCCAGAAAACAAGGAAGCTCACCAACTGACTCTGAGCACTCAACTGGATCAACGAAGCACTGGATGCTGACCCTGGTTACCTGTATCTGCATCATAAAATGATGCAGGCCAAATGACATCAGTACATTGAATGCATGAGCATGCAAGGGGAAAACTAAACATGACATAAGCTTGAACTGAATTCTGAAAGAAACATTTACCTCAGTTTTACTAAACTCATGGATACTCAATGCAAAAATAAACAACAGTAAAGATGTAGTTTATTTAAAGCATTTAAACAGTAGGTAGCAACTCAATGTATTGAATAAATACAATAACAACTCAATTTATATATAATAAAGTAATATAATTCTATGGGAGTTTCTCTAACCGATAACCACCACTATGAGCTATGTAGTGATACAATGTCTTGCCCACGCAGCCAGAACTGTTCTATAACTTGCTGGGATATAGAATGCCTCAACTAAATTGATTCAGTAGTATATGCTAAAAGCATTAAGGAATCATCTAAAAAGTATGACCCTTCTTACCCACGTTGGCTACATGGTTTATGAAGACTTGAGTTATTATGAACTCGTCCCCATATCGGTGCTCAATACTACTCACAAAATATACTCAGCTCAAATGTTTAAAACATAACTCTTTCTCTGTGGTTTGAGGTTATTACTCAAAAATCTATCTATTAAAAGAGATTGAACTCAAAACTACTCATCAAAATTCATTTGGAAATCAGTGTTTCCTCTCTACTTAAATGTGAAATATTTACTCTTTGGGAATATATAGTCCCCATATAACATTTTAAAGAAAAAGAACTCAACTCTACTCTTTATCAATCTCAATGCTTAAGTCTTAAAACAAGTTCAAAAGATTTGTAAAAGACTTCTTAAAATGACTCGAAGAACCCTCAAGACTTGACTCTTAACTCTAACTTGAATTTGATTTATGAATTCAAGGTTGTGATTTGTGATATGAAAGATATTGTGATGATTAGGAGTGCTTTTTGGTAGCTAAACACGAGAGACGATCAAGAAATCACTGTCTAGAAGTAAGTCTGTGATGCGGAGATGCATTTTAATATTTGGTCACGAAATAAATTTTGAGGCAGAGGGTCCACAACCTCTCCGTGAAGCGGAGAAAAAAGTTCCACATCAGAGGAACAGGTCTGCGACGCGAACCAACTGCCCAATTTCTACCCGACTTTTTCCTTCTTCGTTTTCTAACCCCAATTCGCCTAAATTAGATTCTTTTTCTCAATTCCTCTTTAGATTCAAATACCAAGTATGTGTACACAATAATATACTCATAAACAACTCTAAAATCGACACTATTTCATCAAGAAATCAACAATCCCATTAAATCTCAAGAATGAAAGCCAATTTCAGGAACACAATTCAAGATCATCAAACTTTCAACATTCTAGAATGAATTTCACTGAAATAAACATTGTTGGCGCGTGGCTGAACGAACTCAATTTTATGAAAGTCTCACATACCTCTTTAGGGATCAACCCTTGGCGAAATCCACAACGAAATCTTATGATCTTGACAAAATCTTGATCGTTTCTCCTCTTTTCCCCTTTTTCTCTTCTGTCAAAGCCCTAGTGTGGTTTTAGAATGCGTAAAATGAACTAACTCAGTTTAGACCCCAAATAAATTCCTAAAAATGAAATAAATTATTTGGGTAATGAAAAGACCAAAATACCCCTCTAAAATCCGGTTCTTTCCTTATCCATACAGTCCAACTTCAAACGGGCATATCTCCTTCATACGAACCTCATACGAACTTGAAAATTAGAAAACTCGGTGGCATTCAAAAGATAATTCAAAGACCTTTCATTTGATGTCTTGTTGCCCACCTAACTCATCTTGTACCAGGAGTTATGGTCATTTGAAGATGACCCAAAACTCATACTTAACATACTTGCCAAATTTCAACTTTTTATTCTTTCCAAAAAAAATGGTTCTTTCTAATTATAGCTCTTTCAAATAGCAGGTGTTACGATATCTTTCCTTTGAGAACATTCGTCCTCGAATGAGACTGCTCTTAGTAGGCTAAGGGTGTAACATCTAACATCCAGCTCAAACACCTAACAATGAAAATGTAAACATAACAAGACAACTTAAAGTAAATGCCAAGAAAAGGATTAGTACCTTAATTTGGAATTTCTCCGAACTCAAAGAGATGTGGGTTCCTCTTCTTCATGTCCTCCTCATCTTCCCAAGTAGCTTCGTCAACAAATGGATTTCTCCACATAACTTTGACCAATGCCACTTCCTTGGTCCTCAACTTGCGAACATGACGATCTAAAATCTAAACAAAAATCTTCTCATAAGATAAGATATCCTTAATACCAATATATTCAGTAGGTATGATAAGTGAAGGATCGCCCATGCACTTCTTCAACATGGAAATATGAATTATTGGATGGACTGCTGCTAACTCTTGCAGTAGCTCCAATTCATAAGCCATATTACCAATCTTCTTGGATATTCTGTAAAGACCAATATACTGGGGATTGAGCTTCCCCTTCTTACCAAATCTCATAACACCTTTCATAGGTGAAACCTTCAAGTATACCCAATCATCTACTTCAATCTCTAAGTCCCTTCTCCTAACATCAGTGTAGCAACCTTTCTTGAATAACTCTCACTTTCTCCATAGCTTGATGAACTAAGTCTGGTCCTATCGACCCAGCTTCACTAACCTCAAACCATCCAATAGGAGATCTGCATCTTCTCCCATAAAGAGCCTCATATAGAGCCATTTGGATGCTAGAGTGGTAACTATTGTTGTAGGCAAACTCAATTAGAGGTAAGTGATCATCCCAATAACCTTTGAAATCAATCAAACAAGCCCTCAACATATCTTCTTAAGTTGGAATAGTGCGGTCTGCTTGACCATCAGTATGAGGATGAAAAGCAGTACTCAAATTCACTTTCGAACCCAAACCTTTCTGAAAAGATTTCTAGAATTATGCAGCAAATTGTGCACCACTATATGAAATAATGGACACTACAACTCTATGAAGTTTGACTAACTCTTGAATATATAACTTGGTATAATCCTCTGCTGAATTAGTAGTCTTTACCGGCAAAAGTGGGCTGATTTAGTCATTCAATCTACAATCACCTAAATGGAATCATACTACCTGCGAGATCGCGTCAAACTAGTAATAAAGTCTATGTTGATCATCTCCCACTTCCATTCTGGAATCTCTATATTCTGAGCCATACCATTGGGCCTTTGGTGCTCTACCTTAACTTGGTGACAATTCGGGCACTTAGCAACAAACTTTGCAATACCTTTCTTCATACTACTCCACTAATAAACCTCTCTTAAATCACGATACATCTTTTTGGAACCCAGATGGATAGAATATCTGGAGCTATGAGATTTTTCCATGATCCTATCTTGGAGTTCATCTACCATTGGCACACACAATCTACCTTGATATCTCAATACACCATCTCCCCCTTGTTCAAAATCCATCACTTTTTGCTTATGAACATTTTCCTTTAATTCAATCAAAATAGGATCTTGGTCTTGCTTCTCTTTCACTTCTGACACTAAGGATGATTCAGCCCTATTCATCACCACTACTCCTCTTTCGTTGGAATCTATTAAAAGAATTCCCAATCGAGCAAGTCTATGCACATCTTTTGCTAACTCTTTCTTTCCTTCATCAACATGGGCAGTACTACCCGTAGACAACCTACTCAAAGAATCAGCAACCACATTAGCCTTATAACTTTGGTGATATAGAATACTCATGTCATAATCCTAGAGTAACTCTAACCACCACCTTTGTCTGAGATTAAGCTCTTTATGATTGAACACATACTGAAGGCTCTTATGATCGGTGAACACATGTACATGAACACCATAAATATAGTGATGCCAAATCTTCAAAGCAAACATTACAGCGTCTAACTCTAGGTCGTGGGTTGGGTAATTCTTCTCGTGACCCTTGAACTATCTGGAGGCATAAGTTATAACCTTGTCATTCTGTATTAACACACAACTCAAACCGACTTAGGACGCATCACAATATACCACAAAACCTTGTGTACCTTTTGGTAAGTTCAATATTGGGGCTGTAGTCAACCGAATTTTCAATTCCTAAAAGCTTTTCTCACAAGCTTTAGACCATTGAAACATAACT
Organism: Solanum bulbocastanum; assembly: GCA_037074985.1. Taxonomy (NCBI): domain Eukaryota; kingdom Viridiplantae; phylum Streptophyta; class Magnoliopsida; order Solanales; family Solanaceae; genus Solanum; species Solanum bulbocastanum. The sequence continues at coordinate 22,066,965 of CM073599.1, forward strand.
GTTTTCTGAGTCAACTTGGTCAAAGGAGATGAAATAGATGAGAACCCCTCGACGAACCTTCTATAATATCCAGCCTACCCTGAGAAAACTCCTAACATCTGTTGGAGATATGGGTCTAGGCCAATTCTGCACTACTTCTATTTTCTGAGTATCAACTCTAATTCCATCACCGAAAAAAATATAGCCTAAGAATGCCATAGACTCAAGCCAAAATTCACACTTAGAAAACTTAGCATATAACTCCTTACCCTTGAGAGTTTGGAGAACTACTCTGAGATGTCTAGCATGATCTTCCTCATTCCTCGAATAGATTAAAATGTCATAAATTAATACAATAACAAACATATCTAAATAAGGCTTGAATACCTTATTCATAAGGTCCACAAATGCTGCCAGAGCATTGGTCAATCCAAAGGACATAACTAGGAACTCATAATGACCATAGTGGGTCCTGAAAGCAGTCTTAGGCATATCACTTTATCTTACTCTCAACTGATGATAGCCAGATCTGAGGTCTATCTTATAAAAACAAGTGGCACCCTAAATTTGATCGAAAAGATCATCAATTCTCGAAAAAGGATATTTATTCTTGATAGTAACCTTGTTCAACTGACGGTAATCTATACATATTCTAAGAGAACCATCATTCTTTCTCACAAATAAGACCGGAGTGCCCTAAGGTGAGACACTTGGTCGAATAAAACCTTTCTCAAGGAGATCTTTCTACTGCTCTTTTAACTCTTTCAACTCTATTGGAGCCATCCTATATGGCGGAATAGAGATAGGATGAGTATCGGGAAGAATATCTATACCGAAGTCTGTTTCTCTCTTAAGAGGGACTCTGGGTAGATCATCTGGAAAGACTTCTAGAAACTCTCGTACTACTGGAACTGACTGAATAGAAGGTGTCTTAACACTAGAGTCATTGAATCGAACTAAGTGATAGACACAACCCTTGGAAACGAACTTTCTCACCTTAAGGTACGAAATGAAACGACCCTTAGGCACTGCTGGGCTACTCCTCCACTCAAAGACTAGCTCATTAGGAAACTGAAACTTAACAACTCGAGTTCTACAATCAAATGAGGCATAATAGGCATGAAGTCAGTCCATACCTAGAATGACATCAAAGTCTACCATGTCTAACTCAACTAAATCAGCCATAGTGCTCTTGTGATTGATGGAAATGGTACAATCATGATAGACTCTTTTAGCTAGAATAGACTCACCAACAGGTGTAGAAACACTGAAAGGCTCAAGAAGTTACTCGAGAAGAATATCAAAGTTCATGGCAATATAAGGAGTCACAAAAGATAGACTCGCTCCTGGGTCTAGCAAAGCATAAACATGAAAAGTAAAGACTTTGATCATACCAGTGACAACATCTGGAGAATTCTCTTGCTCTTGGCGACTAGTGATAGCATATAGATGGTTTGTCCCTCTGCTGGTCCCTGAAGTAGATCCTCTAGGTGCAGCTCTGTCTGGTGAAGCAACTGAAGAAGATTGAGCTTTATTGCCCCTATTCTCATTACCTTGCCTATTCTTAGGGCACTCTTTCATGAAGTGACCTTCTTGACCATACATGAAACAATCAGTGGAGTTATCGCGACAAGTACCTGGGTGGTTCCTACCACACTTAGCACATGTAGGACCCCAATTACCTCCTTATGCCACACTACCTTGAGAATGTACAGGTCTAACTCTGAAATACTGTGAATGCTGGTTATTGAACTCACCTCTATTTTTTGGTGCAGGCGCACTAGCAGATGATGGAGCAGGTCCCTTATGTTTATATTGGAAAGAAAACTGATTCAATTACTATTTTGTTGCCTGGACTCATTTCCTATCTTAGCTTTCTTGTTTCTACATTATTCTCTATCCCTTAGCTTGTCCTCCTCAACCTGTTGCACATGGATCATCAGTCTTGCTATGTCCATATCTCCTATCAACATAGTTGTCTTGACTTCTTTACTTGACAGATGAGACAACCCAGCAACGTACAAACTCATCCTGTTTCTCAAGTCAGCAACCATCTCCGAAGCATAGCGGGAAAGTTGGGTTAACTTCAGACTATACTCATGTACACTCATAGATTCCTGCTTAAGAGTAAGGAATTATCATACCTTTGCTTCTCTCAGTTCACGAGGAAAGAAATGCCCCAAGAAAGCACTCTCGAACATAACCCAACTTAAAATTTGTGCACCCTCAGCTTTACCCTTCTTATATTGGTCAAACCAGATTCTAGCAATACTCTTCAGCTGATATGCAGCTAGTTCTACTCGCTTAACATCAACAACACGCATAACCTCAAACATTTTCTGTAGTTCCTGTACAAAGTTTTCTAGATCCTCAGTGACACTTGAACTAGTAAAGCTTAGAGGATTCATCCTTAAAAACTCATGAATCTTAGAAGTATCAGCCATTTCCTGTCAATTCTCTCTGTGTCCAATTTGATTGGTCACATCTTGAATCAACATTCAAATAGCTTTCTAGGACTCAACATTGGTGACCTCTCCTTGCGGTTGCACTTCAGGTGCATTCAGTACCCCTCGTTCCTCAACATTTCTCCTAGCAGGACGACCTCAGATAGCTCTTCGTAGTGGCATGATCTGAAAGATACGCGTAAGCACGAGTTAGACAGAAACTTTTTAAAGATAAACTCGATCCCATGAAATGAGTATGAAAGAAGAGATAGTTCCTAAATGTTTCAGCCTTTTAATTATAGATGTGGCACGTTTCACACCAATAACTAGGAATCTACAGAATGACATCATAGACTCCCTAGGACTCTTGAACTCTGTGCTATAATACCAAGTTTTTCAAGCCCCGATCCTACACTCTGGGCGGGACCGACACTCGAGAACCATTTCTGGCCCAAAGAAAACCCTTGTCCTAACTAGACTCTCAGCGAAAGACTTTAAGCATTAATAAAAGAAATCAAAATGCAACTCTACTCAACTATCTCAAAATAATTTAGAATGTTTTAGAAATAAATATTCAGCTAGCCAAAGTGGCATACCAAGTCTTGTAAGAAAGCACTGAAATGCAAAGACTAACAAACTATAGTTATCTGTATATGAACCCTCTAAAACTATGAAGGATGTCAGGACAAGACCCCCGATCATTCTAACAACTTAAAATACTAGAAAAAATGTAAAGAGGAATCCTCTGAAAAGCAAAGAGGCTTACAAACTGACTCTGAGTGCTCAATTGGATCAACGAAACACTGGATGCTGACCCTGGTTACCTGTATCTACATCATAAAACGATGTTGGCCAAATGGCATCACTACCTTGAATGTACGAGCATGCGAGGGGAAAACTAAACATGACATAAGCTTGAATTGATTTCTGAAAGAAACACTTACCTAAGCTTTACTCAACTCATGGATACTCAACTCAATGCAGAAATAAACAGCAGTGAAGATGTAGTTTATATAAAGCATTTAAACAGTAAGTATCAACTCAATGTATTGAGAAATACAATAACAACTCAGTTTATATATAATAAAGTAATATAATTTTGTGGAAGTTTCTCTAACTGACAACCATCACTTTGAGCTATGTGATGATACATCGTCTCACCCACGCTACCACAACTGTCCTATAACTTGTTCGGATATAGTACGCCTCAGTTAAATGGATTCACTAGTCTATGCTAAAAGCATTAAGGAATCATCTAAAAGATATGACCCTATCTACCCATATTGGCTACATGGTTTATGGAGACTTGAGTTATTATGAACTCATCCTTATATCAGTGCTCAATATTAATCACAAAATATACTCAGCTCATATATTTAAAAACATAACTTTTTCTCTGTGGTTTGAGGTTATTACTTAAAAATATATCTCTTAAAATAGATTGAACTCAAAACTACTCATGAAGACCCATTTGGAAATCGGTGTTTCCTCTCACCTTAAATGTGAAAACATTTATTCTTTGAGAATACATAGTCCTCATATAACATTTTAAAGAAAATGAACTTGGCTCTACTCGTTCCCAATATCAATACTTAAGTCTTAAAACAAGTTCAAAATATTTGTAAAAAACTTCTTAAAATTACTCAAAGAACCCTCAAGACTTGACTCTTAACTCTACCTTGAATTTGATTTATGAATTCAAGGTTGTGATTTGTGATAAGAAAGATATTGTGATGATTAGAGTGTTTTTAGGTAGTTAAACACGAGAAACGATCAAGAAAGCATTGCCTAGAAGCAAGTTTGTGACGCAGAGATGTATTTTTTTATTTGGTCGCAAAATAAATTTTGAGATAGAGGGGTCCATGACCTCTACGCGGCGCAAAGAGAAAAGTTCCATTTCTGAGGAGCATGTGCGGATTTGGTACCAAGTTTCTTCCCGACTTTTTCCTTCTTCGTTTTCTAACCCCAATTCGCCTAAATTCAATTATTTTTCTTAATTCCTCTTTAGATTCAGATATAGAGTACGTGTATCCACTCATAAATGACTCTAAAATTGACACGATTTCATCAAGAACTCAACAATCCCATCAAATCTCAAGAACAAAAGCCAATTTCAGGAACACAATTCAAGATCATCAAACTTTCAACTGTCTAGAATGGATTTAGCTGAAATAAACATGATTGGCACTTGGCTGAACGAACTCAATGCTACGAAAGTCTCACATACCTCTTTTGGGATCTACCCTTGGCGAAATCCACAACGAAATCTTATGATCTTGACGAAATCTTGACCTTTTCTCCTCTTTTCCCCTCTTTCTCTTCTCTCAAAGTCCTAGCGTGATTTTGGAATACGCAAACTGAACTAACTCAGTTTAGACCCCAAATAAATTCTTAAAAATGAAATAAATTAATTGGATAATGAAAAGACCAAAATGCTCCTCTAAAATCCAGTTGACTTTTCTTATCTAGACAGCCCGACTTCAAATGGGCATATCTCCCTCATACAAACTCAAAAATTAGCAAACTCGGTGGTGTTGGAAAAATAATTCAAAGACCTTTCATTTGATATCTTGTAGCCCACCTAACTCATCATGTACCAGGAGTTATGGTCGTTTGAAGTTGACCCAAAACTCATACTTAACATACTTGTCAAATTTCAGATTTTTATCCTTTCCAAAAAAATGGTTCTTTTTAATTCTAGCTCTTTCAAATAGAAGGGTGTTACAGACAAGGTTCGTTGTGATATCCTAGAGCGAGAAAGACAAAAGGAGCGATGGAGTAAGGGTTGGTGGTTCTGATGGAACTTGTTGGGTTGTCTTAATGGTTAGAGTGGTTTTAGCGGTCTAGTTTGGAGATGGAGCAATAAGTGAGATGAGGGAGAAAGGGAAAGCGACTGTTGGTTAAGAGAAAAAATGGGAAGAGAGAAAAAATAGGGTTTTATCCACCACACCTTTTACTTTTTTGACTAAATAAAACATTATATAGTCAATTTAAAATTATTTATGGCCCATCAAAATCATGTGATATATATATATATATATATATATATATATATATATTTATCTGTGTTTTAATTAATTAATAGATTGTGCTCAAATAAATATAATTAATAACATATAAAAATGTAATATAATGAAAAATGATGGTTTAAACAAACTAAACAACATTTTATATTCAATGGACTGTGACAAAAACATAACAATCAAAATTAACCAAAATTCAAAATAAAATAATTGAAATCCTAATATTTTGAAAAATAAAGATAATTATCGATAAATTATTGTCACACCCCTATTTTTCCCAAAATGATTTTGAAAATAGAGTTTTTCCAATTAAAATGACATTTTGAAAAGGAATTATTTATTTCAGAGTCGCCGCTTGGAATTGAGTTTTAACATTCCAAGCCATCTTATTTTTATCCCTATTCAATAGGAAGTTGACTCTAATTTTTTATCGGTCTGTGAACTAGAAATCTGGATAAGGAATTCTATTGACCGAGGGGTAGGTGTAAGGCACCCCTCGAGTCCCGTGGTTCTAGCACGATCACTTTATTGACTTATATCTTGACTTGACTTAGTTTTTAAATACATTATGTTTATTATCTTAATAAATTTACTTATGCCCCGCTTTATTTGATGTATTTTAAACTATCTTATTTTATTAGTGTGAACCCTGCAACAAGTTATTTTATTTATTTCTATTTCAAGACTAATTATACTCTCTGGATCCTAATATTTTCCTAATATTATTATCGATCTAATCATGTTCTTATTATTTCAATGGAATAAAATCAAATTATTAAAATTAGTTTTTCAAATAAGAAAGATCAGCATAAACCTATTAATTTAAAACTTCTTATGGTTTCACATTAAAAGAAATGCAAAGAAATTTGTAGATTTGATTTTATTTTACTTTTATTTTAAATCTTCTAAAAAAAATACAATAAACACAATTTTATTAAATATATAAAGTGGGAAGGTAACTTAACTTAATAGAACTAAATTTCATCAAAATAGTATTAAATACATAGCATAGAATATTAAGCTTCGTACTTTAATGAGACTTTGAAGCATGTAAGAATAATAACATGTTGTATAAATTTTTCTCTAAATTTAATGACATAAAACTCTCAATCTATTTCATATCATAACGCAAAAATTAAACATACATAAATTTGAGCAACTTCATAATATTGGAATCACATCTTGCATAATTACGAGATCAAACAAAATAATGAAGATCAAGTGTTATATTTTGTGAAAAATTAATTCACAAAGAAAAGACCGCAACAGAAACCACGAACAAAGACCTCAAACTCAACTTTTTTGTTGGTGTTGTATTTTTCTTTTTGTTCTAGATGTGGAGAACTTTTCTTTTTCTTCAGTTTGTGCGTAGGTGTTCCTCTTAGTTTAAAATGTTTTTGTCCTTGTGTGTTAATGTGCAAAATTTGTGCGTGTGTGTTTTGCCTTTTTTTGTGTATGTAGTGTTTGTGTATGGTTGTTCTTCCTCCTTCATTGTGTGCATCCGTATGTCTCTTATATAGGTAGTGTTGCTGTTTTCTTGTGTGAGTGGAGTGGAAGATTAAGGTGTGTTGTAGGTAGAGGTTTAAGGACAGTGGGGTAGTGTTAGTGTAGGTAATGGGGGATAAATGGGTAGTTTAAGATAATTTCTTTTAATTAAATATAATTAAAATTATAATAATAAAAATATTAGCTAACTATTTTGAATTAATAAAAATATAATAAAAATCAAATAGCTAGTCTAAAAATATAATTAAGAATACTAGCTTATTTATTTAATCTAAATTAAAAGAAAATATATAATATTTTTTTGTTACTTTCAAATCTTTTAAAATAAATTTACTAAAATAAGAAGAAACTTAAAACATCTAACTTAGACATAAAAGAAATATTTAAGGAATAAAAATAGTGTAAAAGCTTATGTTCGGTCAAAAATTACGTGTCTACAGTTTGCCTCTCTTTGATTGGAAACATGAAGAGTTTTCAAACAAAGAAGTAGACAAAGCGACAAGTTTTGACCGGACTCTTATTTGTAAAATATGCGACCGAGACCTTGTTTAGGACAGCCTATATATCCCGGGTTGTAAGGGAATCAGGTTATATGTAGTTCAAGTGGTTATAGAGATGGAAAATTTTGGAGAGTTGAGCAATGTCCCGTCGAGATTTCGGTTCGTGGCTCTTGTTATTTCATTAAAAATGATAAGACTTAAAGGAAAAATACAAAATCCTATGTAATTTTCCTGTCTTGAATCTCTTTCTTCAAGTCTTTGAATTTTCAGTTATCACTTCACCTTCTTCTAGTGGGTACCTTAATCTCAAAGTTTGATCTAGAAATTGAGATTTGATCAGACTTGAACTTGAAACTTGCATCGAGTTGTTGACACTCTCCCAAATGACAATTTGTAGAATATTGTTGAATGTTGTCTTCTTGATTTGAATGCTAAGAAGATGATTCTAGATATGTTACATTGTTACAAGGGTCGAAAGAGACTCCAGATGTCATGGACATCTATAATTCATCGTTTCTCTAATTAAAATGAGGATTTTATTCTTGAACTTCATATTTGTGTACTGCAAAGAGACCTTCGCGACAATTATCTCTCGCGAACTGCTTACAAGATTTTTCTTGTACCTTACCACTTAGAGTAAGCTTTTGACATTCTTCAAATGACAATTTTAATATGTTCTTGAATGACTGCATGTTTTCTTGATCAGTAGTTGAATAGAAATAGACGTCAGGAAGTTAGGCTGCTGCATGCATTGAAGAAGTTGATTCTGGCAATCACGAGAATTGAACATTTTGAATTGAGTTGAAACTTTGTTCTTGAATTTCAAATACATGTTTCGCTTCAAGAAATCTGAAAATCATCACAAACAAAAGAAATAAACAAAAATTTTGCCCAATTTCATTGGAAAATTTTTGTGAGTTATTAGCACATACGAATATATATATAGTAAAAATAAACTCATACTAGGAAGTGCTTATCCTAGGATAAAATAAAAAATAACTGGCTCAGACTAGGAAGTGTTTATCCTAGGAGAAAATAACTAAATCCCATTATGTAGGAGGGTCCTGCTAATCCCATTGTCCAGGAGGATCCTGCTAATCTAAATCGCATTATGAGAAGGGTTCTGTCAGTCCCATTATGTAGGAGGGTCCTGTTAATCCCATTATGTAGGAGGGTCCTGTTAATCCCATTATGCGGAGGGTCTTGCTAATCCTGGTGAGGAGGGTCCTGTTAATCCCACTATGTAGGAGGGTCCTACTAGTCCCATTAGGAGGAGGGTCCTGCTAATCCCATTATGTAGGAGAATCCTGCCAGTTCCATTATGTTGGAGGGTCCTGCTAATCCCATTACGTAGGAGGGTCCTGCTAATCCCATTGTGAGGAGGGTTTTGCTAATCCCTATGAGGAGGGTCCTGTAAATCCCACTATGCAGGAGGGTCCTGCTAGTCCCATTATGAGGAGGGTCCTGCTAATCCCATTATGTAGGAGAGTCCTGTTAATCTCATTGTGAGGAGGGTCCTACTAATCCCATTATGAAGAGGGTCCTTCAAATCCCATTATGAAGAGTCTTGCTAATCTAAATCTTATTATGAGGAGAGTCCTGCTAATCCCATTATGTAGGAGGGTCCTGTTAGTCCCATTCTGAGGAGGGTTCTGCTAATCTCATTATGTAGGAGGGTTCTGTTAATCCTATTGTAAGGAGGGTCCTGCTAATCCCATAGTGAGGAGGGTCCTGCTAATCTAAATCACATTATGAGGAGGGTTTTGCTAATCTAAATCCCATTATGAGGAGGGTCCTGCTAATCCCATTATGAGGAGGGTCCTTCTAATCCCATTATGAGGAAAGTCCTGCTAATTCCATTATGAGGAGGGTCCTACTAATCTAAATTCCATTATGAGGAAGGTCCTGCTAATCGAAGTCCCATTATGAGGAGGGTCCTACTAATCTAAGTCCCATTATGAGGAGGGTCCATCTAGTCCTAATCCCCCTATTTTTTCCCAAATAATTTTGAAAATAGAGTTTTTCCAATTAAACTGACATTTTGGAAAGGGACTATTTATTTCAGAGTCGCAACTTGGAATTTAGTTTTGGTGTTTCGAGTCACCTTATTTTTATCCCTATTCAAAAGGAAGTTGACTCTAATTTTTTATTGGTCTGCGAACTAAAAATCTGGATAAGGAATTCTATTGACCGAGGAGAAGGTATAAGGCACCCCTCGAGTCTTGTACTTCTAGCACGATCGCTTTGTTGACATATATCGTGTCTTGACTTAGTTTTTGAATACATTATGTTTATTGTCTTAATAAATTTACTTATGCCCCCACTTTATTTGATTTATATTAAACTGTATTATTTTATTAGTGTGAACCTTGCCACAAATTATTTTATTTATTTATATTTCAAGACTAATTATACTCTTTGGATTCTAATATTTGGCTAATATTATTATCGATCTAATCATGTTCTTATTATTTCAATTGAATAAAATCGAATTATTAAAATTAGTTTTCCAAATAAGAAAGATCAACATAAACCTATTAATTAAAAACTTCTTAAGGTTTCACATTAAAAGAAATGCAAAGAAATTTGTAGATTTGATTTCTTTTACTTTTATTTTAAATCTTCTAAAAAATATTCAATAAACACAATTTTATTAAATATATAAAGTGGGAAGGTAACTTAACTTATTAGAACTAAATTTCATAAAAATATTATTAACTACATAGCATAGAATATTAAGCTTCGTACTTTAATCAAGAGCAAGATTAAATGATACTTTGAAGCATGCAAGAATAACTACATGTTATATAAATTTTACTCTGAATTTAATGATATAAAATTCTCAATCTATTTCATTTCATAATGCAAAAATTAAACATACATAAATTTAAGCAACTTCATAATATTGGAATTACATCTTGCATAATTATGAAATCAAATAATATAATGAAGATCAATTGTTACCTTTTGTGAAAAATAATTCACAAAGAAAAGACCGCAACAAAAACCATGAATTAGAACCACGAACAAAGACCTCAAACTCAACTTTTTTGTTGGCGTTGTGTTTTTCTTTTTGTTCCAGCTGTGGAGAACTTTTCTTTTTCTTCAGTTTGTGCGTAGGTGTTCCTCTTAGTTGAAAATGTTTTTGTCATTGTGTGCTAATTTGCAAAATTTGTGCGTGTGTGTTTTACCTTTTTTTGTGTATGTAGTGTCTGTGTATGGTTGTTCTTCCTCCCTCATTGTGTGCGTCTGTATGTCTTTTATATAGGTAGTGTTGGTGTTTACTTGTGTGAGTGGAATGGAGGTGTGTTGTGGGTAGAGGTTTATGGAAAGTGGGGTAGTGTTAGTGTAGGTAATGGGGGATAAATGGGTGGTTTAAGTTAATTTCTTTTAATTAAATATAATTAAAATTATAATAATAAAAATATTAGCTAACTATTTTGAATTAATAAAAACATAATAAAAATCAAATAGCTTGTCCAAAAATATAATTATGAAATACTAGCTTATTTATTAAATCTAAATTAAAAGTAAACATATAGTTTTTTTTTGTTATTTTCAAACCTTTTAAAAAAAACTTACTAAAATAAGACGAAACTTAAAACAACTAACTTAGACATAAAAGAAATATTTAAGGAATAAAAAATAGTGTAAAAGCTTATGTTTGGTCAAAAATTACGTGTCTACAGTTTGCCCCTCTTTGACTGAAAACAGAAAGAGTTTTCAGACAAAGAAGTAGAAAAGCGACGTGTTTTGACCGGACTATTATTTGAAAAATATGCTACCGAGTCCTTGTTTTGGACAGCCTACATATCCCGGGTTGTAAGGGAATCAGGTCACGTGTAGTTCAAGTGGGTATAGAGATGGAAATTGAGTTAGAGAGTCGAGTAATGTCCCGTCGAGATTCCGGTTCATGGCTCATGTTATTACATTGAAAATGATAAGACTAAAAGGAAGAATACTAAATCCTATCTAATTTTCTTGTCTTGAATCTAGTTCTTCAAGTCTTCCTTTGGATCTTCGGTTATCACCTCACCTTCTTCTAGCGGGTATCTTAATCTCAAATTTTGATCTTGAAGTTGATATTTGATCAGACTTGAACTTGAAACTTGGATCGAATTGTTGATACTCCCCCAAATGATAGTTTGTAGATTATTTGAAAAATATGTAACCAAGTTCTTGTTTTGGACAGCTTACATATCCCGAGTTGTAAGGGAATCAGGTCACGTGTAGTTCAAGTGGGTATAGAGATTGAAACTGAGTTAGAGAGTCGAGTAATGTCCCGTCGAGATTTCGGTTCGTGGCTCCTGTTATTACATTGAATATGATAAGACTAAAAGGAAGAATAGAAAATCCTATCTAATTTGTTTGTCTTGAATCTCTTTCTTCAAGTCTTCCTTTGGATCTTCAGTCATCACCTCGCCTTCTTCTAGCGGGTACCTTAATCTCAAAGTTTGATCTTGAAGTTGATATTTGATCAGACTTGAACTTGAAACTTGGATCAAGCTGTTGACACTCCCTCAAATGATAGTTTGTAGACTATTGTTGAATGTTGTTTTCTTGATTAGAATGTTGAGAAGATGATTACTGATATGTTGCGTTGTTACATGAGTCGAAAGAGACTCTAGATGTCATGGACATCTATAATTCATCGTTTCTCTAATTAAAATGAGGATTTTATTCTTGGACTTAATATTTGTGTACTGTAAAAAGACCTTCGCGACAATTATCTCTTTCGAACTTCTTACAAGATTTTGCTTGTACCTTATCTCTTAGAGTAAGCTTTTGACAATCTTCAAAATGACAATTTGAATATGTTATTGAATGATTGCATTTTTTCTTGATCAGTAGCTTAATAGAATTAGATGTCAAGAAGTGAGGCAGCTACATACATTAAAGAACCTGATTCTGGCTATCACGGGAATTGAACATTCTGAAAAGAGTTGAAACTTTGTTCTTGAATTTCAAATCCATGTTCGCTTGAAGAAATCTGAAAACCATCACAAACAAAAGAAGTAAACAAAAATTTTGCCCCAGTTTTCACTGGAAAAATATTGTGAGTTATTAGAACATGCGAAATATATATATATATATATATATATATATATATATATATATATATATATATATATATATATATAAAATAAACTCATACTAAGAAGTGCTTATTCTAGGATAAAATAAAAAATAATTGTCTCAGACTAGGAAGTGTTTATCCTAAGGTCCTACTAATCACATTGTCTAGGAGGATCCTGCTAATATAAATCTCATTATGAGGAGGGTCCTGCTAGTTCCATTATGTGGGAGGGTCCTGTTAATCCCATTATAAGGAGGGTCCTGCTATTCTTGGTGAGGAGGATCCTGTTAATCCCATTATGTAGGAGGGACCTTCTAGTCCCATTATGAGGAGGGTCCTACTAATCCCATTATGTAGGATGGTCCTGTTAATCTCATTATGAGGAGGGTCCTGATAATCACATTATGAGGAGGGTCCTGATAATCACATTATGAGGAGGGTCGTTCTAATCCCATTATGAGGAGGGTCCCGCTAATCTAAATCTCATTATGAGGAGGGTCCTGCTAATTCCATTATGTAGGAGGGTCCTGCTAGTCCTATTATGATGAGGGCCCTGCTAATCCCATTATGTATGAGGGTCCTGTTAATTCCATTGTAAGGAGGGTCCTATTAATCCCATTATGAGGAGGGGTCCTGCTAATCTAAATTCCATTATGAGGAGGGTCCTACTAATTTAAATCTCATTATGAGAAAGGTCCTGCTAATCCCATTATGAGGAGAGCCCTGCTAATCTAAATCCCATTATCTAAGTCACGTTATGAGGAGGGTCCTACTAATCTAAGTCCCATTATGAGGGTATCCTGCTAGTCTAAATCCCCCTATTTTTTCTCAAAATGATTTTGAAAATAGAGTTTTTCCAATTAAACTGACATTTTGGAAAGTGATTATTTATTTCAGAGTCGCAACTTGGAATTGAGTTTTGGTGTTCCAAGTCACCTTATTTTTATCCCTATTCAAATGGAAGTTGACTCTAATTTTTTATCGGTATGCGAACTAGAAATCTGGATAAGGAATTCTACTGATCGAGGGAAGGTGTAAGGCACCCCTCGACTCCCATGGTTCTAGCACGATCGCTTTATTGACTTATATCTTGACTTGACTTAGTTTTTGAATACATTATGTTTCTTATCTTAATAAATTTACTTAAACCCTGCTTTATCTAATATATTTTAAACTGTCTTATTTTATTAGTGTGAACCTTGCCACAAATTACTTTATTTATTTATATTTCAAGACTACTTATACTCTTTGGATCCTAATATTTGCCTAATATTGTTATCGATCTAACCATGTTCTTATTATTTCAATTGAATAAAATGAAATTATTAAAATTAGTTTTTCGAGTAAGAAAGATCAACATAAACCTATTAATTAAAAACTTTTGAAGGCTTCACATTAAAAGAAATGCAAAGAAATTGGTAGATTTTATTTCTTTTACGTTTATTTTAAACTTCTAAAACAAAATACAATAAACAAAATTTTATTAAATATATAAAGTGGGAAGGTAACTTAACTTAATAGAACTAAATTTCATCAAAATATTATTAACTTCATATCATAGAATATTAAGCTTCGTACTTTAATCAAGATCAAGATAAAAATGAGATTTGAAGCATGAAAGAATAGTTACATGTTATATAAATTTTATTCTAAATTTAATGATGTAAAACTCTCAATCTATTTAATATCATAATAAAAAAATTAAACATACATAAATTTGAGCAACTTCATAATATTGGAATCACATCTTGCATAATTATGAAATCAAATAAAATAATGAAGATCAAGTGTTACCTTTTGTGAAAATTAAGTCACAAAGAAAAGACCACAACAGAAACCACGAATTCAGAACCATGAACAAAGACCTCAAACTCAAGTTTTTTGTTGGTGTTGTATTTTTCTTTTTGTTCTAGATGTGGAAAACTTTTCTTTTTATTCAGTTTGTCCGTAGGTGTTCCTCTTAGTTGAAAATGATTATGTCATTGTGTGTTAATGTGCAAAATCTCTGCGTGTGTGTTTTGCCTTTTTTGTGTATGTAGTGTCCGTGTATGGTTGTTCTTCCTCCCTCATTGTGTGCGTCCGTATGTCTCATATATAGGTAGTGTTGGTGTTTTCTTGTGTGAGTGGAATGGAAGATTAAGGTGTGTTGTGGGTAGAGGTTTATCGAAAGTGGGGTAGTGTTAGTGTAATGGGGGATAAATGGGTAGTTTAAGTTAATTTATTTTAATTAAAGATAATTAAAATTATAATAATAAAAATATTAGCTAACTATTTTGAATTAATAAATATATAATACAAATCAAATAGCTAGTATAAAAATATAATTCAGAAATACTAGCTTATTTATTAAATCAAATTAAAAAGAAAATATATAGTTTTTTTTGTCATTTTCAAATCTTTTAAAATAAACTTACTAAAATAAGCCGAAAATTAAAACATCTAACTTAGACGTAAAAGAAATATTTAAGGAATAAAAAATAGTGTAAAAGTTTATGTTTGATCAAAAATTTCGTGTCTACAGTTTGCCCCTCTTTGACTGAAAACACAAAGAGTTTTCAGACAAAGAAGTAGACAAAGAGACAAGTTTTGACCGGACTCTTATTGAAAAAATATGTGACCGAGTCCTTGTTTTGGACAGCCTACATATCCCGGGTTGTAAGGGAATCAGGTCACGTGTAGTTCAAGTGGGTATAGAGATGGAAAATGAGTTGGAGAGTCGACTAATGTCCCGTCGAGATTCCGGTTCGTGACTCATGTTATTACATCGAAAATGACAAGACTAAAAGGAAGAATACAAAATCATATCTAATTTGCTTGTCTTGAATCTTCTTCTTCAAGTCTTTCTTTGGATCTTCAGTTATCACCTCGCCTTCTTCTAACGGGTACCTTAATCTCAAAGTTTGATCTTGAAGTTGAGATTTGATCAGACTTGAACTTGAAACTTGGATCGAGTTGTGGCACTCCCCCAAATGACAGTTTGTAAAATATTGTTGAATGTTGTTTTCTTGATTAGAATGCTGAGAAGATGATTGTTGATGTGTTGCGTTGTTACATAGGTTGAAAGAGACTCTAGATGTCATGGACATCTATAATTCATCATTTCTCTAATTAAAATGAGGATTTTATTCTTGAACTTCATATTTATGTACTGCAAAGAGACCTTCGCGACAATTATCTCTCGCGAACTGCTTACAATATTTTGATTGTACCTTGCCACTTAGAGAAAGCTTTCAACATTCTTCGAAATGACAATTTGAATATGTTCTTGAATGACTGCATGTTTCTTTATCAATAGCTGAATAGAAATAGATGTCAGGAAGTCAGGCTGCTACATGCATTGAAGAAGCCGATTTTGGCTATCATAGGAATTGAACATTCTGGAAAGAGTTGAAACTTTGTTCTTGAATTTCAAATCCATGTTTTGCTTGAAGAAATATGAAAACCATCACAAACAAAAGAAATAAACAAAATTTTTGCCCCAGTTTTCACTAGAAAGAAAGTGTTTATCCTAGGAGAAAATAACTAAATCCCATTATATAGGAAGGTCCTGCTAATTCCATTGTCCAGGAGGGTCCTGCTAATCTAAATCTCATTATGAGGAGGGTCCTGCTACTCCAATTATGTAGGAGGGTCCTGTTAATCCAATTATGAGGAGGGCCCTTCTAATCCCAGTGTGGAGGGTCCTATTAATCCTATAATGTAAGAAGGTCATGTGAGTCCCATTGTGAGGAGGGTCCTTCTAGTCTCATTATGAGGAGGGTCCGGTTAATTCCATTATGAGGAGGGTCCTATTAATCCCATTATGAGGAGGGTCCTGCTAATCCCAGTGTGGAGGGTCCTATTAATCCTATAATGTAGGAGGGTCCTGTGAGTCCCATTATGATGAGGGTCCTGCAATTATGTAGAAGGGTCCTATTAATCTCATTGTGAGGAGGGTCTTGCTAAGGTCATTATGAGGAGGGTCACGCTAATCTAAATCCCATTATGAGTAGGGTCCTGCTAATCCCATTATGTAGGAGGGTCTTGCTAGTCCTATTATGAGGAGGATCCTTCGAATCCCATTATGTAGGAGGGTCTTGTTAATCCCATTGTGAGGAGGGTCCTTCTAATCCCATTATGTAGGAGGGTCCTGCTAAACTAAGTCTCATTATGAGCAGGGCCCTACTAGTCTCATTATGAGGAGGGTCCTGTTAATTCCATTATGAGAAGGGTCTTGTTAATCCCATTATGAGGAGGGTCCTTCTAATTCCATTATGAGGAGGGTCCTACTAATTTAAATCTCATTATGTATGAGGGTCCTGTTAACCATAACATTTTTTATTAAATGTCTTAGACTAGGAAATGTTTATTCTTGGAGAAAAATAAAAAATAATTGTCTCACACTAGAAAATGTTTATTCTAGGAGAGAAAGAAAAATATTACTAATAATAATAATAACGATAATAATGGTCTCGACTCGAAAGTGTTTATCCTAGGCGAAAATGAGAAATAAATGTCTCAGACTAGGAAATGTCTATCCTAGGAGAAAATTTTATGTAATTTTTTCTTTTCTTGCAATAATGGTTAACAAATTTGAGTTTTCAAGATATCGTTTATGTTAGGAATATTTTCCTATTTTAGAAAAGAAACAAAGAAAATTTATGGGGGTTTTCTTTTAATGGTGGTCGATTTGTGGCATTGGCTTTGAGGATAATGCTCCTATTGTTGCCATGTTTGTAGCTAATTTTAGCTTGAGATAGACTGTTTTTGTTTGCTAGTCAGCTCACCTTGATAATCCTGAAATCATCTCTGGTTGTTCAGAACTTCCAACTTTAAATTTATTATATTGTTTACACCCTCCAACAATCATTGAATCTTGTATTCATATAAATTCTCAAAACTTGTCAATTGTTGGCAGGCTACTATGCATATCACTATTTCTTAAATCATGTCACATTTGATGTGCTAACGAAACTTTATTTTGTGCAATTGAAGAGATGGTAGAAATTTTGAAATCAGTTTCTGCTTGCTTTAATGAAGACTAACTCAAGGAAATAATGAAACTGAATTGAGCAATACAAAATACGAAGAAGAAAGAAAAGTAAAAATAAAAATTGACCCTTTAGAGAGAAAACAAAAAGAGACTCCTTTGAGAGTGCTGGTCAATTCTAATGATCATGACATGCATGTGAGGTTAAATGACTTGATTTGTCCAATCAATCTAAACTTATCTTTGTCAAACTTTCAGCCTTTTGAAGTCAGACTTTTATAATCCAACTTTTGCACTAGATTCATACCTCATATTCGACTTGTGGTGCCTCGAAAGGTTTTTCACCAATAATCTCTCTCATTTTGTATGTCTCTCACTCACCATCATCTTATTTTGCCCTAAGAGTTTTCACCAATAAGACTCTCTCATTTTTCATTTTCTCTCAACATAAATGATGCCTTATAGTGCTTTCGAGGATTTTCATCGATAAGATTTCCTCATTTTCGCTCCTTATGCGAGGGACATGACATTTTCCTTATATGATAATCAACACTGAAAGCTTGCTTGACTTTTCATTGCTAAAAATTGATCAGAAGGTCTTTATTTGAATTGTGACGTGGCTTTTGGATAGGGTTACAAAGAAAGGGAGAAAGCTCAAATATAATATGTATAACATGGTTATGACTTTCAACTTTTGGAATCGACTCTATTTTGCAAAATAAATAAATAAACAAAATAAAATAAGAATAATAATATTAATTAATATTATTATTATAATTATTATTTTTGCCCCAGTTTTTGTGATGAGGACCTTTTAGATTTCTCCTCTATTGGACCGAACCTATGAATAAGGCTGCCTACGTATCTTGTCAAAGCAAGAATCAGGTCTAACATAGTTCAGGATAGTTGTTCTATTTTTGTTATTGAGTTTTGTTTTGGACTCTTTTTCTTGACTCTTTTTTGTGGCTTCTTTTTCTTTCTTTTTGAATTTGTGATTCTTTTTTTTTTTTTTTACTGTATTTTGATTTCAAAAGAGGGGTATGAAATAAAATAAAGTTAAGGGTCAAAAAGGATAGCAAAGGTTTATACGGTGTTTGGATAGTAGAAAGAAATGTCTTCATTATATCAATTATTAAAAATGTCAAATACAAGCATGCCCTTTAAGATGTAAAGTTGAAATCATACAGTATTTCTTTGCAACGTATATATTGATGGATATGTACATCAATTTTGTTCCATGCCTGTCAATTATAAATTTCCATTTGAGTAATATCTTCTTCAAAACGAATGAATACATCTTTTCCAACTTCTTTGGTGTATTCATTCAATGACTACATACGATTATATTTGACCGAACTTTCATGCATATCATCTCACCTACATTGAATTGACAAGAGATGTATATATGAAAATCTAGATAGATTGGATCCACGTGACAACACAAAAATGGTATTAAGTAAAAGATAAAAGACTTGGCGACAAGACAACAAACTAAATTTTAGGTTACAAACATGTAATAATCTAACACTATGACACGACAAGAAACAAAATAAGACAAATGCTAGAAGGATTTGACTCACTAGAATAAATCAAAATTCAAAATGCATAGCAGAAATGATGACAAAATAAACTATCCATACACTATTTTCTAGAGAAAAGAAGAGTGTGTCCCATCACCAAGTTTGACTTCTTAGCCACTCCTTTGCACGTTAGCCTTCATGAAAGCTCCACCAATTTTAATTATCTTTTCTTGAGAATTGAGAGAATTGTCATTTTCTTTGTCATCATATATCATCTCGATAAAGTGTACCTCATTATGCGCCGGCAGAGGATTCTTAGTAACATTTGGGGGGGTCATCATTTTGAACCACAATTATCTTTGTTTGATCATCTCTTCCACCTTTCTTTTTAAATTTCGACAATCTTCAATACTATGCCCTGGAACATCAGAATGGTATGCGCATCATGCTGTAAGATTGAAATCTTTTGCATGTGGATCCACATAATTTTGAGGAATCGGCTCTATCATCTTCAAATGTTTCAACTTATTAAATAAACTTGTGTAAGACTCTCCAATTGGGGTGAAATTTTTCCTAGGACTTTTACCTCCTTCAAATTCATGTCTTGGATGGAAATTATAAGGTGCTCGAAAATTTTGAGAAGAAGGGCGTACATTTTGATGCGTTGGCGTTAGCCATTGTGGATAGTTTGATGGATATGCATATGGTTGTGCATTATAGACTGCATACTGAGGTGGAAAATTAGAATATTGTGTGTCCTGCATGGGGTGATAGTTGTGGAATTGAGGTGGTGCATATGGATAAAGTTGATCCCTTAGACTTTTTTGTGTGTCTGACACAACATTTGCTACATCCTCCTTCATTTTCTCGCCCCCCCCCCCCCCCCCCCCCGGTCGATTTCCTGATCCATTTCTAATCACCTATGTTGTGGCTTTCAAAGCAGTTTGACTTACAATCTTTCTAGACTTAATGTCATTTTCCACCATTTCGCCAATCTTAATAACTTTGGCAAATTTTTTCCAGCAACAGAAAGCAAATAATGAAAATATTATTGTCATCTATCATTTCGGACTACTTCAAATGTGGCTTAACCCTAGCAGCTTGCTCCCTCCACCTAATAGCATATTCACAAAAAAATTTAGTGATCTTTTTCCTCGTGTTAGCAAGTGAGGAACGGTCTGACACGATGTCAATATTATATTAGAACTATTGAACAAAACATCAAGCCAAATCATCCCATGTATGCCAATTAGAATTATCTTGATCTATGAACCATTCAGAGGCAATTCCCACTACGTTTTCCCCAAAATAAGCCATGAGCAATTCTTCTTTGCTTCCAGCCCCTCTCAATTAATTATAATATCTTTTTAAATGAGCTAGGATCTCCATGTACATCATATTTCTCGAAATTTGGAATTTTAAAATCGATAGACAGATGAATGTGGGAAACATGCACAAATCATTGAATGAGACACTTTTATTACCTCCCAATCCTTGCATATATCTTACATTCTGTTCCAAACTCCTTATCTTTCTAGTCATTTCTTCATGTTCCTCGTTCTTAACAACTTTTTCAGCTTCGACAAGGGAACTATACTGATGAGTGTGAGGGTAAAATCTTGAAATTTTAAAAGTCAATTCAGGGGTATAATCTCGATCGTATTGAACTTTGGGTGGAGGGTCATTGTTGGATTTTGGCTCCATTATAGGTTGTGGGACTGTATTAGTTGACACAGTTGGAATGAAATGTGGATTACTCATCATAGGCGTACTCAAAGGGCGCACCGTGGAAGTTCCAGCAACATTGGATATGTTAGCATAGCGGCCAAATCCAGGTGGATAAATTGGATCACTTGTCCACACTTGGATAGGGGGTGGCATATTTGCATCTAGGTAGTCACAGATTGAAGACAGTGGAGCTTGCCCATTCATTCAGGCTTCGTACATTTCCGTCATTTGTTGTCTTAGCATCTTCACTTTCTTCTATTGACACTATTTCTTATCAAACCATTTGATTTTGGACCTCATCATTTTCCGACTCATTTCCGTCCTTGCAGGTCATTTTCTTTTTCGCTTTTGACCTTGTATAGTAGGGATGAGACACTAGCTTAACCACAAACCAACCACCTTTAAATTAACTATGTGCATGGATAATAAAGCTTGTTAGAGTTAGACCTTTTTCACAAGTCTTTTTATTTATAAAATGAGCTTTAGAAAGTCCATTGTTTAGTCCTTACTTGCTCCACTATTTCCGTTTCTTTATTATAATTTGGTTATTTATTATTTTTTTTAGAATGATTTGATAATACATTGATCAAATTTATTAGAGATTGCGAGAACACGCTTGAGAACATGAATAAGATCTTTGCATTTTTATTTTTTTTTTGACTAAAACTAAATAACAAAGATTTTTTTTTTTTTTTTGAATTTTGAGATAAAATCCCCTTTTTTAGTTACTTAAAGAAAAATTTAAAAAATAAAAGTCCTATTTTTGTTCTTGAACTTCCTACTAAACTGAAATAAAAAAATAAAATAAAATATGTATTTTTTTAAAAATTTTCATTGGCATGAGGAATTTGGAAAGTTTCAACATTACCTTTAATAAGAATTATTTTTTTGTTTTGGTTAAAAAAAATTGTTGAATAAAGATCACAACTCTTATTATTTTTGAAATTTTTAAGAAGAATTTTTTTTTTGTTCTTTTTTTTAAAAAAAAGGGTTTTTGAATAAAGATTACCAAACCCAAGAAGGGTTGCCTACGCATCTCATTGAGATGAGAATCAGGTGTGCGTAGTTCTTCAAGATTTTTTTTAAAATGTATTCTACTTTCGAAAACTATTTTTCTTCTGGTCCAGTTATTGTAAAAATGCAAAATTTAAACTTTTTGAGATTTTACAAATAATTGTTATATTTATCAAACAATTTAGGAAGACTTTTTTTCTCAGTTTACTAATTTATTCTAAAGTCGGTCGACATTCAAATAGTATCTTTGTAACAAATAGCACATAGACTCAAACCCTATGTTGAACTGCATTAAATTAAAAATGCATATGGTGCAAATAAAGCAGATCCTATTAAGGATAACAAAGGTCTCAGACCTGTTTTACCAAGTTTAGTAACCAAATGGGATAGGTGTCTAGATTGGCTATAAAACGAGTGGACAACTCGAGTCAAGAAAGGACAGTTTATCGATAACAGGGCTTTTCGGCCTCACTATTGGTCCTTCCCATCCTAAGACGTGTGTTACTGTAGAATCCTTCCCAGGAGCATTGTCGCATCTTTGGTAGCGTATCTCCGAATAAAATATCTTATAAGACTCAGATTGGTGTGTAGAGAAGACAGTTTATAGTGCAATTCAAACAATATCAAAGCAGTAAATAAGCGCACAAATAGTATATTAAGATAGCAAACACAATAAAAATTAATAATGTCATATACAAGTCCATATTTACAAGCTCAAATTCAAGTTAGCCCCAGCGGAGTCGTCATCTGTCACACCCTATTTTTTCACAAAATGATTTTGAAAATAGAGTTTTTCCAATTAAAGTGACATTTTGAATAGAGATTATTTATTTCAGAGTCGCCACTTGGAATTGAGTTTTGGTGTTCCAAGTCACCTTATTTTTTTCCCTATTCAAAAGGAAGTTGACTCTAATTTTTTATCGGTATGCGAACTAGAAATCTGGATAAGAAATTCTATTGACCGGGGGAAGGTGTAAGGCACCCCTCGAGTCCCGTGGTTCTAGCACGATCGCTTTATTGACTTATATCTTGACTTGACTTAGTTTTTGAATACATTATGTTTATTATCTTAATAAATTTATTTATGCCCCACTTTATTTGATTTATTTTAAACTGTCTTATTTTATTAGTGTGAACCTTGCCACAAATTATTTTATTTATTTATATTTCAAGACTAATTATACTCTTTGGATCCTAATATTTGCCTAATATTATTATCGATCTAATCATGTTCTTATTATTTCAATTGAATAAAATCAAATTATTATAGTTTTTCAAATAAGAAAGATCAACAAAAACCTATTAATTAAAAACTTCTTAAGGTTTCACATTAAATGAAATGCAAAGAAATTTGTAGATTTGATTTCTTTTACTTTTATTTTAAATCTTCTAAAAAAAATACAATAAACACAATTTTATTAAATATATAAATTGGGAAGGTAACTTAACTTATTAGAACTAAATTTCATCAAAATATTATTAACTACATAGTATAGAATATTAAACTTCGTACTTTAATCAAGAGCAAGATAAAAATGAGACTCTGAAGCATGCAAGAATAATTACATGTTATATAAATTTTACTCTAAATTTAATGATATAAAATTCTCAAGCTATTTCATATCATAATGCAAAAATTAAACATACATAAATTTGAGCAACTTCATAATATTGGAATCACATCTTGCATAATTATGAGATCAAATAAAATAATGAAGATCAAGTGTTACCTTTTGTGAAAATTAATTAGAAAAGACCGCAACAGAAACCACGTATTCAGAACCATGAACAAAGACCTCAAACTCAACTTTTTTTTTGGTGTTGTATTTTTCTTTTTTTCCCAGATGTGGAGAACTTTTTTTTTTTTTTCAGTTTGTGCGTAGGTGTTCCTCTTAGTTGAAAATGTTTTTGTCCTTGTGTGTGAATGTGCAAAATCTGTGCATGTGTGTTTTACCTTTTTTTTGTGTATGTAGTGTCTGTGTATGGTTGTTCTTCCTTCCTCATTGTGTGCATCTTATGTCTCTTATATAGGTAGTTTTGGTGTTTTCTTGTGTGAGTGGAGTGGAAGATTAAGGTGTGTTAACTACAAGAAAAACACTTAGTAGAGAAGGGAAATATTGTCCCCAAAAGTTAGATTTTGGTCCTGAAAGGTTAATAGAGACCAAAAAATCTGGTCGCCACGCCGTCTCTATAGCCTCTGTCGGCCATTAAGGACCGGATATTTTATCAGGTCCTTAAAGTATTTTACGACCGGTAGAAAATTGGTCCTTACAATGTTTTTAGGGATGGTAATTGTGGTCCTTATTATAGAAAATCTAGTACTAAAATTACGTTTTAGGATTGTCTTTCCGGTCCTTATTATGAAAAATCTAGTCCCAAAAATACTTTTTGGGACTACATTTACTTGTCCTTATATATAAGATATATTGGTGCTTATAAATTATCAACCACCAATTCACTGGGCTTTTTAGGACCAGTAAATTGTTTTTCTTATTATTAGATAGTTTTATTGTAATAATCAATGCATATAAAAAAAATATGCTTTCATTCATAGTACACACCATAATACATCAATAAAGTTATTATTTATAGAATTACTTTACAGAAAAAAGAAGGAAACAACTAACATCCTCTATCAAATAATAATATAAAAAAGAAGGAAAAAACTCTTATTGGCTTATCCAGCTATCTAGGCTCTTCTGAGTTCCTTTACCAACAATTCTCATGTATGGAAAGTGCCAAGTTTAGTAGTTGGTGGAAGCAATCCCTATCTCCAGTTTCTGTCAAGTCCATAAAGGAGAGATGAGCTTCATGCCAAGTCAAACCATCTAGAAATGGGGAGAAGTCCATATTTTCCTAGTGTAAGGTCTTGAAAATGCCAAAGTCCAAGTAACTCTAAAAGAACTAGTAAGAAGGGTCTAATTTTTTATAGTAATGAAAGTTGAAGATCCATAAAAAATTTCACATTGTTTAAGCAAGTTGCAACTCCCATAAATATTAAAAAAATGTCCAAGTAACTCTTATGTTGTCTTTCTATCTTAAATGACCAAACAGTAATTTCTAGTTGTTTCAAGTTAGTCAATAATTATCATGATACATAAAATAATAAGGTAAAAGGTTCCATAGTAACTGACTTTGAAGTAGGTACTTGCCTCAAAACTCTTAAGAAATGAAGTTAAACGCAATGGGTCGTCCATTTTTTTTATGATTGCTACTAAGAAGAGAAACAAGATTAGAAAAATTGCCTAATAGTGCTTCATTAATTTATTAAATGAGAAAAACAACATGAATAAAAATAAAAATAGTGTAGCAAACAACCTAGCAAAACATGAATAGTTGTAGGACTATAACCAAGAATTGAACAAAAAGAGAAATTGCCAGCCTCTTACAGTAGTGACACGATGAAGAAAAGAAACAGAGAACACATGCTATTAAAGTGCCCTTCTGCACGTTGTACTCATTTTTTTAAAAAGAGTACAATTTTAAATATTAAAATAAAAATGTCTACACTTCTACTTATCTCGTGCTTGTGATTCGCCCTTCAGCTCCTGAAGCACCCACTTCTGCTCACCTCTCTCACTTCAAGGGATTGAAACACAATTACTTTATATTTTGTAGTGAAGCTACCGTTTTCCTAAAAACTGCAAAGATCCGGTAATGATACCCACAAAGTTGCCATAGATAACAATAAATAAAAACATATAATTCTACTATAAACCCTCTTGAAAAATACTAGCTCATACTCTTAAAAGAGAATAAGAAGTGAGAGGTAGTAAATAAAAAGCAAGCTTGTAACTCAAAATATGAATGGTAAATCTCGTAGTCTTTGAAAGAAAATAAGAGGTACTAAATGGAAAGTAAAAGTATTTACCTTAAAAATAAAAACAGAGATATGAAAGAAAAAATATAAAGCCATAGATGATGAAGAAAAGTTTGTTAGAAAACAGGGGTCTGTGATCAATTGGTAGATGCACAATATTATCAGTAAAAGATAAAAGACTTGGCGACAAGACAACAAACTAAATTTTAGGTTACAGACATGTAATAACCTAAAACTATGATAGGACTCAAGAAACAAAATAAGACAAATGCTAGAAGGATTTGACTCACTCGAATAAATCAAAATTCAAAATGCATAGCAGAAATGACGACAAAATAAACTATGCATACACTCTTTTCTAGAGAAAAGAAGAGTGTCTCCCATCACCAAGTTTGACTTCTTAGCCACTCCTTTGCACGTTAGCCTTCATGAAAGCTCCACCAATTTTAATTATCTTTTCTTGAGAATTGAGAGAATTGTCATTTTCTTTGTCATCACAGATCATCTCGATAAAGTGTACCTCATTATGCGCGGGTAGAGGATTCTTAGTAACATTTGGGGGGGGGGGGGGGGGGGTCTTCATTTTGAACCACAATCATCTTTGTTTGAATCATCTCTTCCACATTTCTTTTTAAATTTCGACAATCTTTACTACTATGCCTTGGAGCATTAGAATGGTATGCGCATCGTGCTATAGGATTGAAACCTTTTGCATGTGGATCCACATAATTTTGAGGAATCGGTTCTATCATCTTCAAATGTTTCAACTTATTAAATAAACTTGTGTATGACTCTCCAATTGGGGTTAAATTGTTCCTAGGCCTTTTACCTCCTTCAAATTCATGTCTTGGATGGAGATTATCAGGTGCTCGAAAAATTTGAGAAGAAGGGCCTACATTTTGATGTGTTGACGCTCGCCATTGTGGATAGTTTGATGGATATGCATATGGTTATGCATTATAGACTACATACTGAGGAGGAAAATTAGAATATTGTGTGTCCTGCATGGGGTGATAGTTGTGGAATTGAGGTAGCACATATTGATAAAGTTGATCCCTTAGACTTTTTTGTGTGTTTGACACAACATTTGCTGCATCCTCTTTCATTTTCTTTCCCCTCCTAATTTCCTGATCCATTTCTAATCACCTGTGTTGTGGCTTTCAAAGCAGTTTGACTTACAATATTTCTAGACTTAATGCCATTTTCCACCATTTCGCCAATCTTAATAACTTCGGCGAATGTTTTTCCAACAATAGAAAGAAAATAATGAAAATAGTCGGGTTCTTGTGCTTGGAGGAAAACATCAATCATTTTGGACTTCTTCAAATGTGGCTTAACCTTAACAACTTGCTCCCTCCACCTAATAGCATATTCACAAAAATTTTAGTGGTCTTTTTCCTCATGTTAGCAAGTGAGGAACAATCTGGCATGATGTCAATATTATACTGGAACTATTGAACAAAACATCGAGCCAAATCATCCCATGTATGCCAGTTATAAATATCTTGATCTATGAACCATTCTGAGGCAATTCCACCAAGCTTTCCCCAAAATAAGTCATGAGCAATTCTTCTTTGCTTCCAGCCCCTCTAAGTTGATTACAATATCATTTTAAATAAGCTACAGGATCACCAAGTCCGTCATATTTCTCAAGCTTTGGAGTTTTAAAATCGATGGGCAGATGAACGTGGGGAAACATGCACAAATCATTAAATGAGACACGTTTATTACCTCCCAATCCTTGCATATCTCTTACACTATGTTCCAAACTTATCATCTTTCTAGTCATTTCTTCATGCTCCTCATTCTTAACAATTTCTTCAGCTTCGACAAGGGTACTATACTGATGAGCGTGAGGGTAAGAGCTTGAAATTTTAAAAGTCAATTTAGGGGTATAATCTCAATCGTATTGAACTTTGGGTGGAGGGTCATTGTTGGATTTTGGCTCCATTATAGATTATGGGACTGTATTAGTTGACATAATTGGCATGAAGGGTGGATTACTCATCATAGGCGTATTTAAAGGGCGCATCGTGGAAGTTCAAGCTGCATTGGATGTGTTAGCATAGCGGCCATATCCAGGTGGATAAATTGGATCACTTGTCCACACTTGGATTGGGGATGACATATTTGCATCTAGATAGTCACAGATTGAAGACGATGGAGCTTGCCCATTCATCCAGGCTTCGTACATTTCCGTCATTTGCTGTCTTAGCATCCTCACTTCTTTTATTGAGACTGTTTCTTGTCAAACCATTTGATTTTGGACCTCATCATTGTCTGACTCATTTCTGTCCTTGCGGGTCATCTTCTTTTTCCCTTTTGACCTTGTATAGTAGGGATGTGACGCCAGCTTAACCACAAACCGACCACTTTTAAATTAACTGTGTGCATGGATAATAAAGCTTGATAGAGTTAGACCTTTTTCACAAGTCTTTTTATTTATAGAATGAGTTTTAGAAAGTCCAATGTTTAGTCCTTACTTGCTCCACTATTTCCATTTCTTTATTATAATTTGGTTATTTATTATTTTTTTAGAATGATTTGATAATACATTGATCAAATTTATTAGAGATTGCGAGAACACGCTTGAGAACATGAATAAGATCTTTGCATATATATATTTTTTTGACTAAAACTAAAATAACAAAGATTTTTTTTTAGAATTTTGAGATAAAATCCCTTTTTTTTTTTTTTAATTCCTTAAAGAAAAATTTTAAAAATAAAAATCCTATTTTTGATCTTGAACTTCCTACTAAACTGAAATAAAATAAAATAAAATAATATATATATATATATATATATATATATATATATATATATATATATTATTTTTAGCTAGCATGAGGAATTTGAAAAGTTTCAACATTACCTTTAATAAGATTTTTTTTTTGTTTTGGTTAAAAAAAAATTGTTGAATAAAGATCACAGCTCTTATTATTTTTGAAATTTTTAAGAAGAATTTTTTTTTTTGTTATTTTTTTTTAAAAAAAAAGGTTTTTGAATAAAGATTACCGAACCCAAGAAGGGTTGCATACGTATGTCATTGAGATGCGTATCAGGTGTGCGTAGTTCTTAAAGAATATTTTTTAAAAATGTATTCTACTTTGGAAAACTATTTTTGTTTTGGTCCTGTTGTTGTAAAAATGCAAAATTTAAACTTTTTGATATTTTACAAATAATTGCTATATTTATCAAAAAATTTAGGAAAACTTTTTTTTTTTCAATTTACTAATTTATTCTAAAGTCGGTCGACATTCAAATAGTATCTTTGTAACATACAACACATAGACTCGGACCCTATGTTGAACCGCATTAAATTAAAAATGCACATGATGCAAAATCCTATTAAGGATAACAAAGGTCTGAGACCTATTTTACTAAGTTTAGTAACCTAATGGGATAGGTGTCTAGACTAATAGGTGTCTAGACTGGCTGTAAAACAAGTGGACAACTCGAGTCAAGAAGGGACAGTTTATCGGTAGCAGGGCTTTCCGGCCTCACTGTTGGTCTTTCCCATCCTAAGACATGTGTTACTATAAAATCCTTCCCAGGAGCATTGTCGCATCTCTGGTATCTCATGGCTCGGGAGCATAAGCGTATCTCCGAATAAATTATCTTATAAGACTCAGATTGGTGTGTGGAGAAGACAATTCATATTGCAATTCAAAAAATATCAAAGTGGTAAATAAGCGCACAAATAGTACATTAAGATAACAAACACAATAAAAATTAATAACGTCATATACAAGTCCATATTTACAAGCTCGAATTCTGATTAACCCCAGCGGAGTTGCCATTTGTCACACCCCTATTTTTTCCCAAAATGATTTTGAAAATAGACTTTTTCCAATTAAAGTGACATTTTGAAAAGGGATTATTTATTTCAGAGTCGCCACTTGGAATTGAGTTTTGTTGTTCCAATTCATCTTGCTTTTATCCCTATTCAAAAGGAAGTTGACTCTAATTTTTTATCGGTCTGCAAACTAGAAATCTGGTTAAGGAATTCTATTGACCGAGGGGAAGGTGTAAGGCACCCCTTGAGTGCCGTGGTTCTAGCACGATTGCTTTATTGACTTATATCTTGACTTGACTTAGTTTTTGAATACATTATGTTTATTATCTTAATAAATTTACTTATGCCCCACTTTATTTGATTTATTTTAAACTGTCTTATTTTATTAGTGTGAACCCTGCCAAAAATTATTTTATTTATTTATATTTCAAGACTAATTATACTCTTTGGATCCTAATATTTTCTTAATATTATTATCGATCTAATCATGTCCTTATTATTTCAATTGAATAAAATCAAATTATTAAAATTAGTTTTTCAAATAAGAAAGATCAACAAAAACCTATTAATTAAAAACTTCTTAAGGTTTCACATTAAAAGAAATGCAAAGAAATTTGTAGATTTGATTTCTTTTACTTTTATTTTAAATATTCTTAAAAAAAAATAAACACAATTTTATCAAATATATAAATTGGGAAGGTAACTTAACTTATTAGAACTAAATTTCATCAAAATATTATTAACTACATAGCATAGAAGATTAAGCTTCATACTTTAATCAAGAGCAAGATAAAAATGAGTCTTTGAAGCATGCAAGAATAATTACATGTTGTATAAATTTTACTCTAAATGTAATGATATAAAATTATCAATCTATTTCATATCATAATGCAAAATTTAAACATACATAAATTTGAGCAACTTCATAATATTGGGATCACATCTTTCATAATTATGAAATCAAATAAAATAATGAAGATCCAGTGTTACCTTTTGTGAAAATTAATTCACAAAGAAAATACCGCAATAGAAATCACGAATTCAGAAGCACGAACAAAGACCTCAAACTTAACTTTTTTGTTAGTGTTGTATTTTTCTTTCTGTTCCAAATGTGGAGAACTTTTCTTTTTTTTTTTTTTTTTAGTTCGTGCGTAGGTGTTCCTCTTAGTTGAAAATGTTTTTGTCCCTTTGTGTTAATGTGCAAAATATGTGCGTGTGTGTTTTGCCTTTTTTTGTGTATGTATTGTGTATGCGTCTGTATGTCTCTTATATAGGTAGTGTTGGTGTTTTCTTGTGTGAGTGGAGTGGAAGATTAAGGTGTGTTAACTATAAGAAACATACTCAGTAGAGAAGGGAAATATTGTCCCTAAAAGTTAGATTTTGGTCCCGACCAGAAAATATAGTCGCCACCCTGTCTCTATAGCCTATCGCTAAAGGCCATTAAGGACCAGATATTTTATCTGGTCCTTAATGTATTTTACGACCGGTATAAAATTGGTCTTTAAAGTGTTTTTAGGGACTGTAATTGTGATCCTTATTCTAAAAAATCTAGTACTAAAATTACTTTTTGGGACTACATTTACTTGTCCTTATATATAAGATATATTGGTGCTTATAAATTATCAACCACCAGTTCACTGGGCTTTTTAGGACCAATAAATTGTTTTCCTTATCATTACATAGTTTTACTGTAATAATCAAATGCATATAAAAAAAAAAATTGCTTTCATTCATATCTGGATAATAGTGCACACCATAATACATCAATAAAGTTATTGTTTATAGAATTACTTCACAGAAAAAAGAAGGAAACAACTAACATCCTCTATCAAATAATAATATAAAAAAGAAGGAAAAAACTCTTATTGGCTTACCAGCTACCTAGGCTCTTTTGAGTTCCTTTACCAACAATTCTCATGTATGGAAAGTGCCAAGTTTAGTAGTTGGTGGAAGCAATCCCCAGATCCAGTTTCTGTCAAGTCCATAAAGGAGAGATGAGCTTCATGCTAAGTCAAACCATCTAGAAATGGGGCGAAGTCCATATTTCCCTAGTGTAAGGTCTTGAAAATGCAAAAGTCCAAGCGCGTGTGAAAATCTAGCGTCTGATATCACATTTATCGTCATTGCAAGGTCAACATGTTGATGATACCCAACAGTTTAATGCACCTGCAATGGTCAAGGACATATTAAATTTGGCCAATGTCCTCAATTTAATTTCAGCATCAAGAAAGCTACTTTATTGACAACCTATATGACATAAAGCATGTTCATAACAAATGCTTTATGCAAAATGCAAAGGGCCAATGACGTGCATTAATTGACCTAATGGCAAGTACTTACAAAGAGGATTTCAATTTTCACAATACAAGGAGTAACATATTTTATAAGTGAACTGATGATCTAACCCTGTGAAGAGCATACGATAAATTCTCAAAGCAAGCAAGTTCTAAAGCTTTAGATAAAAAAAATGAAGAGTTCCAATTTCTTAATTTTGTCTCATCTTCATTGCTCTAAAGTACCATATCTTGCAAAACTGGATCAACAATTTTACTAGTTCTATAAAACTTACTAAAGAAAAAATGTAGCATTAGTATATGAGTACATTCTATAGTTAGAGGATGCGGAAGATTCTTATGCATTTCAAAATGGATAACGTGGAACTCCAATGAAAAATATATAAAAGATGTATTCAAAAAACTCTAAAAGAACTAGTAAGAAGGGTTTAATTTTTTATAGTATTGAAAGTTGAAGATCCATAAAAAATTTCACATTGTTTAAGCAAGTTGCAACTCCCATAAATATTAAAAAGATGTCCAAGTAACTCTTATCTTGTCTTTCTATCTTAAATGACCAACAAGTAATTTCTAGTTGTTTCAAGTTAGTCAATAATTATCATGATACATAAAATAATAAGGTAAAAGGTTTCATAGTAACTGATTTTGAAGTAGGTACTTGCCTCAAAACTCTTAAGAAATGATGTTAAGTGCAATGGGTCGTCCATTTTTTTTATGATTGCTGCTAAGAAGAGAAACAAGATTAGAAAAATTGCCTAATAGTGCTTCATTAATTTATTAAATGAGAAAAACAACATGAATAAAAATAAAAATAGTGTAGCAAGCAACCTAGCAAAACATGAATAGTTCTAGGACTATAACCAAGAATTGAACAAAAAAAGAAATTGCCAGCCACTTACAGTAGTGACACGATGAAGAGAAGAAGCAGAGAACACATGCTATTAAAGTGCCCTTCTGCTCGTTGTACTCATTTTTTTAAAAAGAGTACAATTTTAAATATTAAAACAAAAATGTCTACACTTCTACTTATCTCGTGCTTGTGATCACTTCGCCCTTCAACTCCTAAAGCGCCCAATTCTGCTCACCTCTCTCATTTCAAGGCATTGAAACACAATTACTTTATATTTAGTAGTGAAGCTACCATTTTCCTAAAAGCTGCAATGATCCGATAATGATACCCATTAAGTCGCCATAGATAACAATAAAGAAAAATAAATAATTTCTACTATAAACCCTCTTGAAAAATACTAGCTCATACTCTTAAAAGAGAATAAGAAGTGAGAGATAGTAAATAAAAAGCAAGCTTGAATCTCAAAATATGAATGGTAAATCTCATAGTCTTTTGAAGAAAATAAGAGATACTAAATGGAAAGTGAAATTATTAACCTTAAAAATAAAAATAGAGATATGAAAGAAAAAAAATAAAGCCATAGATGATGAAGAAAAGCTTTTTAGAAAACAGGGGTCCATAATCAATTGGTAGATGCACAATATTATCAGTAACATCTTCAACTACCCCATACCCAAATGTTGTGCATCTATATTAACAAAAACAAATATAAAAAAAAAGCTTATTTTATCAAATCTTACAATCTACAAATAAACAAAAGGAACATGTTTACATAATAGATAGCAACAAATTCACTCATAGAGTTATAAAGCATGAAAATTAAATGTTTAATTCAAAATGATTGAAAAATAAAATTCTCAAAGGATTATTGTACACTAATTGAGCTTGCCAGGTAATTTCAGAATACATTAAGTCATTAATAATATCGAGCAGACTAAGCATGGTATAAGAAAAAAGGACAGCTAAAGGGGCATACATACTTTATAGTGAATTAGTATGTGAGCTCTTAATTGAGAAACTATGTCACCATCCCATCTTTTGTTGTAATATGAGCCCTACCCTAAAATAAGAATAACATAGTGAGAAATTATTCTCTTATAGAAAAACGTATTTCCTTCATCCCAAAATAAGTGTAACTTTAGCAAAAAAACTGTCTCAAAATAGTGTAACCTTAGAAATTCAAAATAAAATTTTATATATTTCTCAACTTATACCCTTATACTCCATTTTCTTAATAGTGTTCAATCGATTCTCCTGATATATTTATTAAATTGGTGTAGTATAGTAACTATACATTATATTTATTGATTTTTTAATGAAAATGATATTTTCTACCGTGACACTTATTGTGGGACGAAGGAAATCTATTGAATTTCTACAAAATCATACCATTGGACTCTTTCATTGAAATTATCAAATAGTCCAGAATTGATCCATGTATAGCATAGGATCTATAGTAGAAGAAAGATGCTAAGAGAATGAAAAGTTAAGATAAGAAAAACCTGAATAATTAACACATAGCTCAATAGAAGAACTTAAGCACCTTAAATTTTAACAATCCAACTTTATTTGAGAAAAGATGCAATCAATACTCCTGAAAGAAGGTAAAAGACTAAACACATAACTAACTCAATCCTTTAAACATTAACACAAAGGATACAGGGAACAAGCATGCATCTTAATGAAGTAGAAATATTTTGTTTATAGAAATCACATAACACCATTAGTCAAAAAGTATCAAAAAACTAAAGTCTAAGCTACAATCTAACTCATTTAGCTTGTCTATGAGCAAGTTAAGCAAAAGAATTTAAGAGAGGCACATCAAGCTAGTAAACTACTAAGCACTTGTTCACTAACTCATCTTCTTTTTCTTCTTCAATTGTTTTGTTTTCTCTCATGGTTTGATATTATATTACATTCTTTCTTTTCATCATTCTATTCGAGTCATTGCTAATTATCTTTGTAACACCCAAAGGTTTCATTCATCAAAGGAGTAAAAAGGTACAAGAGTCTATTTAAAGAAAAGAAAAGATTCATGAAAATAAGGACATTCAACTACTAAGTTAGAGAAATTTGCTTTCTTGAAATGAAAACTTGTTGAAAGAGATGAAGATGGATTTGAAAGGCTTTGGTGTGTATATTCATGTTTCTAGACAACAACTTTTTAACCTTATTTTAATGTCCTTTTCTAATATGAAATATGGTATCAATACATTTCCAATTTCTTTTGTCTTGACCATAAAAAATATAAATTCATATAAGATATCTATTGTTTTGACAAGTACATGAATTTTAATGTAAAGGAGAACTACATTTATTACAAGGAAGACTAAATTGAGCAAATTATAAAAGAACACAATCCTAATTAATATTGCTAAAATTTCAACAGAAGCCATCGTTTCTCAAATGTTGCAAGTTGCAATATTGAAAAAAAATAAGATTCTACCAACAAATCTATTACTCCGAGATTCCCTATGTACCACGATTTTATACCAAGAGAAATCGACAAAAAGATTGGTGAATTTATGTCCAACTAAGAAAATTATAACTCTATCTGGTGCCAATTGTAAATATCATAGAAAAAATTTGTAAAGTTGAAGCTAAAATTACTAACTTTTCCACTATGCAGATGTAGATTTCTCTTATAATAGATCCCATAAATTTAGAGACAAATAAAAAAGCAAGAAATCAGAAAAAGAGGGAAAAGTGGAAACTTTTTTTGGAAGTAACTAAACTTGATGTGGGTTACTTCATCTTTTATGGATATCAAAGAAGGAAAAAAGGAGTAATTACCTCAAGAACTTTAAAAGCATAGGAGATCTCCTGGCCACCATGAGAATGATTTGGATTTAGCTTGATTTCTTAGAGAAATGACTAGGGCTTCTGCGATTATTTCTCAATATATCCCCATCTTTGTTGTCTTTTTCTAGTTATATTAAAGAATGAAGAAGGAGAAGAGAATGCAAGTAGTTCATGCCATGGTAAAACCTGAAAGGTAGGAACTATCACTGTCAAAGAAGAGAGGGTTAAGAAATTTTGAAGGTGAATTGTTATATTTTCAGAGTGCTTTCACTTTTTTATTGCTTCTATTTGTTAGGAGGCAAAAGCCCTATTGCTGCTAAAATTAGTGAATTAGGGACCGTATAGTATTATTATTTTAGCACCAAATTAGTTTTTGTCCGTAAATTTGAGAATTAGCGACTAAAAGATTCTTGTCTTTATATGTATAGTTTTATGGACCAAATTTTTGACTCATCCCAAAAAGTTGGTCTTTAAAGAGATTTTTCCTTGTGGTATTATGGGTAGAGGTTTAAGGAAAGTGGGGTAGTGTTACTGTAGGTAATGGGGGATAAATGGGTAGTTTAAGTTAATTTCTTGTAATTAAATATAATTAAAATTATAATAATAAAAATATTAGCTAACTATTTTGAATTAATAAAAATCAAATAGCTAGTCAAAAAATATAATTAAGAAATACTAGCTTATTTATTAAATCTAAATTAAAACAAAATATATAGTTTTTTTTGTTATTTTCAAATCTTTTAAAATAAACATACTAAAATAAGACGAAACTTAAAACATCTAACTTAGACATAAAAGAAATATTTAAGGAATAAAAAATAGTGTAGAAGCTTATGTTCGGTCAAAAATTACGTGTCTACAATTATATTAAAATTGCAAAAAATATATTTTAAACAATTTAACTACTAAAAATCTTAAACATATTAACTTTAAAAAAGTTAGGTCAAAATTGGATGTCAACAACTATCCCTTTCTTTAGATAGAATCGATGAAAGAGATCATGTACAAAGAAAATTGACGAATACAATTTTAACTGAACACATGACCTTCAGATAGGAGTGTGCTTTGATTGTGGGGTGGAAGTCACTCTTCAACTCGCTTTCAAAAAAGTCTAATTGTGTTGCATCCTTGTTGATGTAGTTTGCATGCACCTGTGGCTTAATCAAGAATGCAACCTCGTGGTTATTCTAAAAACACTAAGATAAAATTCATTAATAGAGACAAAATTAATGAAAAAAAAATGGGACAAGGAACAAGTACCCCTCCCCCCTCAAAACTATTACTGAAATCACAAAGACACACCATAACTAAACTATGGTCCTATTACCCCTCCTCCCTCCCTAAACCCATTTTGTTTTTGTAATTTTGTATACTTTTTTTTTGTAACACCTCTGATTCGAGAAGATGGAAAAATACAGCTTTCTAGGATTGGTGTCAGAACCAACAGAATCCACTGATGAACCATGTGTCAGACCATGGACCGTAGGTGGGGTCCTGTCGTTGCATTCCAAATTTAGGGATCTCTGATCCCACCCATGACCGACCAGTGCAATTCGTGGTTATACCTATGGACCGTAGGTGAGGGTCAGCAACTAATTAGAGGAAAATGGCTTTTGGGTCAAATTCAAACAGTCATATATTATTTTAGCACAAGATGAATTAGGTGGCCCATGACCTATAAAATTAAAGATAAGTGAGTCCTCTTTCCAATGCCACCGAGTTTGCCAAAATCCAAGCTTATAGTAAGAGTTATACTCGTTTTAATGAAGCCCTATCGGGCAAACCACGAACCACGACCCAGTTGATAGGTTGTGGCTCAAACATCGGCCCTGTCAGTCCCTCGTGAGTGGCACTTCGTCAGCTTTAAGTCTGGGTCATTTTTGGCCTTTCCCTATGTGTTAGGGCACTTAAACTACGTCATTTGATGCCTAAACTGCGTCGTTTTACTTAGTCTAACCATAATAATCTAGTAAGACATACCCAGAACCTTCATTCTCCAAAAAATCATCCAAGTTAGAATGAAATGAAGAAAAACAGGCGCAAGTTTCTTTCAAGAATAACCAGAACAATTCTTCGAGGTTTAGCCCTGAAATCCAAAGGATTTCTCCATAGATTTCATCACCAGGTATGTAGGATTTCACTAGTGAATTCCTTTCATCCATTAGGTCCCTAGAATTCAATCAGTTCCTTGATTCTTCATATCTTTTTTAGACCTAGGGTTTCTAAAACCTTGAAGATTCGTTGGGATTTTAGTTATGGAAGTATTCTTCATCGAAATGGCATGTTTTCTTGGAAAGTTTGCATAATTCCCTGTATAAAACTCTGAACCCTAGTTTGTGTAATTTCTCTTAGTTTCTAAATTATACTTGCTAGGTTAGTAAACAGAAAATCATGCTCAAGGGCTAGAATGTCACTTATCAGTATATAAATGTTGCATTCTCAGATTGCATATATGTATCCTGAGTTATTCAGCATTTCAGTAAATTTTAGCTTCATGAATAATCAGTTGGGAGTAGACTTAGCACATAGTTGGACTAAGGTTCAACGTATCCTTAAAGTCCTAGAACTATGTGCCCACGTAGGTTTATAGGTCCCCTCAGTTGGGCATCAGATTTAGTGATCACGCCACAATCATGCCTTTATACCCTTAGAAAGGTATATTGGGTCCTCTCAATAGGGTGTATATATCGGACTCCACATTTAGATCGCGTGATTTAAGTTGATTAATAGTAGTTCCACCAGTCAGACTCTTAGTGCATTGACCAATCTTTCAATATATATATTTCAATATTTAGTTCAGCATGTACCTTCATGATAAGTACTTGGTCATAACATTCAGTTAGTTCTTTTCAATTACACTTTAGTAAATATCTATATCTTTGTTCAGATTATAAAACTGTTCAGTTATGTATTGTTCAGTCTATATACTTTATTCAACTTAGTGTTTATATCGTGCATGCTTAGTACATTACAAGTACTGATGCATATTTTGCACTACATCATTTCATGATGTAGGTTCAAGTACTCAGTATCTAGATCACGCATATATCGATTCTCGGTCGGCATTCAGCAGCTTCAGTGGTGAGTCCTCATATTCCGAGGACAGTAAACATGCTTTCATTTTAGTCTTTATGTTTAGTTTTAGTCTTGCTAGAGGTAGTTGGGGCATGTCCCAACAACTCAATTCAGTTAGAGGCTTTTTTAGACATAGTAATTGATCCAGCTTGAGTTGTTAAGTGGTTGTTTCAGTTATAACTACACGCTTATGGTTTCATATTTTACATTCAGACTATTTGGGTTTTGTCCCCTCATCAGATATCTATTGTTTGAGCTTCTGCAAGGTTCATGTTTTACTTAGTTATTTTTAGTATGCTTATGATATACAGACTCAGCGTTAGCTTAGGGTCACTCGTGATCCTAGGTCCTGTATTACGTGATGGGGGTAGCCTCGGGGCGTGATAGACTTGGTATCAAAGCATTAGGTTCAAGAGTCCTAGGGTATCTGTAAGCCATACTAGGTAGATTTTCCTTCATGGGTGTGAAGCGTGCCACATATATGAGGGGAAGGCTACAAAGTGTTTTAATAAAAAATTCACTTCCTTTGCTATTATTATCATGCGTGAGGTGTGATTCACTTATCCTTTCTAATTCATCGTTGTACGTTTCAAATCATTCCTCCTCATAAAGCAAACACACAGAATGCTAATGCAGTTCCTCTAGTCCTAAACCATGAGATTATGAATGTAGAGTTCCGCAATGCGATCTAGTTATAGGCTCAAACTGTAGACAATAAGAATAATTAGCAGACCCTAGTTCCTACAAACACCACTGGTGGATCAGTTGTAGCCAAGGTTCGAGACTTTGTTCATATGAATCCGCCAGAATTTCTAGGGTCTAGTTTGGTGAGGACCCCCAAACCTTCATTGATAAGGTTAAAAAGATTATTGGAGAAATGCAGGAGACTGGTTTTAAGAGTGTTGATTAACATCCTATTAACTCAAGGATGTAGCTCATATTTGGTTCACACAGTAGAAGAAAATAGGGGTGAGAATATAGCTCTTGTGACTTGAAATTGTTTTACTGGAGCTTTTTGGGGTAGGTTCTTCTCGGGAGAGTTAAGAGAGGCTAAGGCCCAGGAGTTTATGTACTTGAAGTGGGGTTCAATGTCAGTCCAAGAATACAGGTTGAAGTTCACTCGTCTCTCCAGGTATGCTCCACATAGGGCATAAATGAGCAAGTTCTTGTTTGGAGTATCCAATTTGCTCAAGATCAAGTGTAGGAATGCTATGCTATTAGGAGACATGGATATTTACATGCTAATGAATCATGCTCAGCAGGTTAAGGGAGATAAGCTTATAGAAATGGCTAAGGACAACAAGAAGACTAGAATAGGGAATTATGAATACTCTCAGCAAAGGCCGGGCAATGGAAATTGCTCACAGTTTTAACAGAGGTCTATATCCCCAACACCTTCATCAGCTAGCGTTACGTCCCCTAGGTTTTGACAGGATCAGAAGGTAAAACATCAGGCTCTAAGTCACAGGGGACTGCTTCAAGTAATCAGACCTTTCCAACTTGCCCAAAGTGTGGTAAGAACCATTCGGGTGAGTGTCTTGTTGGTAAAGAGGGGTGTTTTGGGTGTGCTCAGTTTGGTCATAGGTTAAAGGACTGCCTTTTTGCTATGCAACAACATGGAGGTAACAGGGCTCAGCCTACTACTTTAGCAGCGCCAGTAGGGCACCTCACTCAATAAGGTGCCTCGTATGGTACAAGTGGTGGTTAGCGCCAGAACAGGTTGTATGCTCTCCAAGCTCGCCAGGACCAGGAAGATTCTTCTAATATTGTCATAGGTATGTTACGAGTCTTTTTTTTAGATGTTTATGCATTGTTAGATCTAGGGGCTACACTATCTTTCGTAACTCCCTATATAGCAATAAACTTCAGTGTCAGTTTAGAAACTCCCTCAGAACACTTCTTAGTCTCTACTCCAGTTAGTGACCTAGTTATAGCTAGACGGGTATACATAAATTGCCGTCTCACAGTTTTCCAGAAAGTCACCTCAACAAACATTGTAGAGTTAGAAATGGTTGATTTTGATATCATTCTAGGCATGGATTGGTTACAATCTTATTATTCCTCAGTTGATTGTAGAATTAGGATCGTTCTATTTGAGGTTCCAAACAAGCCAGTCTTAGAATGGAAAGGTAGTAGTTTAGTTCCTATAGGTCGATTTATCTCTTACCTTAAGGCGAGGAAAATGATTTCCAAAGGGTATATCTATCATCTTGTTCGGGTTAAGGATTTAAACTCTGAAACCTCAACACTTGAGTCAGTCCCAGTAGTAAATAAGTTTCTAGAGTTCCTCCCAAAAGGGAAATCAACTTTGGAATAGACCGACATCTCTCCATGGGATGCTTTAGTGTTTTTCCTGCTAAAGAAAGATGGTTCTCTTAGAATGTGCATTGACTATCGTCAGTTGAACAAAGTCACAGTCAAGAATAAGTATCCCATCCCCTAGATTAATGACTTGTTCGACCAACTTTAGGGTGCTAGCTGCTTTTCTAAGATAGACCTCAGATCTGGGTACCATCATTTTAGAGTATGAGATAGTGACATCCCGAAGACAGCCTTCAAGACTCGGTATGGTCACTATGAATTTGTAGTTGTATCTTTTGGACTAACAAATGTTCCTGCAACTTTCATAGACTTAATGCAACTTTGATAGACTTAATGAACAGGGTGTTCAAACAGAATTTTGACTTGTTTGTCATTACCTTTATTGATGATATCCTCATTTATTCTCGAAGTGAGGAAAAGCATGCGACTCATTTGAGAGTTGTCCTGCAAACCCTCAAAGATCACCAATTAGTTGCTAAGTTCAGAAAATGTGAATTTTGGTTACAGTCGATCACTTTCCTTGGTCATGTGGTATCTAAGAAGGGATCCGAGTAGATTCTCAGAATTTGAGGCAGTAAAACATCTCCAACAAATATCAGCAGTTTCTTGGGTTTGGCTGGTTATTACAGGAGGTTTGTTGAAGGATTTTCATCCATAGCTTCCCTATTGACTAGGTTGACTCAGAAGAAGGTCAAATTTCAGTGGTCAGATGACTGTGAAAAAAGCTTCTCAAAACTGAAGACTAGGTTGATGATACGCTCAAATTACACCTCCCTAAAGAAGCATAAGTGATCGCTATCAAGTAAAGAACCCAACTTGGAGGTTAGGATCGATCCTACGAGGAATATGGTTTAGACTTAAACTTAACTCACTATTATATTAATTTAGTCAACTTATTTTCGAGACAAGTAAGTAAAGGGGGGGGGGGGTATTTGTGAAACAAATAACCAATTTTTGATCAAGTATCAAATGATCAAGATTCAAGCTTTGTTTTTATCAATAAGAGAGAGAAACTAGGGTGCATATGTTCCCCATAAGCTCTTAACGCAGTAATCAGAATAATAGTAATCCTTTCCTAGTGTTTTACATGCAAAGTTGGTAAGTTAGGTATCCCTAAGTAATTGGTCCTCCAAATAGGTAATTCACCCCGCACCTTGGTTCGCCTACGTGTGTATAATTTACTACCCCTTACCTTTACCTCAGATTAGACATCATATCAATATATGACTTAGTTTTCACCCTCACACCAATTGACATTAGACTATTAGATAGTATCACACTAAATATCTGTTGATAATTATTTTCTTATTAACTACCTCCTTGGTCCGACAAGTAGCAACATGGCGAGTTCTAACACATGCAATCGTTAAAAAGACTTCTAAACGAAAGAATTATCAATGCATGCATCAACACTATTCAAGAATTACTTAGTTATTGTTCATACATTGTTAATTGCTTATGGTTCCCACAACCCTAGTTGTGGATTAAGCTACTCATGCTTGAAAGAACACAATTCATATTATTGTAAAGAGAATTCATGCACTTATGTTTAGAATAGAAGAAACCCGAAATCATGAATTGAATTCCAAAGCAAAAATCTTATAAACCGAAATTAGGAAATCAAATTTCCAAAGTTTGCAAGTTAATTCCCAAGAAAATATCAAGAACTAAAAGTATACAATGGTGTCTAACCCTTAAAAATGAGGTTTACATACCCTATTTATAGAAAAACATGTCCTAAACAAAAAGGAAACAAAATAAGAAAATAATCTTTCTGGACGCTGCTTTGATCGACGACTTTGACCTACGGACTGTGGGTCGACCTACGGTCCATAGGTCCTTTCCTTTGGTCCACACTTATACTTTTTCTTACAAAGGCTGGAACCTTCACTCCCAGTTACAATCGACAGACATGCAGAACGGATCGTAGGTTAACCTACGATCCGTGGGTCCTCTTCTGTGGATCCATACTTCGAAATTTCATCAGGTACTTGAACTTCAACTTCTCTAAATCATTCGACGTATTGGCAGGACGGTCCGCGGGTCAACCTATGATCCGTCACTTACATCCGTAGTTCCACACTTGGTTAAACTTCCTTGATACTCTATCTATGCCACCCATCTACTGACCGTGACTGGACCTACGTCCGTAGGTCACCTCCGTGGGTGGCTCCTTCTGCAGATTTTTTGTTGTCAAGCCTAGTTCATGCAAATATAACAAAAAAACATTAATTTCTAATACAATATGGCCCTAGACACACACAACTCTTAAGTGAAATGTATCAAAAATACTGTAAACTCACGTTATATCAACATCATCAACTTAAACTCGTTGTTTGTCCTCAAGAGATGCACAAAACTCTAAACGACGCTTGTGTAGAAGTGGACATACAAACTCAAGAAATCACATGGCTATTTCAATCAATTTCATTGTCTCAATGTAAATCTTTTCTTTTAGACTCAACAAGCTAACTCATGCAGATCAAGATATGACAAAGATCGACCAATAGACAACACAACATACACTTTTTCACTATCACCAAGGTACCAACTTTCTGACAATGCAACTAGTGCCCTCACTTCAAACGAAATCCTTTTCACACAGAAGGTATGAATTTTGAGTTTTAGGATTCATTCAACACTCACGCTCAGAATTGACTTCAAGTACAGATAGTGCTTAATACCATAGGCTTGGCCTTATTTTCACTGCTTAGACTCTCCAAACTAGTTACTAGGATCACTATAGGACTTTCTTAGCTTGTAACGTAGGCTCAAGGTTAGGTGTGGTACATTTGGGTACTGCTTAGTGTCTTTCTTCCCTTCTTGACATTTTATTGGCTTTTTACCTCTTGTCTCAACCTTTTTTTGACATCCTTTCATTTTACTTTCTTTCCCTTGACTCTTTTCAGCATGGATGTGACTTTTGACTTTGTGGCTCTTATTTTTAACTTTCTTCTTTTTATTTCACTTTATTTTTCATTATTTTTTAGCACTTTTATTTATCATCTTTTTGCTTCTTTTGTACAAAGTCACATCCTCTTCTGTCTTTTCTTTTTCTCTTTTCAACACAAAACTCTTTTCATACCCTTTTTTGTTTCAGTTTCCTCTTTCATAGTCACCCTCAACTTATGGATTTTACATTGGTTGAGGTGCACAATATCCGATGTCGGACCAGGGCCAAAATTGAGGTAACTTTTTGCATTAGCCACCCTCAACTTAGGCTTTTGGCCTAAGTTAGGGTGCACATGTCCAAGGAGGGACCGGGGCCAACACAATTATTTTATGGAACGTGAGTTAGGTGAATCAAAAGAAATGATCTATTTTAGGCTCAAATATTTGGATCAAAGGGAACATTGATTGCATTTGGTTGGATCATTTTAGGCTTAAGTGGACTAATTTGACCAAGGGCCTATGGTCACTTCCCAACTTCTAGCCTAGATCATCTTAGCAGAACCAAAGAGGCAAGTTCTAGATTGGCACATACTGTCTGAACATTCAACTTTCT
This sequence comes from Solanum bulbocastanum, assembly GCA_037074985.1. Classification (NCBI taxonomy): domain Eukaryota; kingdom Viridiplantae; phylum Streptophyta; class Magnoliopsida; order Solanales; family Solanaceae; genus Solanum; species Solanum bulbocastanum. Next base: position 22,111,189 of record CM073599.1, read on the forward strand.
CACACACTCTTGGCACATTGTTTTATTATCAGATTATCAGATTACCCAGTTCAAGTTTTAGCTTAAGTCATGAGGTCAAGTCGGTTATTATCATGTCACATTGAGATCAAATACATTCAACTCATCAAGACTATAGATTTAGCACAATTCAACATTTTTGGACAGGAATCATTTTTCTCATACTTTTCATGCCATCATGCTTTCATTTTTCTACGTACTCCTACATATACATTCCTAAACATGCCAATTCAGTAGAAATTAAAATAGTCTCTTAGGGGAAAAGAACACAGGCAAGAAAACCCCAAGAGAGGATTATGATTATGAGTTGGGCTACTCAGACTTCACCCTATCACTCACAATCCATTTACCCCATCCTCGACAAAAGAAAGTGCAATTGTCCTCAATGCACAAAAAAAAATACAAAGCAAAGGATCGGGTGAAGCAAAACTGTGGTGCATATGCGCCGAAGACCACTCAAGCAGCGGGTGGGTCCAATTTCCCGGAGTCCACTGAATCAACACTTGAAACACCATTAGTAGCGCTGCCATCTACCCTCTCAGTACCCTCAATAGTGCTATCATCAACTCTCACCGCACTATCAGTAATGCTCACGTTGCTAGATGCACCAACACCTATCTCCCTAGTCCACTACTGTCTCAACTCTCCGTCGACTATGGATTCCCGTCGGGCTGTCTCAATCTGCTGGCGCTCCCTGTTGCTCGCTCTCCCAGCCTTCGTATCATCAGAAGTATGACTGGAGCGGGGGCGCTTCCCAATAGTACAGAAAGAATATGGAGGTGGCATATCATCTCCAAATAGGGCACTCATCACCACATCAATTGGTGCCGCAAGTGCAGACTCTGGCTCAGTCTCTAGGGAAGCGAGAAGTACATCAATATCAGCACGGAGGCTCTCAATATCCTTCTTGAGGGTGTCACCTTAAAATTTGGGGTCAACTTCTCCAGGACTCGTAACTCAAAGGCATCCAGGCGGCTATGAACAGCTTAGACCTTCTGGTCCATCCTATGCTCCATCCGCTGCTCAACCCTCACCTAGGACTCTGCTATAACATGCTGTATCCATGGCCTCACATGCTGAAGTAAAGTGGACATTTGTGCCTCTAGCCTCTGGACTGGGACTAGAGGGATGGCGGTGGACCCCAAAGAGTAAGTGGCTCTAGACGAGCTAGGGGCCTAATTGGTGGCAGGAGACGGTGGAGCCTGGGCCTCTACTGTAGGGGCTGGAGGGGTAGTGTCATCATCCTGCATCTGATCCACATCTGCTATAAGATCATCGCCCAAAGGTGGAATTTCAACCTGCAGCTCCCTACGAGGTGCAGCTACATTGGCCTCATCACGAATCAGGCCGATATCTAGGGTCTTGGTCGCCTAAAGCAACCGGTCATGGTGCCAAACTGGTACTCCAACATCCCTACAAAGTTGGAAGATGAGGCATGGGAAAGGCAGGGTGGTGGTAGCCTTGAAGGCCCTCTCATGTATCTCTTCAATTAGCATGCGGGCAAAGTCGACCTCCAACCCAGAAACGAGGGCTGCAACCATAACTGTTCGATCCCATGTGAGCACATTATCTGACTGAGTAGGGGACACCAGATTTCGTACCAGCAACTAGAAGAACATGGCAGCAAATGTCAGGGTGGCCTTCTTGATACCCAAGCTCGGGGTGCGGACCCACTTGACACGCTCTCCGCCTGTCGCAAGATGATGGGCAAGCCAGCACAAAAGATCTCTTTGTTCGGCATTCCTCTAAAAATCCCCACTCCAAACGATGTACATGTGATAGTCAAACTCTGCCATGGTGATTGGCAGAGTGTGACCTGGACCGTAAAGAAAACCTGTGGAGAGTGGCCTTGAATAAGTCAACTGAAAACCCACGCACCAGTGTAGCCAGGAGTGGAGGCTGGGTAGCGGGCTTGGCCCATCTGTCAATCAATCCTTTGAGGGTGGCGGCATAAGAAGCATATAACTCCCTAACTATCTCCTCACTAAAGGACCCTAGACTATGGGCCATCCATTAGCACATATGTCTATAGAAGAGAGTGTGGATAGAGGGCTCGATGTGGAGGCTGCCTGTTCATTATTGTATTATGAAGTCACAAAGCTGGATGTTTCAAAGTCAATAATGAACAGTGAATTCAAAGTCAGGGTTAAGTCGTTTATCTTTCAAGCAATCGAAGTGGGTGAGTGTAATGTAATAAACTTCTAGACCCTTTGACAAGCATTTGACACCCAACCTGGACAGTGGAATTGTTGGGGAATGGAAAATGAGGGATTTGGAAGGGAGAAGAGTGATGTGGGAATTTGGTGAAGTGAATGGGGAATGACTGTGGGATATGACAGTTAAATAGAGTGATTGTGGGAGAGGAAAGGGTTAAAAATGGTTGGGATGGAGTTTTGAATGTAGGAAGTGAATTAAAAATGAGGGATTTTATTTTATAAGGTGTCCGGGTAGGGTCAGGAAAACCCTAGGTTTTGGACCCACGAGACCCCGTCTATGGTTCGTAGGTCGACCTACGGACTGTAGGTCCGGTCCATAGGTCACTCTGACACTTAGAGTTTTGGAAAACTTACCTGGGGATCTACGGACGCCATTCATGGTCCATGGATGGACCCACGGACCGTCGATGGGGTTTGTTGACCTCTTTACAGCCTTTTCGTACATATTCAATTTTTCATCCCTGCACACGTAGCAACTATTAGGACTTTCTTTTTACATTTTTTGGACACTTTTTAGACAAGGACCCTATTATATATCTAGTCAACACTAGTACAAAAATAAAACACCTATCTAAAGAATTACAGAAATTCAAATAAACGAAGAAAACTCCTAAATCACAAAGAAAAACCTATAGTTGGCTAGATTGTACATATTGGGTTGCCTCCCAAGCAACACTTGATTTAACGTCATGGTATGACGTAGGCCCCTTGATTACTCAGACTTCATCAAGGTAATAGGCCTCAATCACTTCTTGCACACTCTCCAACTTCCCCTTGTAGATTTTGATCCTTTGTCCGTTCACCTTGAACCTTGTTCCCTCCTTGTTCTCGAGCTCTACCGCTCCATGTAGAAACACTTGAGTGACTATGAATGGTCCGGTCCACTTGGACTTGAGCTTTCCAGGAAACAATTGCAGCCTTGAGTTGAATAAAAGCACCAGATCACCCATAATAAATTAACGTTTTTCAATCTTTTGATCATGAAACTTTATCTTCTCTTTGTACAAGGCTGAACTTTCATAAGCTTTTAGGCGAAACTCATCAAGCTTATTCACGTCATTCACTCTTTGACTCGATATGGCGCCCCAATCCAAATTCAACTTCTTTAGCGCCCACATAGCCTTATGATCTAGCTCTATCGGCAAATGACACGACTTCTCATATACAAGTTGGTAGGGGGACATACCTATGGGAGTCTTGAATGTGGTGCGATAGGCCCATAGAGCTTTGCCCTAGGCATACCAAATCTGGAGAAGATATTCTTTTTTAGGAATGTGGTGACACTTTTCCCTTCATTGTTAGTAAGCACAATTGCTTCCACCCATTTCGACACATAATCAAGCGCAACAAGAATATACTTCATCCTATGTGAACTCACAAATGGACCCATAAAGTCAAGGCCTCATACATCAAACAACTCAATCACCAATATCGGATTCATAGGTTGCTCTTGCCTCTTTGAAATTCCTCCTTCTCTTTGGCAACGATCACAAGACTTGGCAAAATTATGAGCATCTTGATGGATGGTGGCCAGTACTACCTAGTAGTCCGAATACCACTATGATGCCCACCAATAGGAGATGAATGACACGCCTCTAGTATACTCATCATCTCAACCTCAGGCACACAACGACGAATAATCTCATCAGCACAAATACTAAACAAGTAAGGCCCATCCCAAAAGAACTTCTTCACATCATGCATAAACTTTTTCCTTTGGTGAAAATACAAATCCAATGGAACCAGATCACTTGCCAAGTAGTCAGTAAAGTCTGTGAACCAAGAAATAAGACCATAAGAAGCAACCAATACCTGTTCGTCTGGAAAAGCATCATTAATTTCAGCCCCATCTCCTAGCTTGAGCATAGCTTCCTCTTCTAATCTGGACAAATGATCGGCAACTTGATTTTCTGTCCCCTTTTTATCTTTCACCTCAAAATCGAACTCTTCCAACAACAATACCCATTTAATCAACCTCGGTTTTGCATCCTTTTTAGCCATCATATACCTCAATGCAGAATGGTCAGTATGCACTATGACCTTAGTACCAAGCAAGTAGGATCGAAATTTCTCGAATGCGAAAACCACAGCAAGGAGTTCTTGTTCAGTCACCGTGTAGATCTTTTGAGCCATATTTAGAGCTTTGCTGGCATAATAAATAGGATGAAGAGTCTTCTCTCGCCTTTGTCCCAATACCATACCAAGCGCCACTCCACTTGCATCACACATCACTTTAAACGGTTGCCCCCAATCCGGTGAAATAATGATAAGTGTGGAAACTAACTTTTCTTTCAACTCTCCAAATGCTCTCAGACAAGCATCATCAAAATCAAACTTACTCTCCTTTTTGAGAAATTTACACAATAGGTGTGCAATTTTGGCAAAATCCTTGATAAACCTCCTATAAAAGCCTGCATGCCCAAGAAAACTTCTAACACCTTTAACAGAGATAGATGGTGGACGCTTTCTATTACCTCGAATTTAGCTGTATTAACCTCAATACCATTCTTAGAAATCTGATGACCTAGAACTATCCCCTCTTTCACCATGATGTGGCACTTTCCAACTGAGCACAAGATTGCACTCTTCACACTATTTAAGTACCTCGACCAAATGATCCAAACATCCATCAAATGGGTCACCTACAACAGAGAAATTATCCATAATTACCGCAATAGTGTCCTCCACCATATCAGAAAATATCGACATCATGCAACGCTGGAAGGTCGCTGGAGCATTACACAACCCAAATGGCATCCGTTTGAAGGCGAAATTCCCATAATATAAAGTGAAGGTGGTCTTCTGTTGGTCTCCGGTGCTATGGAGATATGATTGTAGCCCGAATAACCATCAAGAAAGCAATACTAACCATTACAAGCAAGGCAGTCCAGCATCTGATCCATGAACAACATAGGGAAGTGATCATTTTATGTCCAAGCATTCAATTTCCAGTAGTCTATGCATACTCTTCGTCCAGTCACTGGCCGCATTGGAACTAGCTCATTTTTCGCATTAGGAACCACAGTAATCCCACCTTTCTTGGGCACACACTAAACAGGACAAACCCAACTACTGTCTTCAATAGGATAAATGAGTCCAACATCCGACCACTTGTTGATTTTATTTTTCACTACCTCTTACATAGGTGGATTTAGTCTCCTTTAGTGCTCGATTCTAGGTTTGTGATCCAGCATGAGTTAGATTTTATGAGAACAAATGCCAGGAGGAATCCCAATAATGTCTGCAATAGTCCACCTAATAGCCCATTTGAACCTCTTCAACATAGAAACCAATGTGTCAACTTGTACTGCATTCAAATCGGCTGTAATGATGACCGATAAAGTACCATATCTCACTAAGAATACATACCTCAAATGTAATGGTAGAGCCTTAAGTTCCAATTTTGTAGCCTCTTCAACAGACTATTTTGTGAGTGGAGAGTCACGATTCTTCATATCTAACTCCAATTTCTTCGGTTATGAACGAAATTTAAATCTTTCAAGTGCAACAACTAACTCACCATAGTCTTCAGTACCATTACCCTCAAAATTCATCATTACCGCTGCAAGTGCATCAACACCCAATCTCTCTTCAATAGACACATCAAAGCCTAGCTCCACAATATGATTCACCACTAACGCTGACTTGAGATTGCTTTCCTGCTTTGTGGACCTATAGATATTAAAAGTTACCTTTTTACTATTCAATTGAAACTTCATCTGCCCTCTCTCCATATCAACCAAGGTGCGCCCAGTAGCAAGGAATGGTCTCCCTAGGATGATGGGAACCTCAAAATCAACCTCATAATCAAGTATCACAAAATCCACCAAAAAAATAAACGACTCCACTTTCACAAATACATATTAAAGAACATCAATGGGTTTTTTCACAATTATATTGGCTATACGGAATCGCATCGCAGTCGGTTTTGGAGCCCCTAAACCCAACTTCTTGTAAATAGATAATGGCATCATATTAATGCTAGCACCCAAATCACACAACACCTTCGCAAAATGCAACAACCCCGATTGTACAAGGAATAGTGAAAGCACCAGGATCCTCTTTCTTCTACACAAGCGACCTAGTAAAAATAGCACAACAATGTTGCAACCTATCATCATCTTCAAAACTGATGGCCCTCTTCTTAGTTACCAAATCTTTCTTAAATTTTGCGTACCCAGGCATTTGCTCCAAAGCTTCTATCAACGAAACATTGATGAAAAGTTGTTTCAAAATAGTAATAAACTTGCAGTATTTTCCTTCTTCATTCTTCTTTACCAACCTCTGTGGAAATGGAGGTGGAGGTCTAGGCATGTGAACAACTTTTTGGGTTATCTCTGATTTCTTCTCTGTAGCATTCTTGGCCTCTCCAGTAACCTCAATCTCATCATCATTTTTTTCACCCACAATTTCAATCTCAAATGGCGTAAGTGGATCAATGGTCTGTTTACCTCCTCGAGTAGTGACTTCCAGACAATGCCCATCATTCTTCGGATTCTGGATGGTGTTGCTAGGAATTGTGCCAGGTTGACGTGGGTTACTGTAGTGGAAAACAGATTCATATGCTGCTCAAGTTGCTTGATCGACACTACATAGGCATCAACTTTTTGACCAATTCCAAAAAGTCATTTCGCATCTCCTTCACATTCTCATCAATCATATAAAACCTCTTTATCATCTTCTGCATCATATCCTCAATATGCGACATGCTACCCCCAGCTTCTCTATTGCCAGATTCTCGATTTACAGGAGGAACATAAGGCCCACTTCTCTTATTTCTGTTGCCATAATTGTTTCGGTTGTAGTTGTTGTCGTGATTGTAGTTCCCATCCCAGACATATTAACCCTCTCTATTATAGTTACCACAGTTCTAACCTTGGTTTCCTTGACCTTGGCGCTAATTATCTAAATTGAAAACTTGGGCGTTGTCTCGGAAACCCCCAGTCTGATTAATCACTAAGTAAGCATCCTTCTCATAGTAACATTACTCAAAATGGTTGTGGTAGAGTTCTAGTCAACTAGTTTACTGCATTCACCTTTTATGCACCTCCGCTTACCTACTTCAACACCAACCCAAGTTTTGTCCTCACCTGAGCCATCTCCTCTCAAAGTCATCGGCACATTGACTAACTGCAGCTTGAACTGCAAAAGTGTTTCTTCTGGTGTACGACTTTCTAGTACTCCATGCTTTATTATTTTGGGAAATATTCTTCAATTTCTCAATGATCTCCTGAAAAGTGCACTCACCGTATGATCCTCCAGCGATAGTATCAAGCACAGCCTTACCTTTTTCATCCTGACCTTTGTAGAAGTACTCCTTTAGTGACTCATCATCAATGCAGTGATTTGGAACACTTCGTATGAATGCAATGAACCTATCCCACGAACTACTCACAGACTCTCCAGGTAGTGCCACAAAGTTAGTCAGTTTGTCCTTGTGATTCAGCTTCTTGGACAACAGAACATATTTGGCCATGAACACTTTGTGCAATTGATCCCATGTGTGGATTGAGTTGTACGAAAGCTCAAAAAACCATACCACAGCATCTCCAGTCAGTTGTAGAGGGAAGACTCTCAACCCTATGACATTTATGTCCAACTCTAGTCAACCTACAAAACTCTTGCAAACACTCCTCAACTTGGCCATGTGCCCATGCGGATCTTTCAAAGTCATACCAGAGAACAAACTCCTTGTAGTAAGAATCTACATCAAACTTCCAGTCACCATGAATGTATGCCCTGGAGGTAGAGAAGGGAGAACAATAGGTCCTTCATATTCAACGGTAATGAAGTCGACCCTGTAATTATCATGTAATCTTGATTCAAGTGGGTTCTGCACCTTCAATGCATCTCCCATTAGATTATCACCCTGAAACTGAGCATTCTCATCATTCACTTGGTCCTCGAGATTCTCTATGATTGGATTATTATGGACCCCTTGATTATTCATCTTTCTCAAAGTTTTGCTCAACTCTGGATCGTATAGGGTCAATAATTCACCTCGACTCAATTTACTTGGCATACAATAGAGTGGAAACCTGAAGAAAATAAAAACAAAAGAAAACGTAAAATTAGGAAATAATTGATAAAAGTTCAATAATGTAGTTAAACTTAATCCAAAATCCTTATTCCTCGGCAACGGCGTTTGATACGCTCAAATTAGACCTCCCTAAAGAAGCATAAGTAATCGTTATCGAGTAAAGAACCCAACTTGGAGGTTGGGGTCGATCCCATGAGGAATTTGGTTTAGACTTAAACTTAACTCACTATTTTATTTGTTTAGTCAACTTATTTCCAAGACAAGTAATCGGGGGGGGGGGGGGGGGGGGGATTCGTGAAACTAACCAATTGCTGATCAAGTATCAAGTGATCAAGATTCAAGCTTTATTGTTATCAATAAGAGAGAGAAAATAGGGTGTATCTGTTCCCGATAAGCTCTTAATGCAGTAATCCTAATAATGGTAATCCTTTCCTAGTGTTTTACATGCAAAGTTGGTAAGTTAGGTATCCCTAAGTGATTGGTCCTCCAAATAGGGAATTTCACCCTGCACCTTGGTCCGGCTACGTATGTATAGTTTACTAACCCTTACCTTTACCTCTGATTAGACATCACATCAATGTATGACTTAGTTTTCACCCTCGCATCAATTGACACTAGACTATCAGATAGCATCACACTAAATCTCTGTTGATAATTCTTTTCGTATTAACTACCTCACTGGTCTGGCAAGTAGAAACAAGGTAAGTTTTAACACACGCACTCATTAAAAAAACTTCTAAATGAAAGAATTATCAATGCATGCAACAACACTATTCAAGAATTACTTAGTTATTATTCATATGTTGTTAATTTCTCATGGTTCCCACAACCCTAGTTGCGGATTTAGCTACTCATGCTTGAAAGAACACAATTCATATTGTTGTAAAGAGAATTCATGCACTTACGTTTAGAGTAGAAGAAACCTGGAATCTCGAATTGAATTCCAAATCAAAAATCTTATAAACCGAAATTAGAAAATCAAATTGCCAAAGTTTGCAAGTTAATTCCCAAGAAAATATCAAGAACTAAAAGTATACAATGGTGTCTAACTCCCAAAAATGAGGTTTACATACTCTATTTATAGAAAAACATGTCCTAAACAAAAAGGAAACAAAAAAAGGAAATAAACTTTCTGGACATGGCTTTGATCGATGACTTTGACCTATGGATCGTAGGTCGACCTACAGTCCGTTGGTCCCCTCCGTTGGTCCACACTTAGACTTTTCCTTACAGAGGTTGGAACCTTCACTCTCAGTTGCCATCAACGAACGTGCAGAACAGACTGTAGGTTGATCTACGGTCTGTGGGTCCTCTTTCATGGCTCCATACTTAGTAATTTCATCAGGTACTGGAACTTCAGCTTCTCTGAATCATTCGACGGATGTGCAGTCGACCTACGATCTGTCACTTGCATCCGTAGTTCCACACTTGGTCAAACTTCTCTGAAGCTCCATCTACGCCACCCATCTAAGGGCCGTGACTGGACCTACTGTCCGTAGGTCACCTTCGTGGGTGGCTCCTTCTGCAGATTTTCAGCTGTCATCTCACACTTCCACGTCCAAGCCTATTTCTTACAAATATAACAAAAAAAACATTAATTCCTAATTTAATATGGCCCTAGACACACACAACTCTTAAGTGAAATGTATCAAAAATACCGTAAACTCACGATAGATCAATTGACTACAAATCATGTCTTGACTCTACCAGATGGTTCAAACAGTTATGTGATTTATTGTGATGCATCTAGGGTTGGCCTAGGTTGTGTATTGATGCAGCGAGGTGAGGTCATAGATTATGCTTCTAGACAGCTTAAGGTCCACGAGAAGAACTACCCAACTCATGACCTCGAACTTGCAGCCATAGTATTTTCCCTAAAGATTTGGTGACACTACTTGTATGGTGTTCATGTTGATGTGTTCACATATCATAAGAACCTCAGTATGTGTTCACCCAAAAAGAGTTGAATCTTCGTCAGAGAAGATGTCTTGAATTCCTTAAAGACTATGATATAAATGTGCTCTACAATACGGGTAAGGCCAATATGGTGGCTGACGCCCTCAGCAGACTATCCATGGGTAGTGTAGCACATTTTGAGAAAGAGAAGAATAAATTAGTCAAAGATGTTCACCGGCTTGCTCGCATAGGAGTTTGTCTTACAGATACGTCAGATGGTGGTGTGGTAGTTCATAATGGGTTAGAATCTTCAATGGTAGCAAAGGTTAAGGAAAAATAGGATAGTGATCCTATATTACTTCAGTTGAAAGGTGCAGTTCATCAGCAGAGAGTAGAGGTTTTCTCCCGAGGGGAGATGGTGTACTTCATTATTGAGGCCATTTATGTGTTCCTAATATGGGTGAGTTGAGGAAGCAGATCCTTACAAAAGCCCATAATTCTAGATATTTCATTCATCTAGGTGCCACTAAGATGTACCATGATCTACAGGAAGTGTTTTGGTGGAACAACATGAATAGAGACATCGCAACATTTGTGGCTAAGTGTCCTAACTATTAACAAGTTAAGGTAGAACATCATAAATCAGGAGGTATGACTCAAGAGATTAACATTCCTACATGGAAGTAGGAAATTATAAGCATGGACTTCATTACAGGTTTACCTTGTACTCGCAGACAACATGACTGTATTTGGATGATAGTGGATGGAATCACTAAGTCCACTCACTTCTTAGCTGTCAAGACTATAGATTCAGTGTAGGACTACACCGAACTCAATATAAATTAGATATCCAGGTTGCATGGGGTTTTATTATTTATCATCTCAAATAGAGGTCCTCAGTTTATCTCTCATTTTTGGAAATCATTCCAGAATGGTCTTGGTACTCAGGTAAATCTTAGTACAGTATTTCATCCACAAACGGATGGTCAGGCAAAATTTACTATTCATACCTATAACACCCGATATGCTAGAACTACCAAAATAAAGATTCTTTAGAAGTTGCAGGAGCAACCCACAGTCCATAAGGTGACCCACGTTCCGTTCTGGTGGTTCGTAGTTCACCATCAGCAACTCCCTCCCAGAAATCCCTAGAAAATCAGCTAAGGGTCAGGCCACGCTAAGACCTACGAACTGTAGGTCAAGCCATGGTCCGTGGTCCAGGGTCATGGGTCAGACCCCCAACTTCCAGTCCCAGAACCCCCATCCACAGTTGCCAGGATGGACCATTGGTCCACTTACAGACCGTCGGTCAGGTCCATCAATGACCTCGACAACTTTAAAATTAGGGGTTGTTTGGTCCTTTCCCTATGCATTGGACCTCTAAACTACATCGTTTAACCCCTAAACTACATGGATTTGATAAGTTTTAGCCTAGTAAGCAAATTAGAACTTACCTTAATCAATAATTCACCAAAATCATTGAAACTTAAAGCAAAAGAGGGAGAAAGAGGCACCAATTTTCCTCCAAGAACACACAGTTAGTTTTCGTCAGTGTAGCCCTAAAATCAAAAGATTTCTCCGTGAATTTTGTCACCAAGTATGTGGGATTTCACTAGTGGGTTCCTTTCACCTATTAAGTCCCTATATTTCAGTCAGAATCTTGATTTCCTTAAAATTATCTAGACCTAGGGTTTCTTGAATGTTAGGAATTTTTTGGGTTTTAGCTGTTAGAATGATCTAAATCAGATTATCATATTGTTGCTTAGTTTCTTGTATGATATTTAGAACCCTAGGTAAGTATTTATTTTAGTTCATGAATTACACATGCTAGGTCATTTATTTCATATATACGTGCTTTAGTTTTACAAATATCTCATTATCAATTATTATTGTTGCATAATCAGAGTTGCATATTAGAAATTAAGCTATACAGTACTTCACATTTCAATCATAGTATTGTTTATATACATTCTAATTAGGAGTAGCTTAATACCAAGTGGGCTAGGGTTCAGTTTACCCAAATAGCCCTAAAATTGTGTGCCCCCGTAGGTTTATAAGTCCCTTTTGTGGGTATTACATTTTAGTGATCACACCAGTCATGCCTCTATACCTATGGCAGGGTATATTGGGTCCTCTTTATAAGGCGTATACATCACACTCCACATTTAGCTCATGTGGTTTGATGTCGGTTATTAGTAGCTCCCTTACACTCAGATTCTATTGCATTGACCATGCTATACGTTATAGTTATATTTCAGTCTCAACATGATATAAACTTGGTCATTGCATTCAGTCATTTCATGTATTCTCAGTTTAGTATCATGCTTATCTCATATCATTGCTCAGTTATATGTTGGTCCAGTTATGTTTATTGTTCAGCTTTACTTTATCCTGAATGATCAGTACCTTACTAATGTATACTCTGTGCTACATCTTCTCGTAATGTAGGTTCAGGTCCTCAGCTTCTAGATCACGCATAGATCGGTTCCCGATCTCTAGTTCAGCAACATCAGTGGTGAGTCCTCATTCTTCGAGGACGATTGACGAGATTATCTTTTCTATTTTATTCTTCAATTTCAGTTTTGCTAAATTTAGTTGGGGCATGTCCTAGCAGTTCTAGTCCGTTATAGGCTTATTTCAAACATAGTTAGTTTCAGCTTTAGTAGTTGAGTTCGACTTTTGAGTTGTTGCTAAACTTTTAGTTTTCATATATTCAGACAGTATATGGGTATTACCCATCATTTCAGTTTCATCATATGATTTAGCTTCCACACAGTATTTCCTTACTTCGGTTTATTTAGTATGCTTATGATATGCCAACAGGGTTAGCTTGGGTTCACTTATGATCCTAGGTCTCGTGTCCGCATCTAGGGGGTAACCTTGGGACATGGCAAACTTGGTATCAGAGTATTAGGTTTAAGAGACCTAGGATGTCTGAAAATCTACAGTAAGTAGAGTCATTTTCATGGGTGTGAAGTGCACCATATCCAATGAGAGGGAATTTCTTGTAACTCTTATCATGCGCAAGGTATGATCTAATCCCTCATCTCTAACTCGATGTTATGCATTTCAGATCGTACCTCCTCGTAGAGCTTACAGAAGAAATGTGAATGCCCGCAATGATAACGCAACTCTTCTTGTCCCAGATCAAAAAGTTTTGAATGTTAAGTTTTGAAATGCTATTCAGATTTTGGCTCAGAGTGTGTCTAACTAGAACAACCAGTGGGCTCCCGTTACTGCAAATGCTAGTGGTGGATCAGTAGCAGCGTTAGTGATTTTGTTAGGATGAATCCACCTGAGTTCTTAGGATCACAGATTGGTGAAGATCCCCAAAACTTCATAGATGAGGTTAAAAAGATCTTTGGAGTGATGCAGGTTACTGGGAATGATAGGGTTGAGTTGGCATCCTACCAGCTTAAAGATGTAGCTCACATCTCGTATACTTAGTGGAAAGAGAACAGGGGAGCGGATGTAGCTCCTATCACTTAGGAATGCTTTAATGAGACTTTTCTGGACAGGTTCTTCCTGAGAGAGTAGAGGAAGGCAAAAGCTCAAGAATTCATGAATTTAAGGCAAGGTAACATGACAGTCCAAGAGTATGGACTCAAGTTCACCTAAATCTCCATGTATGCTCCTCACATGGTTGTCGATTTCAGGGCTCAAATGAACAAGTTTCTGTATGGGGTATCTAATTCGGTGAAAACAGTGTAGAAATGCTATGTTGCTGGAAAATATGAACATTTTTAGGCTCATGACTCATGCTCAGTAGGTTGAGGGAGATAAGCTTAGGGAACAGGCTAAGGAGAATAAGAAGATTAGGACAGGCAACTATGAGTATTCCCAATAGAAATCGGGTGGTGGAAATCACTCGCAGTTTGAAAAAAATTGTCAGCTCCAGCATCTTCATCAGCTAGTGTTCTATCCTCCAAGATTCAACAGGATCAAAAAGGTAGGGCATCAGGCTCTAAGTCTCAGGGGAGTATTTCAGGCACCAGAATCTACCCAACTTGTCCAAAGTGTGGTAAGAATTATCCGGGTGAGTGTCTTGCAGGAAAGGAAGGATGTTTTGGGTATGGTAAATCTGGTCACAGGTTGAGAGATTGTCCTTCTTCTAAATAGGGTCAAGGAGGCAATAATGGTAGGGCTCAGTCTATAACTTCATCAGCACCAGTAGGCCACCCGACTCAGTAGGGTAACTCATCTAGTATAGGTAGCGGACAGCACCAAAACAGGTTTTATGCTCTTCAGTCTTGCCAGGATCAGGAAGATTCTCCTGATGTAGTCACCGGTACGTTACGAGTCTTTAACTTAGCTGTTTATACTTTGTTATATCCAGGGGCTACTCTCTCCTTTGTAACTCCTTATACAACAGTCAACTTCAATGTTTGCCCAAAAACTCTCTTAGAACCCTTCTCAGTCTCTACTCCAGTCGGTGACCCAATTATAGCTAGACGGGTGTACAGAAATTACCCTATCACAGTTTCCCAAAAAGTCACCTTTGCAGATCTTGTAGAGTTAGAAATGGTAGACTTCGATATTATTCTAGGCATGGATTGGCTACATTCATGTTATGCCTCAGTCAATTGTAGAACTAGGATCATTCATTTTCAGTTTCTAGACAAACCAATCTTAGAATGGAAGGGTAGTAGCTTGGCGCATGTGGGTCGATTCATTTCTTGCCTTAAGGCTAGAAAGATGATCTCTAAGGGTTATCTCTATCATCTAGTTCGGGTTAAGGATTCAAGCTCTGAAACCCTAACTCTTGAGTTAGTTCCAGTAGTGAATGAGTTCCCAGAAGTGTTTCCAGAAGATCTTCCCAGAGTTCCTCCCAAAAGGGAAATCGACTTTGGAATTGATCTCCTTCTAGATAGCCAGCCTATTTCTATTCCTCCATAAAGAATGGCTCTAATGAGCTTAAGGAATTGAAAGAACAGTTAAAGGACATTTTAGATAAGGGCTTCATCAGACCTAGTATTTCCCTATGGATGCACCCGTGTTATTCGTGAAGAAGAAAGATGGTTCTCTCAGAATTTGCATTAACTATCGATAGTTGAATAAAGTCACAATCAAGAACAAATATCCTATCCCAGAATTGATGACTTGTCTGACCAACTTCAGGGTGCTAGTCATTTTTCAAAGATAGACATCATATCCGATTATCATCAGCTCAGAGTCAGAGATAGTGACATTTAGAAGACAGCCTTCAGAACTCGATATTTTTACTATGAATTTGTAGTTATGTCATTTGTACTAACCAATGCTCCTACAGCTTTCATGGATTTGATTAACAGAGTGTTCAAGCAGTATTTGAACTTTTTTGTTATTGTGATTGTACTGCAAACTCTCAAAGATCGCCAATTATTTGCTAAGTTTAGCAAGTGTGAGTTTTGGTTGCAGTCTGTTGATTTTCTTGGACATATTGTGTCTAGCGAAGGGATCCGAGTGGATTCTCAAAAAATAAAAACACTGAAACAATGGCCTAGACTTACCTCTCCTACAAATATCAGAAGTTTCTTGGGTTTGGCTAGCTATTACAGAAGATTTGTGAAAGGATTTTCATCCATAGCCTCTTCATTGACTAAGTAAACTCAGAAAAAGGTTAGGTTTCAGTGGTTAGATGATGGTGAGAAATGCTTCGCAAAACTGAAAACTAGGTTGACTATAGCTCCGATTTTTACTCTACCAGAGGGTTCAGACAGTTATATGATATATTGTCATGCCTCTAGAGTAGACCTAGGTTGTGTGTTGATGTAACGAGGTAAGGTTATAGCTTATGCTTCTAGACAGCTTAAGGTGCATGACAGGAACTATCCAACTCATGATCTCGAGCTTGTAGCAGTGGTATTTTCCCTTAATATTTGGAGACATTACTTGTATGGTGTTCACGTAGATGTGTTCACAAACCATAAAAGCCTTTAGTATGTGTTCACCCAAAAAGAGTTGAATCTTCGCTAGAGGAGATGGTTTGAGTTCCTCAAAGATTATGATATAAGTGTGCATTACCATCCTAGTAAGGCTAATGTAGTAGCAACTAAACTTAGTAGACTATCTATGGGTAGCGTAGCACATGTTGAAGAAGAGAGAAAGAAAAAGAAAAACATGTTCACAGTCTTGTTTGCTTGGGAGTAGCCTTATGAGCATTTCAGATGGTGGTGTAACAGTTCAGAATGGGTCAGAATCTTCATTGGTAGCGGAGCTTAAGGAAAAGCAAGACAGTGATTCGATATTACTTCAACTAAAGGGTACAGTGCATCAGCAGAGAGTTGAGGTTTTCTCCCAAGGGGGAGATGGTGTGCTTCGCTATCAGGGTCGATTTTGTGTTCCTAAGGTGGGTGAGTTGAGATAGTAGATTCTTGCAGAAGCCCATAACTCCAGGTATTCTATTTATCCAGGTGCCACTAAGATGTATCGTGATCTGTGGGAAGTCTTTTGGTGGAATGGTATGAAAAGGGATATAGTGGATTTTGTGGCTAAGTGTCCTAATTGCCAGCACGTAAAGGTTGAACATCGGAAACTAGGATGTATGACTCAAGTGATCAACATTCCTACTTAGAAGTGGGAAGTAATCAACATAGACTTCACTACAAGTTTACCTCATACTCGCAGACTGCATGACTCCATTTGGGTGATAATTGATAGAGTTACTAAGTGTGCGGGCCTTTTGGATGTTAATACTATAAATTCGGTGGAGGACTACGTCAAGCTTAACATTAGTGAGATAGTCAAGTTACATGGAGTTCCTTTTTCTATCATTCTAGATAGAGGTCTTCAGTTTACCTCTCATTTCTGGATGTCATTTCAGAAAGGTCTTGTACTCAGATTAATCTTAGCACAGCATTTCATCCACAGACGGATGGCCAAACATAGTACCATTCAGACCTTAGAGGAGATGTTGAGACCTTGCGTGATTGATTTCAAGGGTAGTTGGGATGACCACCTTTCTCTTATAGAGTTCTCCTACAATAGTAGTTACCATTCCAGCATTCAGATGGCCCCTTATAAGGCATTGTATGGGTGTAGATGTAGATCTCCAGTTGGTTGGTTTGAAGTAGGTGAAGTAGCCTTGATAGGGCCAGATTTGGTTCATGATGCCATGGAAAAGGTTCAGATCATTAGAGATAGACTTAAGACAGCCCAGAGTCACCAGAAATCCTACGCAGATGTAAGGAAAAGGGACATGGAATTCCAAGTTGATGATTGGGTGTTCCTAAAAATGTCACCTATGAAGGGGGTAATGAGATTTGAAAAGAAAGGGAAGCTCAGTCCTAGATATGTAGGCCTTTATAATATCTTCAAAAGAGTTGGTAAAGTGGCTTATTAGTTAAAGATGACAGCCGAACTAGCAGCGATCCATCCAATATTTTACATTTCCTTGTTGAAGAAGTGTGTGTGTGATCCAGCATCTATAGTGTCATTAGAAAGTGTGGTTGTGAAGGATAGTCTCACTTATGAGGATGTTCCAGTTGAGATTATTGATTGTCAAGTTCAAAGGTTGAGAAACAAATAAGTCATTTCAATTAATGTTTTGTGGAGAAAGAATGGAAGGAAAAGGAAACAACGGAGGGATTTGAATCAGACCTAAATAGTAATGACATGAAAATTCTTTTTCAAAACCTAGCATTAAGGGTGTTACGATGATATACGGGAGGAATAGAGAAAAACTCCTGATTGGTGTAGAGAGGAAGATCTATATATGATATAGTTTAAGAAAGAATTGTCTCATTTCCTTACTTCTTGATAATTCATTCACTTCAATACTGGTTCTGAACGCCTCAGTCCGTAGAGGGAGCTACTTGGGAAGCAGAAGCAGTCATGAAGACCGAGTATCCTTATCTCTTTCCTTCCGAATCCATTCTAGCTTGAGGTATTAGTTCCTCTCTAGTTTTTCAGTCACTCATGCATAGATTCAGTCTTAGTATAAGGTTCCTTCAGTTATACTTGCATTTTCAGCGTATTTACATGTTCTTGGAACATAGTTCAGTTAGAAATCACTTCTAGTGTTTAGTGATAGGGTTTGCAGCTCTATCCCTCCATCTCTAGCTAGTTTAGTCTTCATTCAAGGACGAATGTTCCCAAGGTGGAGATAATGTAACACCCTATTTGCTAGAACTACCAAAATATATATTATTTAGAAGTTGTAGGTGTAACCCACAAGTGCCACCCACGGTCCATTCTGGTTGTCCATGGTTCACCATCTGCAACCTCCCTTCCAAAACCCCCCAAAAAATCAGCTAAGGGTCAGGCCACACTAGGACCTACGACCCGCAGGTCACACCACGATCTGTGGTCCAAGGCTGTGGGTCAAACCCCCAACTTCCAGTCCTACAATCCCCATCGACGGTTGCCAGGACGAACCGTCGGTCCACCCACAGACCGTGGTCTAGTCTGTTGGTGACCCCGACAGGGGTCGTTTGGTCTTTTCCCTATGCGTTGGATCCCTAAACTAAGTTGCTTAACCCCTAAACTATGTGGTTTTGATCAGATATAGCCTAGTAAACAAATTAGAACTTACCCTAATCAATTATTCACCAAAATCATTGAAATTTAGAGCAAAAGAATGAGAAAGAGATGCTAGTTTTCCTCCAAGAACACGTAGTTAGTTCTCTTCAGTCCAGCCACAAAATTGAAATATTTCTCCATGAATTTCGTCACCAGGTATGTGGGATTTCACTAGTGGGTTCCTTTCACCAATTAGGTCCCTATATTTCAATCAAAGTCTTAATTCCCTTAATATTATCTAGACCTAGGATTTCTTGAATTTCAGAAATTTGTTGGGTTTTAGCTGTTAGAATGATCCAAATAAGATTATCATATTGTTTCTTAGTTTCTTGTATGATATTCAGAACCCTAGCTATGTAGTTCCTTTAGTTCATGAATTACACATGCTAGGTAAGTTATTTCAGATATACGTGCTTCAGTTTTACTAATGTGTCATTATTAGTTATAATTGTTGTATTCTCAGAGTTGCATGTCAGAAGTTGAGCTATCTAATACTTCACATTTCAGTCATTATAGTTTATATACATTCTAATAGGGAGTAGCTTAATACCGAATGGGCTAGGGTTCAGCGTACCTGAATAGCCCCAGAACTACGTGCCCCCGTAGGTTTATAAGTCCCCTCTGTGGGCATTGCATTTTAGTGATCATCCTAGTCATGCCTCTATACCTCTAGCATGGTATATTGGGTCCTCTCAATGGAACATATACATCGGACTCCACATTTAGCTCATGTGGTTTGATGTCGGTTATTAGTAGCTCTTTACAGTCAGAATATATTGCATTGACCATGTTATCAGTTACAGTTATATTTCAGTCTCAGCATGTTAAAAACTTGGTCATTGCATTTAGTCATTCCATGTTCAGCATTCTCGGTTTAGTATCATGCTTATCTCATATCATTGCTCAGTTATACGTTGGTCCAGTTATGTTTATTGTTCAGCTTTACTCTATAATGCATGCTCTGTAGCTTTCAAGTACTGCGCATACTCTGTGCTACATCTTCTTGTGATGTAGGTTCAGGTCCTCAACTTCCACATCACGTATAGATCGGTTCCTAATCTCCAGTTCAGAAGCATCAGTGGTGAGTCCTCTTTCTTTGAAGACGAATGACATGATTATCTTTTCTATTTTATACTTTAGTTTCAGTTTTGCTAGATTTAGTTGGGGCACGTCCCAGCACTTCTAGTCAGTTAGAGGCTTATTTCGAACATAGTTAGTTTCATCTTTAGTATTTGAGTTTGACTTTTCAATTGTTGTTAAACTCTCAGCTTTCATATATTCAGACAGTATATGGCTATTCCCCATCATTTTGAGTTTATCTTATGTTATAGCTTCCACACAGTATTTCCTTACTTCGGTTTATTCAGTATACTTATGATATGCCAGCAAGGTTAGCTTGGGGTCACTAGTGATCCTAGATCCCGTTTTTGCATCTAGGGGATAGCCTCGGGGAGTGACAATACCTTAGAAAACATGTTAAAAGCTTGTGTGATCGATTTCAAGGGTAGTTGGAATGATCACCTACCTCGCATAGAGTTCGCCTATAATAATAGCTTTCATTCCATTATTGAGATGGCCTCATATGAGGAACTATATGGGCATAGATGCATATCTCTAGTTGGTTGGTTCAAAGTAGGTGAAGCAGCTTTAAATTAGCCAGATGCGGTTCATGAGGCTATGGAGAAAGTTCAACTCATTAGAGATAGACTAAAGATAGCTTAGAGTAGTCAGAAGTCCTATGTAGATGTAATAAAAATGGACTTAGAGTTTGAAATCGATGATTGGGTTTTTCTGAAGGTGTCACCTATGAAGGGGGTAATGAGATTTGGATAGAAAGGGAAGCACAATCCTAGATATGTAGGTCCTTACAGAATCCTGAAAATGGTTGGCAATGTGGCTTATGAATTAGAGTTGCCAGCAGAACTAGCAGACGTTCATCCAGTCTTTCACATTTCCTTGTTGAAGAAGTGTGTGGGTGATCCGGCTTCGATAGTACCAATAGAAAATGTGGCTATGAAGGATAGTCTCACTTATAAAGAGGTGTCAATTGAGATTCTTGACCGTTAGGTTCGTAGGTTAAGAAATAAGGAACTCATTTCAGTGAAGGTTTTGTGGAGGAGTCAGTCCGTTAGAGGGAGATACTTGGGAAGCGAAAGCAGCCATGATGGCCAAGTATCCTCACCTCTTTCCCTCCGATTCCGTTTCAGTTTGATGCACTAGTTCCTCTCCAATCTCTCTATTAACTCTTGAGAAATTTAGTATCAATATCTTGTCCCTTAGTTATTCTTCAGCATATTTGCACGTTCATGGAACTCAGTTAAGATAGATATCAGTTTCTAGTACTTAGTAATAGGAATTGTAGCTCCTTCCCTCCATACTAAGCTTGTTTAGACTTCATTCGAGGACAAATGTTCCCAAGGGGGAGATATTGTCACACCTCGAATTTGAGAATATGGAAAAATGCAGCTTTGTAGGATCTGGTGTCAGAAGCAACGAAAGCCACCGACGGACCGTGTGTTAGGCCACAGGCTATAGGTGGGGTCCCTTCATTGCGTTATAGACTTAGGGAACTTTGATCACACCCATGGACAACCAGTACCGTTCGTGGTTGGACCTACAGACCATAGGTATGGCCATAGGTGAGGGTCCGCAGCTAATTAAAGGAAAATGACTTTTGGGTCAACTTCAAATGGTCATATCTTTTAGCACAAGATGAATTAAGTGTCCCATGACCTATCAAATTAAAGATAATTAAATCCTCTTTCCAACGCCACCAAATTTTCTAAAATCCAAAATCAAAGTAAAAAGTTATGCTCATTTTAATGAAGCCTTGTCGGGCAGACTACGAACCATGACCCAATTGACGAGTAGCGATTCAAACAACAGCTCGTCAGTCCCCTTGTGAGTGGCATTTTGTTGGGTTTAAGTCAGGGTCATTTATTGTCGTTTGATCCCTATGAGTTGGGGCATTTAAACTACGTCATTTAATGCCTAAAGTATGTCATTTTACTCAATTTAAGCCTAATAATCTAGTCATACACACCCAGAACCTTCATTCTCCAAAAAATCATCCAAGTTAGAACAAAATAAGTTAAAGAGGCGTCGGCTCTTTCAAGAACAAGCAGAAGTGTTCTTCAAAGTTTAACCTCGAAATCCAAAGGATTTCTCCGTAGATTTTGTCACTAGGTATATGGTACTTCACTAGTGGATTCCTTTCATCCATTACGTCCCTAGAATTCATTCAGTTTATTGATTCTTTATATCTTGTTTAGACCTAGGATTTCTAAAACAGTGAAGATGTGTTGGGAATTTAGCTGTGGTAGTATCCTTAATAGAAATAGCATGTTTTCTTGGAAAGTCTGCATAGTTCCCTGTATAAAACTCATAACCCTAGTTTGTGTAATTTCTCTTAGTTCCTGAATTATACTTGCTAGGTTAGTAAATAGAAAATCATGCTCCAGGGCTAGAATGTCACATTATCAATATATAAATATTGCATTCTCAGATTGCATGTCAATATCTTGAGCTATTTAGCATTTCAGTACATTTTAGCTTCATGAATAATCAGTTGGGAGTACACTTAGCACCGAGTTAGACTAGGGTTTAGCGTACCCTCAAAGTCTAAAAATTACGTGCTCGCGTAGGTTTATAAGTCCCCTTAGTTGGGCATCAGATTTAGTGATCAAACCACAGTCGTGCCTTTATACCCTTGACAAGGTATTTTGGGTCCTCTCGATGGGGTGTATACATTGGACTCCACATTTAGCTCACGTAGTTTATGTCGGTTAATAGTAGCTCCCACAATCAGACTCTTAGTGCATAGACCAGGATTTTAGTTAAAATATATCAGTATTCAATTCAGAATGTACGTTCATTATTAGTACTTGGTCATTGCATTCAGTTAGTTCTTTTCAGTTACATTTTAGTACATATCTATATCTTTGTTCAGACTATATCATTGCTCAGTTATGTATTGTTCAGCCTACATACTTAATTCAGCTTAGTATCTATATCCTGCATGCTCAGCACATTCCAAGTACTGACGCATATTTTGCACTACATCATTTCCTGATAGAGGTTCAGGTACTTAACATCCAGATCACTCATTGATCGATTCTCAGTCTATATTTCGAAGCTTCAGTGGTGAGTCCTCATATTCCGAGGACAATAGACATGTTTTAATTTTAGTCTTTATTTTAGTTTATATCTTGCTAGACATAGTTGGGGGCATGTCCCAACAACTCAATTCAATTAGATGCTTTTCAGACATAGTAGTAGATCCAGCTTGAGTTGTTAAGTGGTTGTTTCAGTTATCACTAAACTCTTATGGTTTCATATTTTACATTCAGATTATTTAGGTTTTGTCCTCCTTATCAGATATCTATTCATTTAGCATCCGCATAGTCATGCTTTACTTGATTATTTTTAGTATGCTTATGATATGCCAGAATGAGGGTTAGCTTGGGCTCACTCATGATCCTAGGTCCCGTTTTACGTCAAGTAGGTAGCCTCAAGGGTGACATTTTTGGCTTACGCCATGTCCAAATATCTCCCACGCGTCTCAATTGCATGGAGTCACGTAGTGTGCCATGTAATACAAATGATATATAAAATTACAAAAAAAAAAAAGTTCAGAAGGGTAATAGGACCTTAGTTCAGTTAATGTGTTTCTTTGGGATTCCGGTCATATTCTAAGGGGGTCTTGTGCCTTATCTCAAAAAAGATAGCATCCCTTACCATACTTTTTGACATCTTCCTTGCATGTTTTTATGGATATGTTGTTTTCTTGGTGCTTCTAATTCATTCTTACTTCGAAAATCATGCATGTCAACACTCTTCGTCGAATTATTGAAACTTGGTGTGAGTACTTTGAAAGGACAAATAATATTCATCAGCAAGATATGAGTTGGTGGAAAAATAATTGCCAGTCCATTTGATAGGACAAATAAAAATTCATTGGTAGGATATTTGGAAAAATAAATACATGTCCATCGTAAGACATATGAGAATCCATTGGAAGGATATAAATTCATGTCCATTGATAGGACGATTGGGGATCCATTGATAGGATGATGTTGAACCATTGGTAGGAAATATGCTAATGATCCATTAGTAGGATATGTATGTCTATCTGTAGGACGAATGAAGATCTATTGGAAGAATGATGTTGATCCATCAGTAGGATAAATGATAATGATCCATTGGTTGAATATAAATGCATGTTCATTAGTAGGATGATGTTGTGACTTCCATGACCTTTTTACATTACCATGTATGGTATCAATGTGACTGACGAATATCCTTCAAATGCCAACCTTTTGTCAGTTTATGGCATGAAAATGGATATATTGGTAAGTTGCACTTCAAATCCTTTATGGTATTTGATGCATCCTACGTATGTCCTTCAAACGTCTATAACACTGGAAAATGTCAATGGTTCTCTTTGACGAGATCAACATATAATAGCCCTCTCAGCAATGGACATTATCACCTCTTGTAATGTAATATAAATAGCAATACCACCTTTGGTTATGTACATTACCAACTTCGATAATGAAATATGAATGAATATTACCATTTTTGGTAATGTAATGTGATGAACATTATCACCTCCAATGATGTAATATGATTGACATTACCACCTCAGATAATGAAAATTAACACCTCTGATAATATAATATAATGAACACTACCACTTTCAGTAATATAATATGATGAACATTATCACCTGTGATTATGGACATTACCACCTCTGATAATGTAATATGATTGACATTACCATCTTCGGTAATGTACATTACCACCTCTGATGATGTAATATGAATGAACATTACCACTTTTGATAATGTAATATGATGAATACTACCACCTCAGGTAATGTAATATGATTGACATTATCATCGCTGGTAGTAGACATTACCACCTCCGATAAGGTAATATAATTGACATTACCACATCCGGCAATAGATATTATCATATCTAATAATAAAATACGATTGGCATTACAACCTCCGGTAATGGACATTCCACCTCCAATAATGTAATATGAACGTACACTATAACTTCCGATGACGTAATGTGAAGAACACTATCTCCTCTGGTACAAAAATATGAATGAACACTCTTGGTAATTCACACTACATATACCGACAGTGATGTGCCTCATGAATAATCTTCAACGTCGGTATCCTTCAACTTCAACGTGGAATAGATGGGGTTCACATCTTTCACTTTTGAATTGATGTGACATATCAAATTTCCTTCAATGTTAGGCTCTTCCGACTTCAACGTGGAATAAATAGGGTGCACATATTTCACCTCTGAATTGATGCGACATATAAATATCCGTCAACATCAGCCTCCTCCAACTTCAACGTGAAATGAATAGGGTGCACATCTTTCACCTCTGAATTGATGTAACTTATAATATCCTTCAAACGTCAGTTTCCAACGACTTCAACATGGAATACATAGGATGCAAATTTTTCACCTCCGAATTGATGCGGCTTATTAAATATCCTTCAATGTTGGCCTTCTCCAACTTCAATGTGGAATAGATAAGGTGTAAATCTTTCACCTATGAATTGATGCGACTTTTAAATATCCTTCAAACATCAGCCGACTTCAACATGGAATAGATATTATAACTTTGGAAAGTTGCTCTTCAAATCCTCTCTAGTATTTGACGTGTCTTACAGATGCACTTCAGACATCTTTGATAGTGGCATCATGACGGTCTCCTGGGAAACTAATTATGCAATAGCTCTCTTGGTAAATGAAAATGCAATGATATACATTGTAATGAGGTGGATGGCTCGCGATTGTTCATTGTAACAAGGTGGACGACTCAATGATTGTCCAACTGTAATCAGGTGGACAACTAATGATTATTCAACTACAACGAAGTGGCTGAATTGATGATTTTCCAACTGTAACGAGGTGGATAATCACGTTTCTTGAAAGTGTCATCCACTCAATGCTTTCACCTGTTTATGTACTTGAAAAGGAATGATTAGTAGGCACAATGTCACCTTAGCTAGCGACTTAGTCATGAAATCTTATGAAAAGATAATTTAAAAGAGAATGATAGATTTTTAAGCAAGAGAAAATAGTAAATTTTATTAAAGAAGTAAAGACAATGATGTTAGATTTCATAAAGATTTTATTTAGAGTTAACAAATAAAATAAGATAATAATGGTGAATTATGCTAGTTACATGGGATCTACAGTTCAATCTAATAATTTTTAAATGTTAGGTTTGGGCTAAAGTGTCACGCCCTGAGCCTACACCCTGGGCGGGACTGGCACTCGAGAACCATAATTGGCCCCAAGCAAACCGTGGCCTGGCTTACTTACTTAGCAGAAGACTTAACTCAAAAAGATAAACCCAAATAAAACTTAGAATGTTATCAAGAAAACATTCAACTAGCCAATAAGGCAAACTCAAATTTCAACATAAGATAATGAAATGAAAATACTAAAAAACTAATATCTGACTGTCTTTGATGCCTCTAAACAACTGAGATGGATGTCGGACAAGACCCAAGACATCCTAATGAACTAATAATAATACTGAAAGCAATATAAGGAATCATTCAAAAAGCAAGGAGGCTCACCACAAGACTTTGAGTGCTCCACTGGATAACCGACGCACTAGATACTGATCTTGGTTACCTGTGTCTGCATCATTAAAAGATGCAGGCCAAATGGCATCAGTACATTTAATGTACAAGTATGCGAGGGGAATTCTAATACAAGACATAAGCTTGAAAGGAACTGAAGAACTTACCTGGCTCAACTCAACTCAACTGAACTCATTTCAATATAAAGCAATACAGTAAATGTAGTATAAAGAAAAGCTTTTAAAACACAGATGTCAAATCTGTGTATTTAGAAATACGATATTACTCTATGTGTATGCAAAGATACCATATAAACTCTAAATTGTATGTAAAAACACAAATAAACTGTGTATGTAAGAATACAAATACTTCTGTGGAAATTTCTCTACCCGAAAACCATCACGTACGAGCTATTGTGATGATACATTATTTTGCCTCATGCTGCCAGGGTCGTCCTATACCTTGCCGAGGGTATAGAACCTGATTACTAAGTGGATCCACTAGTCTATGCTAAAAAGCACGAAAGAAATCATCTAAAAAGTATAACCTGTTTCTATCCATGATGGAAACATAGTTTATGGGGACTATGAGTTGTCTGAACTCTCCCCCATATCGGTGCTCAATACTACTCTCAAAATATGATACTAGCTCTTATGTTTAAAAACATACTTCTTTCTGTTATTTGAGATAATTGCTCAAAAACTTAGCTCAAAGGCTACCTTGGAAATCAAAGTTTCCTCTCTTGCTTAATTGTGAAAGTGTTTACTCTTTACTAAAAATTAGTTTAAAGGTTCTTTGGAAATCAAGGTTTCCTTTCTTATTTAAATATGAAAACATTTTAAACTTTTTGGTAATACATGTTCCCCATATACTTCTTTGAAGAAATGAAATTCAATCTTTACTCTTTACTCTTTACTCAACTTGAAATTTAAGTCTTAAAAAAAAGTTAAAACATTTGGAAAAGACTTTTGGAAAACTCTAAGAACTTCTGTTGACTTGACTCTTACATCTCTTGACTTTGATCTTAAATTTTCTTGAATTGGATTGTGGATTCAAGGTTCATGATCTCATGTTATGGAAGATTTCATTATGTTTAGATGTAGCTTAGAGTGTTGGAATCAACGAGAAAACATAGGTACGTTGCTAAGGAACTGGTACGGAAAGATCGAGAAGGAGTGGGAAGAACTGGCGTCCCTGGTGCTCCAAGACATGCGAGGCCCCAGCCTTAAAACTTCAGAGAGCTTGGTGGGGCTCTCTGAGTGGCACGGCACTGCAAGACCAAAACTTCAGAGGTTCCCTTTTGTGGCTCTGAGAGGGGCGGCGCCCTAGGCCCCTGCCCAGGTGCATTGCGACTTTTCTCCTTCATTTTACAATTCTAAACCCTCTAATTCGACTAACTTCTTTCCCCAAACACTTAGAATCTATTATACCCTCAATATAAAAAAGATTCAACATGAAATAACACCCAGAAACATGAATCAAACTCAAGAACTTCAACAACACTCAACCCACAAAAATTCAAATGAAATTTCATCATGAACTTATAGGATTTACTTTCAAATCAATATAACTTTACTGAATTGAATCATGATTGACACATGGGTGAACTAACCCAACCCTATGTGATCTCACATACCTCGTGCGGATCACCCTTTGACAAAATCCACAAGTGATACTTGAAGAACTTGAGGATTTCCTTTCTTCCCCTTCTCTTTTCTCCTTTTCTTTTCTCTCCCATAAAACCTTAACTCACTTTTCAAAAGCGTAAACTGACCAAATTCAATTTAGACCCCTAAGTAATTACCAAAAACGAATTAAAATAATAGGGTAAGGAAAAGACCAACTACCCTTGAAAAATCCGGTTTTAACTTTCCTTATTTGAACATCCCAACTTCAATGGGCATATCTCACTCATACGAACTTGAAATCGCGCAAACTCCGTAGAGTTGGAAAGATAATTCCAAGATATTTCCTACGATATCTGGAAACACACCTAATTCATCTTGAGCTAGGATTTATGGTCGTTTGAAATTGACCAAAAACTCAACTTAACATGCTCAACAAAATTTTCCAGATTTTTATATTCTTTCCAAAAATGACTGTTTCCAATTCTTAACTTCTTCCTAGTTATTTCAATTTGCAAGATGTTATAATATCTCCCACTTGGGAACATTCGTCCTCGAATGAGCTTACTCTTAGTAGGCTAAGGGTGTAACATGTAACATTCAGCTCAAACATCCAACAAGCAATGCATTTACAACATGCTAACTTATAAATGAAAGAGTACTAAGAACAAAATTAGTACCTTGGTCTAGGACTTTTCCGGTTTCAAAGAGATGTTGATATCTCTTCTGCATATCTTCCTCAGCTTCTCAAGTAGCTTCCTCAACAAATTGGTTCCTCCAAAGGACTTTGACTGATGTTACTTCCTTAGTCCTCAACTTGCAAACTTGGCGATCTAGAATCAGGACCGGAATATCTTCATAAGATAAGCTATCCTTGATCCCAATATCTTCAGTTGGTATGACCAATGAAGGATCGCCCATGCATTTCTTCAACATGGAGATATGAAAAATCGAATGAACTCTTGAGATAGCTCCAACTCATAGGCTACATTACCTACCTTTTTTGATATACTGTAAAGGCCAATATACCAGAGATTAAGCTTCCCCTTCATACCAAATCTCATAACACCCTTCATGTGTGATACTTTCAAGTAGACCCAATCATCTACTTCAAACTCTAACTCCCTTCTCCTAACATCAATGTAGGATTTCTAACGACTCTGCACCATTTTCAACCTCTCTTGAACGACTTTCACCTTCTCCATAGCTTGATGAACTAAATTTGGTCCTATAAACCCAGCTTCACCAACTTCGAACCATCCAATAGGATATTTGCATCTTCTTTCATAGAGAGCTTCATAAGGAGTCATCTGGACGCTAGAGTGGTTACTATTGTTGTAAGCAAATTCAATAAGAGGTAAGTGATCATCCCAATTACCTTTGAAATCAATCACACAAGCCCTCAACATGTCTTCTAAAGTCTTAATAGTGTGCTCTGCTTGCCCATCTCTCTGAGGATGAAAGGCAGTACTTAAGTTCACCTTTGAACCCAAGCCTTTTTGAAATGACTTCCAAAACTGTGCAGTAAATTGTGCACCTCTATCTAAAATAATAGAGATAGGAACTCCATGAAGTCTAACCACTTCTTGAAGATACAACTGGGCATAGTCTTCTGCTGAATGGACAGTCTTTACAGGCAAAAAGTGGACTGATTTTTTCATTCTATCAACAATCACCCAAATAGAATCATGTTGCCTGTGAGACCTTGGTAAACCTGTAATGAAATCCACATCAATCATCTCCCAGTTCCATTCAAGAAGTTCTATAATTTGAGCCAAACCACTGGGCCTTTGATGCTTTACTTTAACTTGTTGGCAATTCGGACACTTAGCAATAAATTTTGCAATGCCCTTCTTCATACTACGCCACCAATAGACTTCTCTCCAGTCGTGATACATCTTTATGGAACCCCAATGAATGGAATATCTGGAGCTATGAGCTTCTTCCATGATCCTTTCTTGGAGTTCATCCACCCTTGGTACACACAATCTACCTTGATACCTCAATACACCATCTCCCCCTTGTTCAAAAGCCAATACTTTTTTCTTATGAACATTTGCCTTCAATTTAAGCAAAATTAGGTCTTGTTCTTGCTTCTGTTTTACGTTTGACACTAATGATGATTCAGCTCTATTCATCAACACTACTCCTCCTTCTATGGAATCTATTAGGTGAACTCCCAGGTGTGCAAGTCTATGCACATCCTTTGCTAGTTCTTTCTTATCTTCCTCAAAATGGGCAGTACTACCCATAGACAACCTTCTCAAGGCATCAGCAACAACATTAGCCTTACCTGGGTGGTAAAGGATACTCATGTCATAATCCTTGAGTAATTCTAACCACCTCCTTTGTCTAAGATTAAGCTCTTTCTGAGTAAACACATACTGAAGGATCTTGTGATCGATGAACACATCCACATGCACACCATAAAGATAATGGCACCATATTTTTAAAGCAAAAACTACGACAGTCAATTATATATCATGGTTTGGGTAGTTCCTCTCATGAACTTTCAACTGTCTGGAGGCATAAGCTATAACTTTGTCGTTATGCATTAATACACAACCCAAACTAACTCTAGATGCATCACAATAGACAACAAAGACTTGCATACCTTCTGGTAAGGTCAAAACTAGGGTAGTAGTCAACCTCTTTTTCAATTCCTGAAAGCTTTTCTCACAAGCTTCAGACCACTGAAACTTAACTGTCTTTTGAGTTAACTTGGTCAAAGGGAAAGAAATAGATGAAAACCCCTCTATGAACCTTCTATAATAGCCAGCCAAACCCAAGAAACTCCTAAAATCAGGTGGAGATGTGGGTCTACGCCAATCCTGCACTGCCTCTATTTTCTGGATATCAACTTTAATTCCCTCTCCACACACAATGTGGCCTAAGAATGCCAAAGACTCAAGCCAAAACTCACACTTATATAACTTGGCATACAACTCTATATCATTTAGAATTTGGAGAACTATTTTGAGATGAATAGAATGATCCTATTTTTCTTGAATAGATTAGTATGTCATCAATAAAAGCAATAACAAACATATCTAAATAAGGTTTGAATACTCTATGCATAAGGTCCATGAATGCTACAAGCGCATTGGTCAAACCAAAGGACATGACTAGAAACTCATACTGACAATAACATGTTCTGAAAGTTGTCTTTGCAATATCACATTCCCTTACTCTTACCTGATTGTAGCCAGATCTGATGTTTATCTTAGAGAAACAAGTGGCACCCTGAAGTTGATCGAAAAGATCATCAATCCTTGGAAGAAGACACTTATTCTTGATGGTAACCTTGTTCAATTGGCGGTAATCTATACAGCTACTAAGGGAATCATCCTTCTTCCTCACAAAAAAGATCAGAGCTCCCCAAGTGTCACGCCCCGAGCCTACACCCCAAACGTGGCTAGCACTCGAGAACCATTGTTGGCCTAAGCGAACCCATGGTCTGGCTTACTTACTCAGTGGAAGACTTAAACTCAATAAAAATAAGTTTAAATAATAAACTAGAATGTTATAAAAGAACATTCAATAGGCCATTAAGGCAAACTCAAGTCTCAACATGGAATAATGGCAATGAAAAGACTAAAGAACTAACATTTGACTGTCTATGAGGCCTTTAAAACAACTGAGATGGATGTCGGGACAAACCCCACGACATCCTAATAAACTAATAAAATAATTGAAAGCAATAAAAGGAGTCCTCTGAAATGCAAGGAGGCTCACCAATTGACTTGGGAATGTTCACTGGATCAACGATGCACTGGATGCCGATCCTAGTTATATGTATTTACATGATAATACGATGCAGGCCAACTAGCATCAGTACATTGAACGTACGAGTATACGAGTTAGAATACTAAATACAACATAGGCATGAAAAGAATCTGAAAGAAACTGAAGAACTTACCTGGCTCAACTCAACTCAATATAACTAAACTCATTTCAATATAAAGTAGTTTAAAACAAGTGCAATATAAAGAAAATTTGTTTAAAACATGATGTCAACCCTGTGTGTATGCAAAGATACGTATAACTCTTAAATATATATAAAAATACAAATAATTGTGTATATAAGAACACAATAATATCTATGGGAGTTTCTCTAACCGACAATCATCGCGTAAGAGCTATTGTGATTATACAGCATTTTGCCTCACACTGTTGGGGTCGTCCTATACCTTGCCGAGGGTATATAACTTTAAATACTAAATGGATCCACTAGTATATGCTAAAAATCACTAAATTAATCATCTAAAAAGTATGACCATTTTCTACCCATGGTGGCTACATGGTTTATGGGGGGGCTATGAGTTGTCTCAATTCTCCCCCATATCGGTGCTCAATACTACTCCCAAAAATATAATATAATATTAGCTTTTATGTTTAAAAACATACTTCTTTTGTGATCTAATATTAGTGCTCAAAAACTTAGCTCAAAGGCGAAGTTGGAAATCAAAGTTTCCCCTCTTGCTTCATTTAGAAAGCGATTACTCTTTTCTGAAAACTGGCCCGAATGATCTTTGGAAATCGAGGTTTTCTTTCTTGTTTAAATGCGAAAACATTTTAAACCCTTTGGGAATACTTAGTCCCCATATACCTTTGAAGAAAGGAACTTCAACCTTTACTCTATGCTGAACTCAAAACTTAAGTCTTAAAACAAAGTTAAAATGTTTGCAAAAGACTTTCGGAAAACTTTAAGAACCTCTCTAGACTTTGATCTTAACTGCTCTCGAATTGACTCTTAACTCCCCTTGAATTGAATTATAGATTCAAGGATTATGATTTGTGATAGGAAAGGTCTCATGATGTTTAGTATTGACTTTAGATAGCTAAACATGAGAAAAGTCATGAAATCATCGTCTTGGAACAAGTCCACAATGCAGAGGTGTTTTAAATAATTACTCGTGAAATTCAATTTTGAGACAGAGAGTCTGCGTCTTATCTGCGATGCAGAGAAACTTTTTGGTCACTGGGGGATCAAGTTTGCCACGCGGACATACGTGCCAAATCACGCTCGACTTTTTTCTTCTCTGTTTTACTACCCCAATTCACCTAAACTCGAATATTTTTCTCAAATTCATTTTAGTTTCCAATACCCAGCATATGTACTCAAGAACCTAACTCAAAATAACTCTATAATTCAATGCAAAGATCTCAGAAACTCCTCAATTCATCCCAATTCAAGAACAACAGTCAAATTCAAGAAAACATGTCAAGAACATCAACTTTCAAACTCTTTCAGGATAAATTTCGCTAAACTAAACATGCTTCGCGCATGGGTGAATGAACCCAATGCTATGAAAGACTCACATACCTTGTAAGATCAATTTCTGGGCGAATCCACAACCAAAATCGATCGTTCTTGGCAAATTCTTGCTTTTCCTCTTCTCCTTTCCCTTCTTTTCTCTTTTCTCCTTAATTAATTCACTAAAATGAATTAAATTAATTGGGTAAGGAAAAGACTAATCTACCTTTCAAAAATCCAGATTAGACTTTCCTTAATCCAACAGCCCAACCTCCAAAGGCATAGCTTACCCATATGAACTCAGAATCACGCAAACTTGGCAGCCTTGGAAAGATCATTCCAAGAGCTTTCTAACCATATCTGGAACTACACCTAAACCATCCTGAGCTAGGAGTTATGGCCGTTTGGAGTTGACCAAAACTCAACTTTTCCTAACTTGAACAAATTTTCAGATTTTCATTCTTTCCAAAAATGACTATTTCCAATTATTAGCTTCTTCCTAGTTAGTTCAACTTGCGAGGTGTTACAATATTTCCCCCCTGGGAAAATTCATCCTCAAATGGGATTACTGTTACTAGGCTAAGGGTGGTAACATCAAGTTCAAACACCCAACAAGCAAATGCAAACAAGCAACATGCTCACTCATAATTTAAAGAGTACTAAGAAGAGAATTATTACCTTGGTATGCACTTTCTCCGCATTCAAAGTGATATGGATATCTTTTCTTCATGTCCTCCTCATCTTCCCAAGTAGCTTCCTCAACAAATTGGTTCCTCCAAAGGAATTTGACTGATGCTACCTCTTTTGTTCTCAACTTGCGAACTTAGCTATCTAGAATCTGAACAAGAATCTCCTCATAAGATAAGCTATCATTGATCCCAATATTTTCAGTTGGTATGATCAATGAATAATCGCCCATGCACTTCTTCAACATGGACATGTGAAGCACCGGATGAACCACGGCTAACTCTTCTTGTAACTCCAACTTATAAGCTACATTGTCAATCTTCTTGGATATTCGGTAAGGTCCAATATATCGGGGACTAAGCTTTCCCTTCTTCCGAAACCTCGTAACACCCTCCATGGGTGAAACTTTTAGATATACCCAATCATCTCCTTCAAACTGTAACGCCCTTTTCCTAACATCAGTATAGGATTTCTAACGACTCTGTGCCGTTTTCAACCGCTCTTGAATCACTTTCACCTTCTCCATAGCTTGACGAACTAGATCTGGTCCTATCAACCCTGTTTTACCAACTTCAAACCATTCTATAAGAGACTGCATCTTCTCCCATAAAGAGCTTCATATGGAGCCATTTGGAAGCTAGAGTGACAACTATTGTTGTAAGCGAACTCCATGAGAGGTAGGTGATCATCCCAATTACCTTTGAAATCGATCACGCATGCCCTCAACATATCCTTTAAAGTCTGTATAGTCTGCTCTGCTTGCCTATCTATCTGAGGATGAAAGGCAGTACTTAAGTTCACTTTTGAACCCAAGCCTTTCTAAAAAGATTTCTAGAATTGTGCAGTAAATTGTGCACCCCTATCCGATATAATTGAAACAGGGACTCCATGAAGTTTAACCACCTCCTAAATATATAACCTGGTATAATCTTCTGCTGAATGAGTAGTCTTTACCGGCAGAAAATGGGCCGATTTTGTCATTCTATCAACAATCACCCAAACCGAATCATGCTGCCTGTGAGACCTTGGTAAACCTGTGATAAAGTCCGTATTAATCATCTCCCAGTACCATTCCAAAAGTTCTATATTTTGAGCCAAACCATCGGTCCATTGGTGCTCTACTTTAACTTGTTGGCAATTTGGACACTTAGTAATAAATTCTGCAATGCCCTTCTTCATGCGATTCCACCAATACACCTCTTTCAAATCATGATACATCTTTGTGGAACCCGAATGAATAGAATATCTAGAGCTATGAGCTTTCTCCATGATCCTCTGTCAGAGTCCATTTACCATTGGTACACACAAACTACCTTGATATCTCAATACACTATCTCTCCCTTGTTCAAAAGCTAATACTTTTTGCTTATGAACATTTGTTTTCAATTCAAGTAAAATGGGATCTTGGTCTTGCTTTTCTTTCACTTCTGACACTAATGAAGATTTTGCCCCATTCATCACCACTACTACTCCTACTGTGGAATCCATCAGTCGGACTCCTAAGCATGCAAGTCTATGCACATCTTTTGCTAACTCTCTCTTTTCCTCCTCAACATGGGCGGTACTACCCATAGACAACCTGCTTAAAGCATCAACAACAACATTAGCCTTACTTGGGTGGTAAAGAATTCTCATGTCATAATCCTTGAGTAATTCTAACCACCTCCGTTGTCTGAGATTAAGCTCTTTCTGAGTGAACAGATACTGAAGACTCTTGTGATCAGTGAATACACCAGCATGCACACCATACAAGTAATGACATCATATCTTTAAAGCGAATACTACAGCAGCCAACTCTAAGTTGTGGGTTGGGTAGTTCTTCTCATGAACTTTCAACTGTCTGGAGGCATAAGCTATAATTTTATCATTCTACATTAAGACACAACCCAAACCAACTCTAGATTCATCACAGTACACCACAAAACCTTAAGTAGCTTCTAGTAATATTAAAACTGGGGCAGTAGTCAACCTCTTTTTCAATTCATGAAAACTTTTCTCACAAGCTTCAAACCATTGAAACTTCACTGTCTTCTGAGTTAACTTGGTCAAAGGGGGTGAAATAGATGATAATCCCTCTACAAACCTTCTATAATAGCCAGCCAAACCCAAGAAACTCCTAATATTAGTTGGAGATGTGGGTCTAGGCCAATTTTGCACTGCCTTAATTTTTTGAGTATCAATTTTAATTCCCTCTCCTGACACAATATGGCCTAAGAATGACATAGACTCAAGCCAAAATTCACACTTAGAGAACTTGGCAACCAACTCTCTATCTTTCAAAGTCTAAAGAACTATTTGGAGATGACTAGCATGATATTCTTCATTGCTTGAATAGATTAGTATGTCATCAATGAAGATGATAACAAACATATCTAAATAAGGTTTGAAAACTCTATTAATAAGGTCTATGAATACTGCTGGTGCAATAGTCAAACCAAAGGACATGACCAAAAACTCATAATGACCATAACAGGTCCTGAATGTTGTCTTCGGAATATCACATTCCCTTGATTTAAACTAATGGTAGCCAAATCTGAGGTTTATCTTAAAGATACAAGTAGCATCCTGAAGCTGATCAAAAAGATCATCAATTCTCGAAAGAGGATACTTGTTCTTGATGGTAACCTTGTTCAACTGACGATAATTTATACACATCCTAAGGGAACCATATTTCTTTCTCACAAACAAGATCGGAGCACCCCAAGGTGAGACATTTGGTCGAACGAAGCCCTTATCTAAGAGATCCTTTAACTGCTCTTTAAGTTCTTTCAACTCTGTTGGTGCCATTCTATATGGTGGAATAGATATAGGACAAGTATCTGGAAGAATATCTATACCGAAGTCTATTTCTCTCTCAAGAGGGACTCCGGGAAGATCATCAGAAAAGACTTCTCGAAACTCTTTTACTACTGAGACTGACTAAATATGAGGTATCTCCACACTAGAGTCATTAACTCTGACTAAATGATAGACACACCCCTTGGAAACTAACTTTCTTGCCTTAAGGTACGAGATAAAATGACTCTTAGGCACTGCTGAACTGCTCTTCAACTCTATAAGTGGTTCACTAGAAACTGGAACTTGAACACTTGAGTTCTAAGATTTATTGATGCATAACAGGCATGAAGCTAGTCCATATTTAGAATGACAACAAAATCTGTCATATCTAACTCAAATAAATCGACCATAGTACTCTTGTGATTGACGAAAAAGGAACAATCACGATAGACTCTTTCTACTAGAATAGACTCACCATCAGGTGTAGAAACATTGAATGCTCAAGAAATTTCTCAAGAAGAACATCAAAATTATAGACTTAGATCATACCAGTGACAACATCTGGTGAATCTTCATGCTCTCGGCGACAAGTGATAGCATAAAGACGGTTTCCTTACCCGCCTGCCTTGAAGTAGCTCATGTAGATGCAGCTCAATCTAGTGGAGCAACTGAAGAAGACTGGACTCTATTGCCCCCATTACCATTACTATGTCTGCTCTTCTGACACTTTATCATAAAATGATCGTTTTGGCCACTCTTGAAACAACTAGTAGATCC
Source organism: Solanum bulbocastanum (assembly GCA_037074985.1). Lineage (NCBI taxonomy): Eukaryota > Viridiplantae > Streptophyta > Magnoliopsida > Solanales > Solanaceae > Solanum > Solanum bulbocastanum. The sequence continues at coordinate 22,148,604 of CM073599.1, forward strand.
ATCACGACACACCCCTGAGTAGCTCCTACCACACTTAGAACATGCAAAGTCTTAGTACCCCCTTGTGCCTTACTACCTTACAAATGCGCAGGACCAACTCTGCAGTTTTGAGAATTCTTGACTATTGTACTCACATTTTTTCCTTGGTGCAGGTGCATTAGCAGATGATGGAGCAGGTCCTTTCTGCTACGTTGGAAAGAAGACCGGCTTGCATTACCCTTTTGCTGCCCGAATTCATTCCTTGATGTCTTTGCCCTCTTATTCTCAAACTCTTCTCTATACTTCATCTAATCATTCTCAACTTGTTGCACATGGATCATCATCCTTGATATGCCAATGTAACATATTAGCATGGATGCCTTACTTTCCTTACTTGACAAACGAGTCAACCCAACTACGAATAAACTCATCCTGCTCCTCATGTCAGCAATCATCTCTTTGCTTCTCTTAGCTCACGAGGAAAGAAATGCCTCATGAAGGCACTCTCAACCAAGGCCAGCTCCAAATTGGATACACGTAAGCACGATTTAGAAAGAGGTTTTATAAAGACTAACTCTATTACACAAAATAAGTGTGAAAGAAGTGAGATAGTTTCTATATGTTACAGCCTCCTAATTATAGATGTGGAGTGCTTCACACCGATAACCAAGACTCTACAAACACGAATTCATAGACCCCTTAGGACTCTTGAACTCTGGGCTCTGATACCAAGTTTGTCATGCCCAGAGCCTACACCCCGGACGTGGCTGGCAATCGAGAACCATTAATGGCCCAAGCGAACCCTTAGCCTGACTTACTTACTCAGCGAAAGACTTAAACTCAACAAAATAAGTTTATATAATAAATTAGAATGTTATAAAAGAACATTCAACTGGCCATTAAGGCAAACTCAAGTCTCAACATGGAATAATGACAATGAAAAGACTAAAGAACTAACATCTGACTATCTATGAAACCTCTAAAACAACTTAGATGGATGTCGGGACAAACCCCACGACATCCTAAAAAAATAATGAAATAATTGAAAGAAATAAAAGGAGTCCTCCGGAATGTAAGGAGGCTCACCAACTGACTCTGGAATGTTCACTGGATCAATGATGCGCTGGATGTCGATCCTAGTTACCTGTATCTGCATCACAATATAATGCAGGCCAACTAGCATCACCACATTAAATGTACGAGTATGCGAGTTGGAATGCTAAAAACAACATAGGCTTGAAAAGAATCTGAAAGAAACTGAAGAACTTACCTGGCTCAACTCAACTCAACATAATTGAACTAATTTCAACATAAAGCAGTTTAAAACAAGTGCAATATAAAGAATAGTTGTTTAAAACATGATGTCAACCCTGTGTGTATGCAAATATACATATAACGCTTAAATGCATATAAAAGTACAAATAGTTGTGTATATAAGAACACAATAAATTCTTATGCGAGTTTCTCTAACAGACAACCATTATGTAAAAGCTATTGTGATGATACAGCATTTTACCTCACGATGCCAGGACCGTCATATACCTTGCCGGGGGTATAGAACTTTAACTACTAAATGGATCCACTAGTCTATGCTAAAAATCACTAAAGAAATCATCTAAAAAGTATGACCATTTTCTACCCATGGTGGCTACATGGTTTATGGGGGATGTGAGTTGTCTCAACTCACCCCCATATCGGTGCTCAATACTACTCCCAAAAATATAATATAATATTAGCTCTTATGTTTAACAACACACTTCTTCTGTGATTTGACATTAGTTCTCAAAAACTTAGTACAAAGGCTACCTTGGAAATCAAAGTTTCCCCTCTTGCTTCATTTAAAAAGCGATTACTATTTTCTGAAAACTAGCCTAAAGGCTCTTTGGAAATCGAGGTTTCCTTTCTTATTTAAATGTGAAAACATTTTAAACCCTTTGGGAATACATAGTCCCCATATACTTTTGAAGAAATGAACTTCAACTTTTACTCTGTACTGAACTCAAAACTTAAGTCTTAAATCAAAGTTAAAACGTTTGCAAAAGACTTTTGGAAAACTTTAAGAACTTCTCTAGACTTTGATTTGTGATTTGTGATAGGAAAGGTCTCATGATGTTTATGATTTATTTTAGATAGCTAAACATGAGAAAAGTCACGAAATCACCATCTTGGAACAAGTCTGCAACGCGGAGGTGTTTTAAATAATTACTCGCAAAATTAAATTTTGAGACAGAGGATCCTACCACACTTAGCACATGCAAGAGGCTGACTACCCCCTTGTGCCATACTACCTTGAGAATAGGCAGGTTTGGCTCTGAAATTCTTACTATTGTACTCACTTTTGTTCTTTGGTGCAAGTGCACTAGCAGATGTAGAGCAGGTCCCTTCTATTTCTATTGGAAAGATAACCGGTTGGAATTACTCTTCTGCTGCCCAGACTCATTCCCTGTCTTAGCTCTCTTATTCTTAAACTTTTCTCTATCCCTTAGCTTGTCCTCCGCAAATTGTTGCACGTGGATCATCAACCTTGCTATGTATATATCCCTTATCAACATAGTTGTCTTGCCTTCCTTACTTGACAGACGAGACAACCCAGCAATAAAAAAAACTCATTTTGCTCCTCATGTCCAACTTGATTGGTCAGATCTTGACTTAGCATTCGAATAGCTTCATGAAATTCAGCATTGGTGACCTCTCCTTAGGGTTGCACTTCTGGTGTAGCGGGTACCCCTTATTCCTGTGGTTCTACATTCCTCCTAGAGGAACGACCTCTAATAGCTCTTCGTGGAGGAATGATTTGAAAGACACGCACAAGCATGAGTTAGAAAGAAACTTTTTAGAGATCAAACTCTAATGCACGAAATAAGTATGAAAGAAGTGAAAGAATTTCCTAAATGTTGCAACCACTTAATTATAGATGCGGCGCACTTCACATTGATAACTAGGACTCTACAGACATGGATTCATAGACTCTTTAGGACTCTTGAACTCTGTGCTCTGATACCAAGTTTGTCATGCCCCAAGCCTACACCCTGGGCGTGACTGGCACTCGAGAACCATTAATGGCCCCAAGCGAACCCTGGTCTAGTTTAATTACTCAGCGAAAGAATTAACTCAACAAGATAAACCCAAACAAAACTTAGAATGTTATAAAGAAAACATTCAATTAGCCAAAAAGGCAAACGCAAGACTCAACATAAGATAATGAAATTAAAAGACTAAAGAACTAACATTTGACTGTCTTTGAAGCCTCTAAACAACTAATATGGATGTCGAGACAAGACCCACGATATCCTAATGAACTAATAATAATATTGAAAGCAATAAAAGGGATCCTTCGAAAAGCAAAGAGGCTCACCATAAGACTCTGAGTGCTCAACTAGATCAACGATGCGCTGGATGTTGATTATGGTTACCTGTGTCTGTATCATTAAAAGATACAGGCCAAATGGCATCAGTACATTGAATGTACGAGTATGCGAGGGGAATTCTAAAACAAGATATAAGCTTGAAAGGAACTGAAGAACTTACCTAGCTCAACTCAGCTCAACTGACTCATTTCAATAAAAAGCAATAAAGTAAATGCAGTATAAAGAAAATCTTTTAAAACATGAATGTCAACTCTGTGTATTTAGAAATAAAATATTACTAGGTGTGTATGCAAAGATACCATATAAATTCTGAATTGTATGTAAAAATACAAATAAACTGTGTATGTAAGAATACAAATACTTTTGTCGCAGTTTCTCTATCCGACAACCATCATGTAAGAGCTATTATGATGATACAGCATTTTGCCTCACACTGTTAGGGTTGTCCTATACCTTGCCGAGGGTATAAAACCTGACTACTAAGTGGATCCACTGGTTTATGCTAAAAAGCACTAAATGAATCATCTAAAGAGTATGACCATTTTCTACCCATGATGGATACATGGTTTATGGGGGTCGTGAGTTGTCTAAACTCTCTCCCATATTGATGCTCAATACTACTCCCAAAATATGATATTAGCTCTTATGTTTAAAAACATACTTATTTTTGTGATTTGAGATAATTGCTCAAAAACTTAGCTCAAAAGCTACCTTGGAAATCAAAGTTTCCCCTCTTGCTTAATTTTGAAAGCGTTTACTCTTTACTGAAAACTAGCTCAAATGCTCTTTGAAAATCAAGGTTTCCTTTCTTATTTAAATATGAAAACATTTTAAACTCTTTGGGAATACATAGTCCCTATATACTTCTTTGAAGAAATAAACTTCAATCTTTACTCTTTACTCTTCACTCAACTTCAAATTTAAGTCTTAAAATAATGTTAAAACATTTGGGAAAGACTTTTGGAAAACTCTAAGAACTTCTCTTGACTTGACTCTACTTCTCTTGACTTTGATCTTAACTTTCCTTGAATTGGATTATGGATTCAAGGTTCATGATCTCATGTTATGGATGATTTCATGATGTTTATACGTACCTTGGAGTATTGGACTCAACTAAAAAATATAGGTACGTTGCTAAGGAACTAGTACAGAAAAATGGGGAAGGAATGGGAAAAACTGGCGTCCCTAGCGCTCTAAGAGGCGCCGAGCGCCAACCTTAAAACATCAGAGAGCTGGGTAGGGCACACTAGCTGGCGCGGCGCCCGAAGACCCAAACTTCAGAGGTTCCCTTTTGGGTCTCTGAGAGGGGGGGGGGTGCCCCAGGCCCCTGCTCAGGTGCATTCCGACTTTTCCCCTTCGTTTTTCAGCTCTAGACCCCCTAATTCGACTTAGTTCTTTCCCCAAACACTTAGAATCGATTATACCCTCAATATAAACAAGATTCAACTCGAAACCACACCCAGAAACATAAATCAAACTCAAGAACTTCAACAACACTCAACCTACAAGAATTCAAACGAAATTTCATCAAGAACTCGTAGGATTTACTTTCAAATCAATATAATTTTGTTGAATTGAATCATGATTGGCATGTGAGTGAACTAACCCAACGCTATGTGATCTCACATACCTCGTAGGGATCACCCCTTGACGAAATCCACAAGCGATTCTTGAAGAACTTGACGATTTCCTTGCTTCTCCTTTTCTTTTCTCCTCTTCTTTTCTCTCCTCTAAAACCTAACTCAATTTTCAAAAGCGTAAACTGTCCAAGTTCAGTTTGAAGCCCCTAAGTAATTACCAAATATGAATTAAAATAATAGGGTAAGGAAAAGACCAAACTACCCTTCAAAAATTTGGTTTTGACTTTCCTTATTTAAACAACCTAACCTCAAATGGGCATATCTCACTCATACAAACTCGGATCGCGCAAAATCGACGGCGTTGGAAAGATTATTCCAAGATCTTTCCTACGATATCAGGAAACACACCTAATTCATCCTGAGCTAGGACTTATTGTCGTTTGAAGTTGACCAAAAACTCAACTCAACATACTTGACAAAATTTTTCAGATTTCTTTCCAAAAATGATTATTTCCAATTCTTAACTTCTTCCTAGTTATTTCAATTTGCGAGATGTTACATAAAGAACCAAAATGAACATCTTTTGTTACACATTAAAGATCATTTCAATCAAGTAAAATATATTAAGAATCAAAATGAGCACTTTTATTATATATTAAGAATCATTTCAATTAAATAAATTAAGGAATGACCACGAAGGACCATTTTGATCATTTTATCATCTTTTTAACATAAAATAATTCAATATCCTTTTTATATATCTTGCTTACTTCCAAATTCCAATTACTATATAATCACAATTCATAAGTCAAACCTCATAAAATAAACCAGTCAACCTTCCTTCTATTAGATTGGATTAGAGTCTATATATACACACACAAAATTTAGGTAACTACCAATTTTCATAGGAAACTACCAATTTTCAATAGGTAATTACCAATTTTCAATAGGTAACTGCCAATTTTTATACTTAAATGGTATGTAATTTTCTCCCTATAAATAAACACTGACATCAAACCTAAAAAGCATCCCAAATTTCAAAGAAAATTCTACTTTTTTAAGAAGAACAAAAACATAGAGGAGATTAAGGAGAATGGGCACAGGAAAGAAGAAAATAGAGATCGAGAAACTTACAAAGAAAAGTTCTAGAATGGTGACATTCTACAAAAGAAGAAAAGGACTTTTCAAGAAAAATGAAGAACTTGAATCCTTGACAGGTTCTCAAGTTGCCTCTATTGTTCTTTCACCCAATGGAAGGACTTATACTTACAGAGATGTTAACACTGCTATCAACGGGCATTTTCCCAACATTGATTGCATGAAACAATCAACATCAGGGATAAATTTTCATGATTCCAATTCTGATGTTGTTGTTTCTAGTAGATCCTCAGAGTTCAGATCATCATTAACTCCGAGAAGGAAAAGTCTCCGCGATTGGGTGGAGGATATAGATGTTGAACAATGTCAAAATTTGAATCAACTTTTATTGTTGAAGGAGCAACTGGAAGGAACTGAAAAGAAGATTGTTTCCATCAAAGATTCTAAGTCCTTTCAAGTTTTGTTTGTGTAGCCTGTTCCAATAGAATATGAGACCTAAACATAATGTAGGAGCATATTTTAAAAAAATCCAATTGTACTATTGTTAATGCAGTTCAGTATGTATTAACAAATAAACTATTAGAAATTTCCTCCTTTATATGTTTTTATTATTTAGATTTACCATATGAATGATCATCAAGTGAATTTCTTAAATAAACTATTTTGTTATTATATTTTTGCAAAATCGATGTTTCATTTGTGTATTTTATTTGTTTTCATTAAGCATTTTTTACTTTTATTTTGTTCATTTAAAAATTGCTATGTATATGTAGGGTAACATATATTCTAAAAAATTAGTCTATGTGTGTTCATGATATGAATGTGTATTGATATGGACATTATGATTATTGAGAAAAGTACTATACGAGTTATATATGTATATATGTGCATGCTCGTAACAAATTTTCATAAACACCGAAAATTAACTGCAAGCAAAATAAATAAATGTGATTTTTATTTATGAATCTTGTGAGTACAATTATGTTGCTCCTTGATTCTTCTCTCCTAAACTCTAGTACATATTTATATCAAATGGTTATTAAAGCTAAAATTATGTCATATATGATAATAAAAATAGAGTAACACTTAAAATCATAATTAATCAAATAAAATATATTATTCATGTAACAAAAACCTTCATTTTAGCTCCCCTTCTCATTCATAACAAATTAACAGGTGAACTAAGGGTGTACATGATCGGGTTGGGTTGAATTGGGTTTTCCAAATATCAAACCAAATCATTATTATCGGATTTTAAAATCTATAAACCAAATAAAACTGATAAAACTTGAATTTTTTAACCACGATTTTTTCGAGTTTCTCCAATAAAGTATCAAACATATAATTAACTTGTACTTTAAATATATCTTTAGTCCTACCAAAGTACAATCATTTAAGGTATTTTAAAAGAAAATAACACAAAATATGAGATTAGTGATGACAAAAAAAATAACAAAATATAATAATGAAATTGCATATAACAAATATTGGAAATTAATAGGTCATAAAAACTTATTATAATTAAAAGTACTAAATCATGCAAAAATAAGTCTGATAAGTAGTAATCACATGACTTTCTTTTTTGATTTCTCACTCCGTATTCCATACTCACATTGGATCCTGACTAAATCTGAATTAGATTATGTATTTTAATTACCTAAACCAATGTAAAATTAAAGAACAACTCTTCAATATTATTGTCATTCTTAGTATTGAATTGATTTTTTTTGTTAGCATTAGTATTGGTTTGATTTTGATTCGAGCTTTATTGGAGTTACTAATATCTATGGATTATAATCTTTATTGGACCATTAAAAATTCTAAAGTCTCAAACATGAAATAATATGTTAAAAGATTAAAATTATGAAAAATATAAGAAATATTTATAAATTATATCAAAGTAACTTATATATATAATGTCGGATTATTTCAGATTAACTTTTTTTAGTTAAAACCAAACCAATCCAAGTACAGTCGGAATACCAACCAACCCAAATATAATCGGATTTTTTTAATTTAATACCAAATCAAGTCAAATCAAATCACTAGTCAAATTTTGTTTTTCAATTTGCTGTTTGATTTGATTTTTGATTTGATTTTGTTCATTGAAATAGTTGTGTTTTCTTTCCCTCTTCTCCTTTTGGATTACAACAGGTGAATTTTGATGGAATATTATAAAATATGAAAAAATTGATAGCAAATTAACTTTAAGGAACAGCAGAGCAGCATAAGACAAGTTTTGTTGTATTTTGTTAAAGTAAATTCTTATTTTTGCTCCACCACTACAAAATGCATCTCTATAAAAAAATAATATACATGCATACTTTGTACAGTTGCAATCCAATAAGTGGAGTCCACTTCTTTAATAGTGAAAGAGAAGTCCAGTTATACCTTCATTTAGGCAGTAGGCATAAATAATCAAAAGAGTTACTTGCTAAGTTATTTCCTCATCACAGTTGTTATTATTCTTGTTATATACTCCCTCCGTCCCAAGTTTGACTCAACACAGAGTTAAAGAAAAGAAGACTTTTGAAATTTGTGGTCTAAAATAAATAATTGATATTTGTGTGACTACAATGCTCTCATTAAAGGTAAAATGAGCATTTTAAAATTAAATCGTTACTTAATATAAAAATGTATTATTCTTTTTTGAACGGACTAAAAAAAATAAGTCATATAAAGTAAGGAATAGTATTTTTTTATTAGGTTACTCTGTATTATTTTTCATTTGGGATTGCTGGTCATTATCCAGCCCAAAATTCAGGACTAGTCACACCTGATATGAATCCAGATTAAACTGGTACTACTATTTGATAAGTAAACATTGTTTGGTTGGATATATTATGTGTTTTCATTGCTTATTAATCATTGTATCAGTTGTCACAATGCATGTAAATCTTATAATGAATTCAATGTGGATGTGTCCCATCTTATAAGCTTCAGTCTGCACCCATCATAAGTCAATTTTGAACAACTCAATTCAGGAAGACTTCTACTACTAGATGATTGATTAGAAAGAATGGAACTATCACCACAAGTACACAACAAAAGCTTTGATGAAAACGCCAGAGTTCTTTCTATCTTGACGAACATACCAACCGCGTTCTGGTGCCTGAAAATAATGTATCTGCTTCTCAGGACTGCATATGAAAATCCAGTGTGTAGGCACGGATTTCAGAAGGGCTTGTTCCAGGCCTGGAAACACATTAGTAATGGAAAAGAATTAGGAAATACAGTTTAAAGAACTAGTGTAGGGCAGTTCCAGCTTTCAAGCAACAACAGCCAGATACACCTTTTCAGGTCTAACTATTTTAGGCTTCAACTCTCAAACATCCTTGTTTTCAGCAAAAGCTCAAGCCTTTAAGTCAAGCATCCGAAGTGGAAAAATAAGTACTGTATTTATTTAAAAAGAACTGAATAATGGGGAGTAACATGTATCTCAACTTGAAAGTCAAATTGTTTCAAACATTTTCTTCAAGGTCAAAACGTATTTCCCTACATCCGACAGATGCATATTTTTTTCCAAGAGAGATAGTGGTGTTTGAACCAGCCTGCGCATGCATGTCAATCCAATCCTTTTGGGGGGATAATAGTTGTATCAGAACCAGCTTGTGTGCACCTCAATTATTCCGCCGGTACCTGTCCTCCCATGAGCATAGGTATCAAGTAACTCTGTCGACCAAGGTTAGACAGACGAGGGGAAATGAACTAGCCTTATTTGTCTTTGTTGGGATTTGAACCCTGGTCTTCAAGGTTTTCTCCCACCTCATTGACCACTGGGTTGCACTCTTGGGTGCTCATCACATCCAGAGTTCTAATAAATGTTAGAAGAAACAAATGGGTACCCTACCAGCTTAAGTCAACCCAAACCAAGGAGCTAAAAAGAAATGGAAACATGAACTTGCCACTGTTTTTAATAGACAGAGACAGCTAACTACTCTACACTAATTTAAGCTTCACCAAAGATTAGGATAGGAGGAGGGGCCAAATGCGACTCCATAGAGTTGAGGCTGTTCTTGCAAAGAAAGCCAAACGGATAAAATAAATTGCAATTTCAGAAAACAGAACTTAATTTGAAGCGCAACGAAGTGAGAAATAAATTTGAAGGGAAAGCGTAAAAATGCACAACCACCACCATTGTAAAGCATACTCATAGTACTGACGTTAATCAAGTTACTATAAGAGGATCTTCTCTCTTTTCCAGTCAAAGGATATTTAAAGACAAGATGGTTGAGTAAAACTACAATTCATAGCTTGCTAATAACCAGAAGACTGATAGTGGAGCCTCTCCAGCAAAATGAGAAATATACAGACAGGTTTTAGCCAACACTCTAGTGACCAAATATGAGAAAGAAAGATACTGCACCTTTGCAGCACAGCAAATAAAAAGAACATTCATAGTTTGGGATTTCTCCTATTAGTTACTTCTTCAAACAAATGACATTTCAGCTTATTAGTTGAGCTACAAATACTATTCAAATCAAAAGTGCTCTCTGTTCTATTGTCATACATGTTCAAATAGGACATATCTAGCATACTTTGAACAATAGACCTAAGTTGCTTGGACTCAGGTGCAGAAATACAATTCAGGTGTGGATCTCAAGGTCAAATCCTTCATCACATAAATTTTAGGATTTGGGGATATGTATCCGAGTGCAGATACAGCTGTTAAGAAGTGGTCAATAAATGTATATTATAACATACAAGTATATATCTCAATTAATCAAAGCTAGAGAACTTAAACTCATAAAAATCTGATTCTTTATAAGCACCGACTCCCTCCGTCCCAATTTTTGTGGCACCATTTGGCTTGGCATAAAGTTCAAGAAAAAAAAGAAAGACTTGAAATATGTGGTCTAAAACAAACCTATGACATTTGTGTGGCTATAAATCATTTCATCAAGGGTAAAAGGAAAATTTTAAAGTCAAGTTATTTCTAATTATAGAAAGGTCACATTCCTTTTTGGACAGACTAAAAGGAAAAGGATTCCACATAAATTGGGATAGTGGGAGTAATATTTTATTCATAAGATAAGATATAATAGCAAAACATGCTCATACTATATATAACTATATGTATATGACATAAACCCAAAAATCAAACCAAATACCCAATTAATCTATACTTCTCACCCACAGATGTAGTCAAAGTACCCAAGGTAAGTTGACCAAATCCCATGTGGATCCGAAACCCACACTCACATCCATGTTGTGTTGATACGGGTGCAGCAATGATTTTGAAGAGTTTTAGCTACATAACAACAAATTACTAAAGCTTTGCGGAGGATCTTAGAACTAAGTGAAGACTATAATATAGGGTGACCAATACCTCTTGTTAATGACGCCATAATGAAACTTCGGTCTTCCAACTTTAATATCTTCTATGTACTACAATGAGATGAAATAAAAGAGAGAAACAATTTAAATTTAGAGCGAGCAAGCAAATTATCACACATATATATATACACAGAACATATATATATTTTCTATAAAGTTAAATATTTAACCATGTAGCATAAAAATATACCAGATTCAAGGTTACTAGCATTGATGAAAATGCTAAAGAATCAAAAGGAATATCATCAAGTTCAAAAAGCTGACATTCTGATGATTCTGGACCCGGTGAAAAGTGGGGATTTTTCAGTTTCGCCAAAAATATCAAGTACGTCTGCAAAGATGAGGAAAAAATAGTTATCATCAATATCGGTCATAATTCATAGTAGGTAAATGCCATCTTCAAGAATTTATACTAACTTGGCCTATAAGAGGGATGTCCAATTGAGCAAAAAGTGATTGAACCTCTACTTCTGCATTTGCCTCTTCCCAGGTTTCCCTAATTGCTCCCTCAGCAGCAGATTCACCAATCTCCATAAAGCCAGCTGGGAGCGTCCTACCAGTACAACATTATTTGAAGATAAACTTTACTATACTGGAATTCAAATTACTTCAGTACACTCTACATTTCTGAACGCTGGGAATTAATAGAGAACTTTCTTAGAGGTTGTGAGTGGAAGTCCTCCCTTCTCACTAAACTCTGTTGGCAGACACATACCAAAGTCCAGATGATGGCTGAATTTTCCGCCTGCACATTAATATCTTCTTATCATGCTCAATAAGACAACCAACAACCTGAATTTGAGAACAAAGTGTCACAAATATTCCCCCTTAGTAAGAAGCAGGAGAAAGCTCCGGGCTTGATGTGTGTTGCACAAATGAATAATAATACCAACAACAGGAGAAAGAACAATGTTAATTCATGTGGCTACTAACAAAAGAGTAATTTTGGTCTTATGACCTCAAAGTTTACAATAAGAACAACTATACTCCATGAGGTTCATATTAGTGAACGACTAGAATCACTAAGATTTCTGTGGAGGGCTGCTCACAAAGAGCACACTTGAGCATCCCTCCTGGAGGTGTGCAGCTCAAATGGGAAAAATAACCGTAATTGTTTCCCCGTGAAAAAATACCTGAAGTTTAGCAAGCTCCCAAACTATTAATCCAAAATACAACATAAAACAAAACAGGGTCTCGATAGTCTCTTTAACCTCAGAACTACAAAGATCAAGCAAAAACTTGTGCTGCACTGCAGCATCTTACCAAACGTTCTATATTGATTACTAGGTGCAGTTAGGTATATTATCTGTTTATAACGATGGAGTAGAGTCCAATTTGCACGCACCTCGACTATTCCATCAGATGCCTACTATCTCCCACTAGTACATACTCAGGGTAACTGTTATACCCTGTGCATTTAAGTTCAAGTAAGACTAGTCTAACATCGACGAATTGGTCCAACCACGGGATTATAAGGTCAAGAATGAGTATATAAGTTAAGGGTCAGTATATTATGGTGTTACAAGGTTACAGATTCATAAAAGATGTAATGTTTAAGTTAAGCCAAAAGCGACAACGAATGGTTTATCGTTTACGTGCCGCGAAAGGGTCAACTTTGAACGAGTATATCTCCTAGACTGTGAGGTGTTATGTGATAATCTTTATATCAAACTAAAGGTATTTGAATCTAGTTTCCCATGAAACAAACCGCTCATCAATCTGACTTCATTACAAGAAGTTATGCAAATTTTACTACAGACCTGCGCAGAGCCTAATTGCAGTGGGACATATGGCACCCAAGGGTATGGCGGCCAAAACTCTTGTTTTATAAATTGGGGCTTAGGGATTTCATTTGGCATTTGTTCTTTCACGTTTTGGACAGTCTCTCAAGAGATTTTGCCCTCCACGCCACCTAAGTTCAAGGTCAGTAAATTTTCCACGGAATCAAGTGAATTCTTCATCCTAGCTCATGAATCATCCGTACCCATGTTGTTTCTCAAAGGTTCAGTATGTTCTTTGGTGAACTCAAGTATAAGGGACTTGGATTTCTTCAAAGTGAAGTATGAATATTCTTCTACCAACATATAAGAGATTCTAATGGCCTTTTAAGTATAGTTTATTCTTCAAAGTGAGGTATGAATATTCTTCTACCAAAATATAAGAGATTCTAATGGCCTTTCAAGTATAGTTTACAAGATCGACTCACGGGATGGTGATCGGAAGCCGTCAGCCTGAGTTTTTTCCTTTTCAATAAATTAATTTGTAGTAATTGATATGCGTGGATGGTTGTTTTGGTTGTTATATGGTTGGAGGAAGGTTGGATGGTCTCATATACAAGAAAGCTTAAGTATGAAGAATGTCATAAATGAGAACTTTGTGAGCTTGTCACTTGTCAAATGTTTGTCATATTGAGTGACTGGCCGAGCTTCTTGATTTGCTGCTTATATTAGTGTTATTATCGTCATTCTGGTAGATTGAAGCTGCAAAGGAGTAATTGATCATGGTAATACACTAACAATTGGAATCAAGGTATGTAAGGCAAAAACCTCTTCTTTTTTTTTGAATAGGCAACGATTTGAATATATACAAGAAGACTCAACACCAAAAGGTATTACAATCTTAGATTCATGAGAGCAAAAGTAGGGGGAGACTATGAAAAAACAAAGTATTGTCTATCAGATTAATCAAATCCCAACTGTATATGGGGTGTTTAACACTTTTGCCAGCAGAAAAAGAAACAGGTAGTCAAAGACATTAACAGATTAGCAAGCTTAGGAGTCTGACTCGTGGACTCTGAAGATGGTGAAGTAGTTGTCCAGTATACTACAAAGTCATTCTTAACGGCAACAGTGAAAGAGAAGAAGTGTGATGACCCCTTGTTACTTCAGTAAAAAGAGGGGATCCGCCAACTTAGAGTCATAGGATTTGAGCTCACAGGAGATGGCACCTTAAGGTGCCAAGATAGATTATGTGTTCCCAATATTGAAGGGCTCCAAGAGAAGATTATGAGTGAAGCACCTTGCCCATGGTATTCTATTCATCCTGGTTCCATGAAGGCGTACCATGACCTTAAAGAGGTCTACTAGTGGAACGACATGAAAAGAAGCATAGTACATTATGTGGCAAACTTCCAAATCTTAAGGCAGATAGAGAAGAATAATCTAGTGTTCTTCTTTTGTCTCAACGAGGATTGGAACCCTGATCTCTAAGATTTGTACTCACCTCAATGACCACTATACTACACCTTTGGATATGATTAGGTGTATACATATTTGAAACTGTCCCCCATATAAACCGAAAATAAAATAATAAACAAATTCAAACCATAGACTTAATAATTGAACCACAGTCACCAAATTGATTTGGCTGGGTGATTATAAACTGGTTCTAAACAAAATGAATATTCCCACATTTAACCATCAATACTGAAATTTAACCACCAAACATGTAGGCAATGAAAAGACTAAGGAAAAATAATGTGATCACTACAATTGCAAGAGGTAATACAATGATTTATATCTTTTGAGAAAGAATACAATGATTAGTCTGCATTTGATTCGAAAATACAAGCGAAAATTAGACAGCGAAGCTTAATGAAAATCTTACCATTTTTGGATTCTCATAGGTAATCTTCCCACAGCGAGTGCAGATAGCTCTCACCTTTTCTTCACCATCAGGTATCTCATGCTTATTTGGGCCCCCACAAAACTGGCAGAAGTTGATCTT
The DNA here is from genome assembly GCA_037074985.1 of Solanum bulbocastanum. Taxonomy (NCBI): domain Eukaryota; kingdom Viridiplantae; phylum Streptophyta; class Magnoliopsida; order Solanales; family Solanaceae; genus Solanum; species Solanum bulbocastanum. Next base: position 22,163,692 of record CM073599.1, read on the forward strand.
GCGAATGTTTCCCTGCAAAATCTTTGAACTGAAATTGATCAAGGAAAAGATAAAGGAACTTGAACAATTTATGAAACACAAAACGCTCTCAGATCTATTTAAATTAACATATAGGTAATTTTAAAAAAAATTGGCTGGGGTTAAGAGTATCTCACATTAGTTCAGAGATAGGTTGTTATAACCTTACATGATGTTGGGCAAGTCTCACCTCATGAACTAGCCTTTGGAGTTGAGTTATTCCAAAAGTTCATTTTCCTTCAAATGGTATTAGCATTGGACTCATTCCTAGTCTTGGTTTGCATAATGTTGGAACCCCATGTTATTTAGTCATACTTCAAATGTCCAACCCTCAGACATGCAGGGTGGGGTGTTAGAGTGTCCATGTTGATTGAAGAAATGAGTTCCCACACAAGCTTTCCAAGACCTGGCATAGAGCTGGGTGATTGAATTCAAAGGGTTCAAGGTATGTCCTTATATGATGTTGGGAAATCCTCACATATAAGCTAACCTTTTGGGTTGATAAGTTCAAGGTTCATTATTCTTCTCAACTGGCATGCTAACCTTTTGGGTTGATAAGTTCAAGGTTCATAATTCTTCTAAACTGGCATGCAAAAAATGTGTATAGCAAGAGAAACAAAAGATGACGCCGGAGAGAAGAGGAGAGAGAAACTCCAGCTGAATGCCTCAGTTCATAACAGATTTTGGTTGTTTTCAACTTGTACATCCAATTATATATCAGATACCTAGAATCATAGGCATGCTAGCATTTAGAAGAATGCTATGTGCAATAAGAAGCCACTTCCATTTATTTCTGATTGCATATTGCCTTCCATTTTGGACAAGTATGCATGTTTTGACCACTAGGTTGATGTTAGGATGTGATAAGGTATTTTTCATCAGATAGTATATTTACATCAAAGTTTTTGCAGGACTTTTTGGGAAAATGTAAGCTTGTTGCTTTATAATATTTTCTTATGGCATATTGACAATAAAAGGGATCATTAAAGAGATTAAATCACTTCCAGTCAGAATGCTACCAGGCACATTACTCGAGGTAAACTTTTACAGGTCCCTTCTGGCCCCCTAGAATCCCTTTTCCAGAGACATTACCCGAGGTAAACTTTTACAGGTCCCTTCTGGCCCCCTAGAATCCCTTTTCCAGCGATCTTCCATTGCTAGAATCTCCCTCAACCCAACTCCTTTACAACCTTTCTTTTTTTGTTACAACCATGGGGGACTATACCATTTATTTTGCTGTAGGATTCAAATCTTATGCTATTACCAGAGTAGTTTCTAGGGCTGAAACATGGTAAGACTGGGTAGAACGAGGTCGTAACATGATGACCACAATAAGTATTATCTAGAAGACGATGGAGTGGCTAGCATTCGCTCTTAAAGAAGCATAGGGGAATTCAGACCGTAGATGAAAGTTTCGGGACTAGTTCACAGAGTTCTTCTGCTCGAGGAATAATAACAAATATGGTTGATACATTGGCATTTTAAATATGCAGGGTAAGAGGAGTTGTCATCATCATCCCCGAGTAATCGCTAAACACAGGATGGATAGACATAGCTACCAAAATAATGAATTTCTTAAACACTAAGGCCCAGAAGGCAGTTAAGATGTTGCACAGGAAAACAGAAGAGGGTCTCTTATATTCACACTGTCAGAAACAATAAATGGTTTACAAGAGAATAAATGCTACAAAGATTCCACAAAAAGGGAAATCGATCGTTATTACAGATGCGACAACAACAAATCAAAATGAACTACTAGCAAAAGTGTGGTTGGATGTCTCCCAGAGGAGATTCCAATTTCCAGTTGCCTCTCTATCAGAGATTTGATGGTGGGTAGCAAGAACTTGGAAGCACAAGCATGGAATCAACATCTACGATTTGGGGCACTACTGTTTCCTCTTTGAGTTTCCCAACAAACCAGCTGCGGACCACATTGTAAGAGGTAAGTGGTGGAAATCCAACAAGTTCAACCTACCATGGTGGTCGTTGACATCGACTTCCATCCATGATAGGCAGAACTAGGTCTGGATCAGAGTAGTAGGTTTGCCCCTCCAACTTTGGTCCCAGAAAATTTTCCGTGAGGTAGGAAACTTATGTGGAGGCAGGATTAGAACTGAAGAAGAAACAGAGTTATGAAATCACCTCAAATGGGCAAGGATGAAGGTGAGAGGAGACAGCGACTCTGTTCCGAATTCGGTGAAGCTGGTCCACGAACATTTAACCTTCAAAGTCCCAATCTAAATTGTGATGCCGGCGAGGGTGGTTTACGGTGCATGCAGCAAAGAACATCCAAAGACCCAGAGGTATGATGAAGGAACTGGTGGATTAGAACATGAAAGCCTTTTAGGCTTTACAGAGGTGGCAGGGCACGTGGGTTCCTCCAACGACCCTGAAGTTTTGAACTGGCCAGTATGCCAGCAAGTGACAAGGCACACGTGGCTGAGGTCCCACTTTCCACCCCAATCAAGAGAAACAGACCTATGATTAGAAGGAAAAGTTTGGGTGCGGATCTGCTGGCACAATTCATCTCAAATGGGCTAAGGAATGAGTCTTCTCTCATTTAATTGACCCAATCAGCTGAGGACCCAGGATTTTCGATCAGGGGGTTCAAAAAATAAAAGTGTAAACGTGTAAATAGGCCAACAAAACAAAATTTCAAGGAAGTAGTAGTATATAGTTTTAGTGGAGGACCTTTTTTTTGGGTTTAAAACCACACTTTTAGCATGTTTTATAAAATAAAAAAACTAAAAAAAACGTGAAAACTGAAACTAAGAAAGAAAAAAATAAAGGCTAACACAGGGATTCGAACACTAGACGTGAAGCTTAATTTCATGGGGACGTGCCGCTTGGCTATGAGTTTCTCTTTGTCTTTAAGGGGTTTCAAAATATATATATCCACATAAATACAAAAATTTTACCTTATATATATGGTGTAATTTTTTGCCGAGGGGGTTCGGGCGCTGGAACCCACGTGGGTCCGCCCCTGGACCCAATACCTGTCGAACTTGAAGCCAATATTTCCAACTCATGAAAAGAGTGAAGAAGAGGAAGCGATGGTAAAGAATCCAGAAATTTCTAAAATCCCTCAACCTTGGGAAGATAGTGGCATGCAAGAATCTGCTATGCTGAGAAGTGAAGAAAACAATTCCAGCGTGACAACAACCGAAGATGCAATACCTTTAAACCAACATAGCCCAGGGGGAAGAGAAGATCCGGACTTCGATGTCCCTACATGGATACATCAGAACATCATCTAATTCGCTGAAGTGTTCGGTATAGATATCAAGGGGTGCAAAGAGGAAGCAACGATGCTATTCGTAAAGATAGATAGCATGAGGCAAAAGAAGTGAATAAGGAAGAGAAGTGCATGGAAATGACTCCGACAGTAAAGGGATCCCAAGAACTGAAGAGTCATGTGTGGAAGCAATGACACAAGAAGCGGGGGCGGGGGGTTACAATATTCCATGTGATCAATGACAGTCACCATAGTATCATGGAATGTGAGGGGCCTGAATCAGGCAAGCAAGAGGTGTATCATTAAAAAAATTAATACATGGGTGTAAAGGTGATGTTTACTACTTCCAAGAGACAAAAATTGAAGGACAGATTACATGGTTGTTCGCATCAATGTTTTCAAAGGCATTTTACAGCAGAGTATATGGCTATCTGGACTTAGGATGTCTAGTTTTGCTCAAAGGTAGCAGAAGATAAAGCAGATATAAATTGAAGATCTAATATCAGGCCTACATTTGGTAATGTTTGAGCAAAAAATCAAAGTAGGCACTTGATGATTAAGCAAGATGCGGAGAAACTATAAAGTAAACAAGATTGAGCTAGCTAGCCAAAAAGAGAAACCCATCAAGTAAAAGCTGATGGGGTGGGATTTACAACCCCAGAGGGCATCATCAAGATCAAAGTCTAGATAGGTGGCTTTACAATAGTCCTATGAAATCAACTAAACTGTCTACTTCACCCACTAACGCACTTATGTTATTTGTGTTAGAGGTGAAAGTGCTAACTGATTCATACCTACCAAAACAAATTGTTTTAATTGTCAAGTAATCTAATCCCATTCCAATATGCAACCTCCACATAAAAAGAACAATCAGTCAAGCAAAATGGGACCAGAAATCACACAATCAAACACTTTGAGTCATCAATTTCAGTAAATCAACAAGTATCAAAAGAAGTGCACAAATCACTGAGACAACAACAACTCACAGTTGACTGGATTTCAACAGATGAAGAATGAGTTGAAGACATTCGAAAATCTCTAAAACAGGAGTTATGACAGTGTAGTTGAGAAGCCGGTAATAACAAAGTTTCGGATGTTGTGAAAATGGGTTTTCTTGAAAGTAAGGAGAAGGCAGAATTGGGTTGAGGCTTTCTGAATCTATATCTATAGGAAACAAACCCAGAAGATGAACCCACAATCTGTATAGCTTTGAGCATTAGTTTTTCTGGGTAGCAGCTTCCCTCATAGCAAAAGTTTGAAACTCTGTCGATTGTGATTTGCGAGAGCTGGATTTTGACTGATGAACATCCGCCCTTCCCATATCCACTACCCCATCAACAATTTATGTTGGGATAAGGCACAACTATACCCTACACTATGACCCAGAGACATTACTAAATTCATTTTTTTCGTATTTTCAAGTTGGTTGTGTTTGTATATAGTCGTCTGCCATTTGTATAAATATTATTTTATTTAAATTATATTTTTTTTTTCTTTATTTTGTATTTAAATTAAGTTAATACATACTTTTTTTACCTTGTATCAATACTTTTTTTCTTACCTTCATTCATTGTTTTTCTCTTTTATTTTTCTATTAATTTTATTTTCTTTATCTTTCGTTTTGATTAGATTTCAAATTTAATTTCAAATGTCTTGTATTTAAATTAATTTTGAATGGATATCAAAATGAGTGAAGAAAATCAAATAAAAAATTAAAATATTAAAATTAAAGGACATTTTTAAATTATTTAAAAAAACACACATAATTTTTTTAAAATAATTAAAGTGAAAAGATAATAAATTAATTAAAAGAAGTTTAAAGTGAGAAAGAAATTAAAATATATTTTACAAAGAAGAAAATAAAAATAATTATATATAAGTTTTAATATCAATAAATATGTGTACTAATTAATTATAAAGTTACCAATCAAAAATTGAGAAGTGTTTAATTTGTGCACTCACCGCTTGCCTTTAAGAGAGTGTGCACACTCTCTATGTCATGTAGCGTTCGGGGTATATTTATTCCATTTTAAATTAGTTTAGGATTAATTGGACCCTAGTTAAGTTTAGGTGTTTCTTTAGGATTTCGGTCATAGTCTAGGAGGGTACTTGTGTTTTATCCCATTTATGTTTAGTGAAAATAGTTTTTGATAAGCATATTGTGTTCCACTAGTTTTTTAAAAATAGTATTTTTGAGAATCAAATTATGAAAATGATAACTATCAATATAATTTTAATATAAAGATTATCTTATAAAGAAATTATTTTACATATCTATTATAAAAATTTTAATTAAATTTTTATTGCTATTAAATTAAAATATACATATTCAAAATTTCAATTGATATTATATACAGATGAATAAAAAATAAATTAAATATCAATATAATATATTTATGTTGATTTAAATACATTCTTGTATTTTATCCCTAAATGCAAATCATCTAAAGAACTTTTGACCACTTGATTAATCTTAAGACCCTTAACAAACTAGTTTCCTCAAAAGACGTAGGGCTTGTGATAATGTCGTCCTAATTCAAGGACTTATATCTTATCTCAACCGAACCAAGAGTAAGGAAGGGCGTTTTATAATAAAAATTTATCTTGAGAAAGCTTTTGATCGACTTGAACGTTCATTTGTCTATCGAATTCTTCTCCACTTTAAATTTCTTCCTAAAGTTACTAATTTTATTATGACTTATATTAGCACGTATATCTTGTCAATGGAATTCAAACTAATTATTTTTATCCGTCTAAATGGATAAAACAATGAGATCTCATATCGCCTTATATCTTTATTTTGTGCATGAAACTTTTATCCAACTATGTTAAACACCAAATGGAAACTCTCCACTGGAACCAGTATCTATTCAACTCAGGGTTCCCTAATTCTCGCACCTATTCTTTGTGGATGACTTAACACTTATATCTAGTGGAAGCCACAAATCCATTCACACCATGCATAAAAGCATGTCCCTCTTCCGCAATTTATCTGATCAAAGAATTAACTCCACAAAATCAAAATATATGTTCTCCGAATATTGTAATAGTAATATTACGGATCTAGTTCAACGTCTCTTTGTCATTACACTCATCACTATCTTTGATAAATACCTTGATTTTTCCATCTTAAATCACAAGCCTAAGGCAGCGGACTTCCATTACATTATTGATAAGATGAGAAAAAAACTTGCTAGTTGAAAAAATTAACTTTATAACTACAACTGATCGAATGACTTCAGCAAATCTCTCCTAGACGTCATTCCTGCTTACACCAGGCAGTATCAATCTCCCAAAAAAATTATAACAAAGAGACTTCCTAAGAGGAACAAGTGCCCAAAAGAAAAAGCTTCATTATGTAGATCGGAATAAGGTAGCATCTCCAAAAGAAAAAGATGGTCTAGGCTTGCAACCCGCCCAAGTCAAAAATAAAACTATTCTATGTAACCTCGTGTGGCAGCATAACTCCTTATGGGTCAACACTTTGATCCATAAGTATCACTCTAGACTGGTTGCACCCTCTCAGTCCTTCATCTGGAAAAACATTATCCTGGGAGGAAAATTTGCTTCCAAGCCACAACTCGAAGCTCGACGACAAAACGCTACTATTAATTTATGGCATTGTTGATGGATCCCAGAGATTCCTCTTCTCAGAACCATCCTTTATGGTCTCCTCAACCAAGGAGAAGACGGCTAGATATAACTTCTCTTTAGAATGGTAAGTGTTTGGGTTAGTCAAAAATATCCTTCAAATACCCCTTTACATAGTTCTTCAAGAACTTGAAATTCGTCCCAATAAATATTTAGGAGCTCTTGATAAACATTGGGCTCTCAATAGTATTGGAATCTTCACCACTAAATCAGTCCAAAAACTTCTCAAGTTTATTACACATCATCTGTTCTCTTTGTCATGGATATGAAAGCTTAAAATCTTGGAGATTCTCAAAGTCTTCCTTTGGTTATGCTCACAAGGTCGATTACCCACACGAGCATACCTACATATTGGTATCTACATTAACCATATATGTCCAATATGCTAACTCACACAAGAAATCATTACATATATATTTTTTGACTGGCACATAGCCTAAAATTTTTGGCTAGATTTAAGCATCAACATGTCCTTACTTCCTTTCCAGCAAAAGCATTGACTTCTCATTTTAAAGAATTTAAATCCTCTGCATGTCCAAAATTCGTACCAGTGAATCGATATTTTATCTTTTTCCATTTGGCATATTTGGCTCAATAGAAACTATAATACTCACAATAGAATTATTGAATTTTTTATCTACAACCATTCCCCAAGCAATCATAATGCTATTGTTGATATTCTGATCAAATGTTTTCTCCCCCTATCGGAGTTTATAAGCTGACTACCGATGGTGCTTTTTTTTTTTTTTAAAGCATAAAAGAAAAGGTGGAATTGACAGTCATTAGGGATGCCATCATAACCTGGATACTAGGCTTCTACAAGAAAAATTATAGCCATAATCATATATAATGATTGATATGGATGCACTTCTAAATGGCCTGAAGATTACCTGCATGCATAATTTACTGCCAATAGAAATTGAAACTGATTCCATCGAAATCATAAATCTCTTGGATAATATATATCCAACTTACGCTTCTACTATTATGTCTTACAGGTCAACTTTGAGGAAGTTGGGGAATCTAGTTGTTCGCCATAGCTTCTGACGGGGGAACAAAGTAGTAGAAATGTTGTCCAGATAAGGTTCCAAGCTAACAATAGCCACTAATTAGCTTATCCTGCTAACTCCACCATATGTTGCGAAGGAGAAGCTAAATGCAGATCAAGATGGAGCGTCCTCAAGGAAAATATTAGTATGGTTTATATGTAATAAGCTAGCCCGTTTTGGCAACCTATTTGTAATCACTAGTACTAACAATGATAATGTAATGTTAAGTACGTAACTATATATAGTATCTCCTTTTGTCAAAAAAAGTATAAGAGGTGTATTGGTAAAAATGTACATATGGCAGGGATAATTTAGTCTTGAAATAAATTGTCATGATCCAAAATGAATGTGAAGGCACTTGTCTTATCCCATCAAGACAAATTAGTCTAAAATTCAAAAATATAGATAATGCGAAAATAATACCGAAAGAAATCTCAAAAGAACACAAATGCGGATAACTTAATCAAACTCAATAACATCCCTCAAAATCAGGTTATCACGTGTACAAGACTCTAATGTATTACAACAAATTTGAAAGAAAATACAAGTCTCAATGTCATTGTTTCTAGACTAGAACAAAGTCATAATAAATGAGTAAGAGGGTCCGCTGAGATAACAAGTAATTACCTCACATATCTTCATACCAAGTCTTCAACATACAAGAGAAGAGAGAGTAATCATGAAGATCTGGGTTCTGTTGTATTTGAGTGAGTATCAAACAACATGATACCCAACAAATAAACCACTAAACACAAGGTAAAGCAATATAGAACACGGGTACTCCTAACCGTCCAACCTATCCTCCACAACTACAACTTACAACATGTAATCTGCCCAACCCAACATTTCTCACTCAAATACAACAGAGCACGAATAAAGCCTCACGATTTGAACTTTAACACACATAGTCAAACCTTCAGGTAATTTACAAGTTCATAATCACAATAAGTTATTAATAACCACGACAAATGAGAATCAAATGAAGTTCAATGTCAGATAGAGTGATGCATGTCTGTCCTAACAATACACACCATTTGTCTCTTAGTCCAAGACCCATGAGGGACTTATCAGTCCGTGCATCCTTCGTGAAATATGATACGACCCTCGAATTAAAATATATGTCACGATGTGCGACACATCCCTCGAAACGGTACATTCTTTTTTATTCCTTATTCCTCCTCAAATTCACATGACACTTACCATAACAATGCCTCGGAACAAATGCAAATAGGCATGTTTCTCATAATTAATATTAAGATGACAATTTTCATATCAATACACAATCCAAAACAATACAATTGTGATACATCATCAATAATGATTCAATATAACCTTTCAAATCATTCTCAATAGATCATCAAATTATCTTTTATTACCCCTTTTTATCATTAGGAACATTTAATATGAACAAGTCAAACTCATTACCAAAATTCATTACTCTCCAACACATACAATAAGAAAATATGAGATTCTATATACTTAACAAAGGCTAAGAAGTCCACTTGCCTCAATTATTCAAACAATCACTCCGAAACTTAAGCTTTCCCTTTCCATAGGATCTCCAAACCAACATAATCTATTAAAAATATAATCACAAGAAGATTTCGAAACTAATAACACTCATTTCATGATTTTAAGAAAATAGGGCTAATTTTACCCTAAACCAAATTCCAAAAATGAGGGTTAAATATGAAAATTTGCATGACATTTTTGCTACCCAAAATATTTGGAAATCAATAATGACCCGATCGGTTATTTTTGATAAGTTTCATGAATTTACCATTGTTCCCTCTCGATTTTGACACCGAACCTCCTATGATTAAGTTTTAAAAAGTTGGTTTTAAACTTTGAGTTAAAAATTGAGAATTTGATAAGTTTTGAATGTGAAAGGCTAAGTTTTTAAGAAAGTGATTTTTGGTGTCTTTTAGAGTTTCGAGTGTTGGAATGGAATTTTATCGATTCCATCAGTCTCGGAATGTGAAATCTAATCCATGAGAGTTGTCGATTTCAGATTCTGAGCCTTTTTGAGGATTTGAGGTCCTAAGTTGTGAAATTGTGGAATTTTAGCCTTTGGATAGACTTTGGTCAATATTTGGGGTTTGGATGCTCGAATAGTAATTCTGAGAGTCTTGGTGGATTCGGAGAATGATTTTAGGCCAAGTTGAGGTCTTAGTTGATTTTGAGAGGTCCCAGGCTTGTTTTTTGCCTTTTTAGGCATGAGTTAATTTCTTGTGGTTCTCATGGATGTTGGGTCAAGTCCTCAGATTCGTGTTTTGACGATTCCATTAAGTCCGAAACGTCGAGTATAATTGAATTACATATGTGGTTTGTGTGCACGGGGTTCCAAACGAATCCTCAGGGTCCTTTCAATGCTTGGAAAGTTGGTTATGTTTTCCAGTGCTGTAAGCCTGGCTTTTGCGAAGAACCTGTTACTTAAGTGACCTCCACTTAATCGAAGAAGGCTTCGCTTTTGTGAAGATCATACTTTTTAGCAAATCCTTGGTTGCTTGTGCGTTACCTGGGAGGGTTTGGCCTGCAAATTTTGAGGTTTAAGCCCTATTTCACCATATTTTAGTTTTGGGAGTTTTAGGGTGGCGATTTGGAACAAATCTTCGACGAAAATATTTTGGGTAATGATTCTTAACTCTAAATCGTCAATTACCCATTATTATTGATGGATTTATGTGTTCAAATCAAGCTTTTGAAATGAGAAATTTGGGATTTTCTTCAAGAACCCAAGAAATTAGTAAAATGGTGATTTTAAGTCCTTTTTCGAAATGATTTTTCCTAATGAGTTCTAAATCCTTGAGTAATATTTTCAAGTATTAAATTGGGATTCAAACCTTATTTTCAAAATTGGGTTTGTGTTGATTGACCCATTTTTCAAGATGATTGATGTGGGCGTTGTTGTTTCTAGAAATTTATTGTGAATACTTGCTTGTGCATATATTGTGTGATTTTGGAAGTGATTCATAAGGAGAAGACTCAACTTTTGTAGTGATGTTGATTGATTTAAGGCAAATGACTTCTTACACTTTGTATTTTAGTAGAATTCGTGTGCTGCCTTCATTGCTTGTGTGTTGGGAGTAACGGGGTCGAGGTGAAGGGTTTAAATTTTCCACTTACACATCTAAATGAATAAAAATGGGTTGAAATGAAAAAAGGCTATGTAGAGACCCCTTTCCATTTACCGTATACACATAAATTACAAGATGTAAAAATATATATATTTTTTTTTTCCTCATGCAAGTAATTAATGATAATAAAAATTATCCACTTCCGAGTACCCAAACTAGTTGGGTTCATGCTTTATACAATCATTACAAACAAGTAGGACATGTAACATATTACAAAACTTGGACTTACACACCCCAAATAAACTAAACACATAGCCATACTTAGATTACAACCCATGAACATGATACGGTAAGGCTTCAAAATCGAATGCAAATATATACATCATATAGATCGTATATAAGTACCAAAATGTATACAAAATATATATGCCTATATGCAAATGTGATCTTCTTTTAAGTTCTCAAAATTTTCATCTCCCATGGCCATCTTCATCACTCCTCTCGATCAGCCCCTACGATAGAAACAACTATCGCTAAGCATAAAGCTTAGTGGTGTAAAAACTATAGGGTCGAAACCTCAAAATTCATCAAGCCACCTTTTCCAAGTCAATGAGCATCATACTTGAAATATAATAAATAAATCAAGTAGCAATAGATAATAAGTATCAAATTCGATATTCAAAGATACAAATATCAAGAAGCTCATAGCACTCTTTTCCAAGAATTTCAATAGCAAGGCTCGCCCCATATATACTTCATGTTGTCACACCCAGCACAAGCAAGTATCAAGAAGGGTCGCTGCCCTGTATCAAGAAGGACCGAAGCCCTGTATCAAGAAGGACCGAAGCCCTGTATCAAGAAGACCAAGAACCATATTAAAAATGGCTTTCTAGTTCGTGCTTAAAATGGATAACTTCCATTCCTAAGACGAACTACAAATCCAGAGTCAAGATGGCAAATGATCTGAATCAAGAGGCCTGCCAATATTGACAAAGCCGCAGCCACAAGAAGGACATAGTCCCAACAAGAGTGCCAAGTGATCAAACAATCCGTACAAGTGGGCGAGTTGCACAAGCATCATACCAACATGACAATGCAAAGTAACAAGAGATAGCTGAGGTATCAAGATCAAATTTCATTTAAACCAGCCATCACAAGAGTTCAAGTACAAGTTTATACACAAACCTCAATACTTTAGCGTAGCACTAGTCCAACAAACTTTGCAAGCAAACCGGAGGCCAACCAACGTATCAAGTTCCTCAACTTGTTCACAAGTCTATACAACCTTAAAAATGCAATTAAATAACTTCTTTAATTCCTAATATCTCAATAATATCGAAATAAAACAGGATTACCACACAGATACAATTCTGTTCTCAAAACAGTGATTCTGGAAAGTTTAGTACCCCATGTTGCAACTTAAATTTGAACAGGAAATAAGCAAAAATAGATTTTGTAACCTTCATTAAAGTTGTAGATACATCTCTTAAGATTGCAACGCAACAAGAATCACTGAAAAATACATTTTGTACAAAAGGATATCATCAATACACTAACAGTGGTTCCTACCGGAATTCTAAACCCGGAATCTGGACAACACTTGTCTTGTGTTGCGTCCCAGTTTTCACATCCATAACAGCTAAATCAGACTTTCACATAAACATAAGAGTTGTAGATACTTGAATCAGCTTTCCAAAAAATATTTATTCACCCAAAACGGAGTTATACAGAACAAGATATTCTAAACGTAACACCACCTACTCAGCTACAACAACAGAGAAATCTGGACAGAATTTGTCCTGTGTTGCGTCCTAGTTTTCACATCCTTAATAGCTAAATCATGCTTTCACATAAACATAAGAGTTGTAGATACTTGAATCATCTTTCCAAAACATATTTATTCACCCAAAAAGGAGTTATACAGAACGAGATATTCTAAACGTAACACAACCTACTCAGTTACAACAACAGAGAAATCTGGACAGAATTTGTCCTGTGTTGCGTTCCAGTTTTCACATCCTTAACAGCTAAATCAGGCTTTCACATAAACATAATAGTTGTAGATATATGAATCAGCTTTCCAAAACATATTTATTCACCCAAAACGGATTTCCAGATCACAAGATATACACAATTTACCAAACACTGCCTATTTCAGAAACAGATTTTCAGCACTTACCAAACAAGGCGATTTGTATCTTGAATTTCAGCCAAAAGACCCAGGTTTTTCTTGTGATTTGGATGAACAAACTGTTAAGCCAAGTTTCTAAGGTTTTTTTCTAGAAAGAACCGAAATTAATCAAAGGGGAGTTAAAATATATAGCCAACAAGTGATAAACATCACTTTTAAAGCTTTGTGGGCTGCCCAAATAGTGTTGTGGGCTGCCCACAATGCACACATAACCCTATATCTATCTATCCTAGTTAGATTAGTATGGAAACACCCCCATAAAATTCCTTAAATTACAATCCAATATATACTAAGCAACTAGTACTTATCACCACATTTCAAGTTCCCAACCAGAGAGTAGAACATATTGAAATAGTTTAATAACGGTAAATCAATATAAAAATTCTTATTAACATTTAGGGGCGTTACAGGCTATGTGATGAACATGATGATGTAAATTGTCTTATTGTGACCCTTGTTGATTGAATGATGAAATGATTGAAAGCATGAATGTGTACTTAAATTCTATGAATTGTTGTCACTTCCGTGTGGTGTGATATTGCTTCTATGTATTAATTGTAAATATTGTGGTAAGACATCTGATGATTTATAATGTTGAGGTTTATGTTGACGAGTGTTATGACGCCAATGTCTTTGCCGGTGAGCGTTATGATGTCGAGGTCTTTACCGGCGAGTGTTGTAAAGCCGAGGTCATTTTTGGAAAGTGTTTATAAAGCCAATGGGAAATGGTTCCGAATAGTGATATTGTGTTGATGGAAAATGATTTTGGGAAGAGATTGATTAATGTGAGTTGATTCATTTGATGCTTATGTGTGACTTGATTGCTATTTGTGATTTATGCACTTGTTGTGTGTGCCTAAGCCACTTGACTTTGAGTATGACTTACTTGATTTGTTGATTGTTGATTTTGACTATTGAATTGTAGATATTGTGCCTTGTGAGTCGTATATTGTATAATTGCTAGGTTGAGCTGTTTTTTTTGTAGGTTGTCGTTTGAGGAGGTTCAGTTGAAGTGTAAGAGGTATTCATTTTCTTGTTATATGCCTTGTTTTCTAGGTTTCTTGTTAGGTACCATGTTTTTGGTATTCACCCATCGTTTATACACTTGTGTAGGTTCCGAGCTCAGACCCGTTTGATCTTTTTCTCCTTCTTTTGATTTCGAGGCTTGTGAAGGATTTGAAAAGGTAGGTGCTTGTCACTTTGGTGGGCCCTCTTTTTCCTTTTATTTATTTTTTGTTCTATTTGAGAAACAAGAATTGAGACTTGTACTTATTTCTCAATTCTACACTTTATGTATTTAGTAGCTTGTACACGTGACAACCAGGTTTTGGAGTATTGTAAATTGTCTTCTTGATTCCAAGCTTATTCAGAAAACTGTGTGATGGACATCCATAATGTGAAGTATTTATTACTCATTAGGTTTCATCTATAGATAATATGCCTCGTTAAAACCTTACTAGAAAAAACCTAGTGGGAAAAAGTCCTAGTGAAGGAAAAAGAGTACACATATCTAGTAATACGCATTGAGAGTTGCTTCATTAAAAACCTTACCAGGAAAATCCAATGGGACAACACCTTGGTTAAAGGAAAAAGAGTGCAGCACGTATTTACTCCCCCTGATTAAAACATCACTTAGCCCTTGTAAATGATATCTCTCAATCTTATACTTGGCTTTTCAAATGTTGATATTAATTGTGTCTTTGTGGCTAAATCAAATTCATGAAGATATTGCATCCCTGAGCTTATCCTAATATATCTTTTCTTGTTCGATGAATATGTTGAGTTCAACCAAATACATCCTTGACAATCACTTGATTTGTGACCTTGTTGGTGTAGATAAATTGCTCATTCAACTTGTTTCTAACAATAGCTAAGTGACAAAGACTTTTATGATAATAAATTTGATTGTCTTGTAGAATAACATGATATGACAGTATATTCCCTCATGAAACAAATAACTTTCTTTAGATGAAACTTCATATAAATCAAATGATTTCCTGCAATTTCATAATCAATAAATCTTTACTTGATTGGTTAGAATAAATAAATTTATGTCAGTATTTGATTCACTCTAATATTTTCATCGATAAGAGTGATGTTATATTTTGCATGCACATTAATAAAATTATTATACCATGAATAATAATAGCAGGATATATAAGTGCATCAATTGCACTATGACATGATACTTTCTAACCATTTTAATTAGATCGAAATTGATCTTTATGTTAAGCGATCTAACAACTATTGGGGTATTGTTCAATGGAATCACTTTAAAATCTTTTAAATCCTTCAAGGATATTATTGTCTAGCTAGACATGATGATCATTTATTATACGTATTCAAGTTTTTCATATATTGTTTGACTGAAAAAAACTTCATTACATCCACCAACGGAGAACACATCTCCATATAAAAATGTCAGGACTTTTGCGAAAAATTTTATGCCCCAAGGCATAAGCCATATTGTAGATTTTACGGACTTTTTTATTTTTGTTTGACCTTTATCATAATAACTTATTTGTACCCCATTGACATCATATTTTCATATATGAACTATAAGTTCAAGAGATCACTATACCAAGTGAAATAAAATATACTTGAATTGTGTACTCTCTTTGGCCATTCATTTATTCGTCAACTCTATTTGACAAATTTAATACCAAGATCCTCGTCACCGTTTATAATTGAGCACTACATTATATTCAATATATTGCCGACGGTTATTTGACATCGATTCTAATGTGACATAACTTGTTAAGCCCTTTTTATTTTCATCATTTTCAGGTACCTAAACCTTTGTCAAGGTTTTATAAAGTGTTATATCATGGTGCTATTTCTAACGCACTTGCCTCATCATTATGACCATCTTTATCATTTTCTCCTCTTCTTCTTCAAGATATTTATCTTTTGAATCGATTAATCTATCACGCTTCATGCGTGCCATAAATTATGTCCTTCAAGGACTTTTCTTTGGAGCATTTATATCTGGATTATAACATAGGGTCAATGAATGTGTCTGACAATTGACTTATGTTTTCCAACGAGGATCATACCAATACCAATAATAATTCATTATGTATAACTTATTTTTCAATTGCATATCATTCCTCCCCCTAATGTTAGAGAATCTAACATTCGCCCAACCTTATTTGGGGACTCATATTTGTGCATTGTGAAATGGTGGAGCAATGAAATAATATACTGCACATTTAAATTTTTAGATGAGAATTATTTGGTTCCTGGCCCTGAACCAATTGTGATAGGAGAACCTTGTTGGCTTGATATGTACAAGTGTTGCTACACTTAAATAACATATCTTATATGAAATTTCTTTTCAGAGTTTTGTTCTCATAACCAATGGTTTAGTTATAATTGGAGGCATATAATTGCTGCTTAAACCACTTGGATATAAATCAACATTATCAATATAATTTTATAATTTGAAATGTGCTCTTGATTTAACAATTCTAGCAAACAATCTTTGCAAAAATCAAATTGCAAGTTGATAATAAAGCACATGTGACCATAACATAGATGCATCTATTAAAATCATATAGTAGTAAATGATCCACATGTCGGGTGGACGGGTCCATATTCACCTTTTTATACATTTCAAAATTTCAAGAGATACAATCTCAACCTTAACAGATACAATGATAATTTTATCATGAGAACAAACAACACAGGAGAATTATTGAAGAATTTACTATTTCATCTATATATATATATATATATATATATAACCACATGAATTCTCATATATTTTCATAGCATATTTGAATCGAGATGGTCGTCAACCGACCATGCCAACTAATATTTATTTCAATAAACTTCTAGTTTATTTTGCATCTGATTCCATCATCATGCTCATATTTAGTTTTTTTTTTTTTTTGGGTAATAAAGATTATATATATATATATATATATATATATATATATATATATATATATATATATATATATATATATATATAGTAATGTCATGAAAACATGGGTAATAATTCATGTAAATATTTATAATCCACTTTGATTATATTAATATGAAGATCTTAAATCTTTCCATAATTTATAGTCTCAATATAAATTTTTTTTCTTTGACTATTTTTTTGAAACTTAAAAAATTTCTTTCGAGACTTACTACAATTTCAAATCATGAGCAATTTTATTTCTTTGAGTAGTAGCACAGTAGCTCACCAAAGCTCACAATTGACATTTGATACTACCACATATTTCATAACATGTTTTGTGTGGTAAACATCTCTTTCAAAGAAAAATTTATATAATTATTGTCATGGTCAAAATCATTACAAGCAAAACTTGTCTCTTGATTTACTTTTGTCATTAGTATCTCCTTCTTTTTATTTAATATCTCACAAAATATTTTTGACGTACAAAGATACTTAATCAATGACAATTTTTTGTGGCCAAGAATTATTTTCTTCTTTTGTCCTTTCGGTAGTTCTTAATAAAACGTATCATACTATATGTGATGTACTAAAAGTACTTTAGCAATGACCATTTATACCATAATAAATTTCTTTATTTCTCTCAAATGTCCTGTAGAGGTGAGTTGTGATATTTATTCAATCATACTTGAGCATGTCATTAAATATTTATTATCTCTTGACACATTCACTTTCAAGAATGATCGAGTATTCATGATGTTTATCACAAATCACATTCTTTTTAAGGAATTGACTATAATAATATAATATATACATGCTTTATAATTTTTCATTAAAAGTTTGTTGTCATAACTTGACATTTATCATACTTATATAATACACCTCAACATCACTTTTGAAGGTCAGGTGTACCATCACTATATCTTCATTTCTTTAGATGGAGGATTTATAGGTTTATCAAATTAGATTGTTTATCAACCGTGTACTAAATATCTTTCATATCAAACTTGATGACAAAAATTACCTTCATGTTTTGAAGGACTATTTGAAAAACCCATAGTCTTTCTTCATTTTTTTCACAATGATGACTATTATTATTTTGTCTTTTTTCATACCAATATTCATTTGTACAACCACAATAATCATTGTCATCTTTCAGACTTTAAATCTATTGCCATCAAAATCTCTTCTAAGAATGGAGCATATTCAGAGAGACAGACTTCACAATTTTTATCAATAGCATATCAATTTGCTCAATCATCAATGTATTGTGTTGGGACTTTAACCCAATATCTTATTCATATAAAAGCGTGCTAAGTCAAAATATGATGAGATTTGAACCCAACATTATATTATCATAGTACATCAGGATTTAAATCCGATGTCTTATCTTGTTAGTATGATAAGACTTGAATCTATCGTCATACCTTCAATTAATGACAAAATAGGAAAAAGTGCAATTAAACTCATTTTCGAACTTTTTAAAAATATTACTACTTTTATTAGCACTTATAAGCATAGATAAATTACTCCCTTTTATATACATATTCTTCCCAATAAATAAACAAAATGTAAATATATAAAAGTAAGAGAAAATACATAAAATCCCCCTCAAACTTGTCTGCATAACTTAGTTTAGCAATGTAACTTAACAGACATTTTTTTTACCCCCCTAATGTAGTTCCAGTTGAATTAAGTTACCCCCTAAAAGATGACATGGCAAGATTTGTATCATCAACTTTCTACAGGCGCATGAAGATGAAAAAAAATAAAAAGTTGTTTCAAACTATGCATGTGTCATCTTCTCATAGGATGACAAAATAAATTAATTACTCCATATTTTACTATTTCTAAAAATATTTTCCTTTTAATTCAAAATTTCTCTTTCTTTTATCCATTTTTTTTCTACTTTATCTACCTTCCTCATTCTTTCTTCTTTTTCAGTCCATCACACCCAATTGCAACATAGTATTTTTTCCAAATGTCAATATTTTTCTTCTTCTTTTCATTTCTCCTTTTTAATCTTTTATTTGTTTTTGTATTTTTCTTTGACAAGAAACTTGATTTTCAGTTTTTCGACACGATTTTCGGTGACTTAATTTCGACATCAAGAAAGTGTCAAATCATTCGTTAAAGAAGTCAACAAAAAATAAATCATAGAATCTTCACCCAAATTACAAAAAAGAAATATTCTTATGGAAAGAATATTTTCAATCTTCAAAAAAGGGGGTTGAGGAGTAGCTGAAATCAGAATTGAAATTAAAATTGGAATTGAAGAATAGTTTTTCTAGACTTTGTTGTTAGTTCATGTAAGAAGAAAAGTTCAAAAAAAAAAAAATTGTTATAGCTTAGAGTTGCAAAGGTTGTTTTGATTTCTCTTTGAAAATGAGAAAATGAGAAGGTGGTGAACTTGAGGACAACAATGAGAAAAATTCAGTTATTTAGGAAATTTTAATAATTAATTAGAGATTAATTTATGAAACTATAATTAATAAAAAAAAAAACTAAGAATAATTAAGAAGGAAAAAAACAAGAAAAAATTAAATTTAGTATAATTTCAAATTAAATTTGATTTTCCTTTTTTAATTTTTCTAAAATATTATTTCTGATGTGTCGTTGATGTGGTACTGATGTGACCCTGATGAGGCGAGTGTAGTGACTTCCCAGTGTGAGACTGGTATTGTACTATTAGGGTGGGATTAAATTCACTTCAAAGATATTAAAGGGATATTTAAATGCCCGTGTAGTTTAAGTTTGGGGGAAAGGGGTGGGGGGGGGGGGGGGGAGGGGGTTGTGTTTTCTCTAAAAGTAAAGACTTGTCTATTTATTATGTGAGAGTTAAATCCTTGCATACTACTTCATGTGGCTTACCAAACTTATTTTTTCTACATATATTGTTCTATTTTTATCATATTGCCAACGATATCAATTCTCAGCATAGTTATTATTTAAAAATAAATTGATATAATAAACAATTATTGAAAAAAGAAAAAACCTCATCTCGAAATAGCAAATGCCCAAAAGAAAAACTTCAAAATGTGATAGTTGCATAAATACAAGATATGGTAAACATGAAAATTCTATCTTTAGTGAGTCATTATAAAATCTCATATTTAGAATTTATATCTTGAACATGATTAAAATGTATTCATAATTTTGAAATTATGTAAGCAAAGAGTCATAACAAGCTTTTGATAATAGTACACAATTATCATAGTAGTCTGGGTACTTTTCTTTATCTCTAGTACTAATTCACCATTTTAATACCATTAATATGAGATAAACTTGGAGATAGGAGATCAAAATACTTGAGCATTTAATTAGGAGCACTTGATTTTTGTATCAACAATTGACTAATATAATAGATATAAATGTGCTCACTGCATATGAAAGACTAAGTAATGTTTCTCTTTAATAAGCATATTTTTTTTGTTTAAACAAATATAATACTACTAATTTAGCCAAGCTAAAGTTGTTCCTTTCACAAAATCATTATTGATTTTTTTTCACATAACATATTATTATACCCCTACAAAAAAAAGCATGTTCAAGGTATGAGATATAAATCCAGATGTATTTACGCTAGAACAAAAATTAAAATAGAAAAAAGAAGAAGATATCTATAGAAACTTAATAACAATCTGATGATTTTTTTTTTCATTGAAACAATTATGAATCAAGTCATGCTGATTTTTGTGAAGAGGAAAATCAATTTTGCTATGTTGGTTAAAGTTTTGTGCTGATAACATGTTATAAAATAAAAATAGAATATCAAATCAAATGAAAAACATAGAAAGAGGAAGAAGAAAACAAAACAAAAAATATTAAGAAGAGAGAGGGAGAGTAACAGAATAGAGAGAAAGGGAAAAGTAAAGTAGTAATGTGTGTTCTTCCACTTCTCATTTGCAGTGCCTTTTATAGGCATGAAAGAGTAACATATTACTTAGAGAGGTTATCTTTCAATAGTAAACTGAGACTCATGGGCATACATTATTTCACTCATTTTATAACAGTTATAAGTATTTTTAAACAAATAAAATTAGTAATATTTGTAGAAAATATAAACTTTTTTCATATAAGAGGAAAGAATTATTAGAAGTTTGACAAATATAGAATATTGTGTCTCGAAAAAAGATTAAAAGGATTGACTTATAATAAACTTCATAAACTAAAAAAAATAAAGCCTCCATTTGAATTTGACTTTAGGCCACAAATATATTTGAACCGCCCCTGCATGTACTATAGTTACTTGACTTCTTGTTGAGAGATAGGGACTCCAGCGCAGCGGTAAGAAAAAGTCACTCAGTGAATCGGTGGATCACACACTTGGAGACAGGGACAGGGGCATGCCTGACTCTTTAGAAAGTATACAAGTGTTGAAAGAGTGAAGTCTGGGGACAACGGTAAACGTGAGGAATGGCACCTCCGCCCTACTAAAGAAGTTCGCAAGCAAGGGACATGCCGAACACCTACCTTTCCAACTAAGTCCAAGGCGAGGACCTTTTAATTGACTATGCGTTCCGTCGTTAGCAAGCGGCAGCCGACAAGGCCCCTTTCCTTAGAGTCAAGTGGCTGAACGCCCCTTTCCCTAAATATCTTGGGAAGCGAAGAGGACAGGTTTGAAACTCATTCGGTAATCTTCTCTTGAAGGTAGGCATTTCCCGTACTAGATTCTAGAGATTCTTTTTATTTTCTACCTTATTTCCCTCTAGACAGTGGTTTTAGTTCTTCAAACTTATTTCTTATTCGTAGCTTTAGATGCACGTGGTTTCAAGTTAATGCTAGATAAAAAGAATTTCGGTTACAGTTTTCCGTGCGATGGCCCAAGACGGGGCGGTCCTTGTGATATTTCGACATGGGACGCGTTTTATTTGGCAGTTTTTTGAATGTTAAATACTATTGGATGGGTTACTTTTTTATTGGCATTGGAAGCACATCACATTATGGCAAGGTAACGTTTCACAGTTTAATGAATCTTCCACTTATTTTCTCTCCTATTTACTACAGCGACGAAGAATCAAATTATCACTATATTTATTCCTTTTTCTACTTCTTCTTCCAAGTGCAGGATAACCCCGAGGGGTTGTGAGTTTTTTCTATCAATTGGGGCTCTCCCTTCACCACCCCCATGGGATGGCCTATAGGGTTCATAACTACTCCTCTTACTACAAGACGCTTACCTAGCCAACGGTCAGATCTGGCTCTACCCAAACTTATGTTCTTATATTAGTCTCACCAGGTCTTGGAGTTGTTTCCATTTTTAACTCGTCAAATCCAAATTTATAGAAGATAGTTGATTATTCTTATGTTTTTTCTGCATTATTTTTATTGTTAATTGACTAATAAGGGGATGAAGTTCATCTACAGAGATGATAGGTGCCCTCACTGCCTAATGAAATTTTGGATCGTGAACCCTAAATGTGGAGGAGGGTTTGGGATTGAGTTCCAGTTGGACTCTCCACAGGTCATACACATTTTACATTGACTAGGAAACATAATTCAATTGGATAATTATGTCAGGTTATATATATGTTTGATTTAGTTATCATACATAAGGTCTAATTTTTTTTATTGGCAATTGTACTTGACAGTCTTTTAATATCTTTTAAATATATTATATTGATTGATAATCTACATGCAATGCTTGTATGATTGTGTTGTCATTCTTTTGGTAGATGACTTTTAGTTTCTTCCATCACACTTTACCATAATTCTCTATTATTGTATTAATATGTTACAAGTAATTGTATTATATTAGTTTGTGCATAATTGTATTAGATTAGTTTGTTCATATGTAATAGTGTTTGTTTTCCCTTTAGAATATCGTTAAGAGTGTGTTTTCATATATCAATACAAATTAATTTTGACTTTTGATATCAATGACGAAATTTATATACATTTGTTATTAATTAACACGATATACACAGCATTGCACGTACACTTGACTAGTATATATAGGGAGATAGAGAGTGCTCTTAGTCTAACATTTTCACCTTTCTTACCAAACAAACACCTGAGAATAAATAAAAAGATTACTTATTTCCCCAAAAAAAAAAAGAGAGATTTCCCATCATACCCAACACATCTAAATTGTCTACACAATCATAGAAAAAGTAACTCATTATTTTCACTAGCTAAATGTAAGGTTCAAACACTTGAGCTGAGAGGTAAATCACTACTATTTTATTAATCAGCTCTTTGAGATATATGGAAAGTTGATAGTATTGCTAGTTTGACATGATTGAGTAACACAAACATTAAACAGATGATTGAAGCCCGATAACACCTGCGAAAACAGGTGTAGCAGAACGATATTAGTGCCACAGATAAGAAAGAAGAGGACACAAAAGGAATTACGAATCGTTTCAATTGTAGTTACATAAACTTAGAAATCGCAATAAAAATTGAACCTGAAAAGCAATTGCAATTAGGTTCAGATTTCATACAATTTAGCTTCAAATTCATAATGATCCTTAGTCATATTAGTAGTAGGCTAGTTCTAAGTAAAACAATGTCCCTTAGACCTTACTTGTGCATATAAAATATAGTAGTCAGCTTTTCAGTAGAGGAGTATATTGGAACCTATATAGAGAATATAATCTAAAAAGAGTAGCTGTAGCTAGAAAAAGACATATAGAAAATACATATAATATTAAAACTACAGAAGATTTAGATAAAATACTAAATTCAAAATTCATTAATAATCTAAGGTGGGAAATACAAGGCTACTATATTGACATAGATTGGTGTAATAATAGAATAAATAGTATAAATAGAAATTTAAAAAGAGAAGCAATTCTATTAGGATAAGTAAATGCAAGCTATAATTAAAAGACATAAACAATTAGAAGAGTGGCTTATAGAAGAAAAATACCATAAAACATCTCTCTTAGATAGAGAATTAACAATAAGACAATTTTTATCTTTAGAAGAATCAAACCTAGATATACCTTACTTTCAAAGAGAATTAAACTATATTGAACGACAAATAGAAAATTCTAAAAGAAGAATAAAAATATACGAACAGAAACTTGCATCTTTACATTTTGGATAAAATACATGCCTTTAGAATATATAAAGAGAATTAAACAAAGATATAGTTGGCTTCATAAAGAAATACAATTTAGGAGTGAGCTCAGACATAATCATAAAAGATTACTAGAATTTTTAAGGTGGGTAGAAGAAGAATTAGAAAAAGAACAGATAAACGAATTTTTAATTTGGTCAAAAGAAGATTTAGCTAACAAAGATATACCTAAAACTTATACTATAGACTTGTTACTATAACATAAAGATAACATAGTTAAAGAAATTAGTAATATTAAATTAAATATAAAATATACTACTAATAGAATACAATACTATACAAAAATTAGTCAAGTTAGAAGTTCACTAGGATAGAAAAATAGATTCATTAACTCATTTAGAATACTTAGATTTAAAAATACACCCGGAGAAAAAATATAGATCATTACATAAAAATAATATTTTAAAGTGTAATTTTATTGAAGGAGAACATATACTACACTCTGAAGATAAACAATTTAATACATTAATAGACTTAACAATAAATCTTAGTGAAAAAATTAAACAACAAGACAAAATTATAATAAAAATTTTAGAAGAAATAGCAGAAGTACATAATAAACAATTCAAAATAGTAGATAAATTAGAAAAGAATATAGACTTCCTAAAAGCACAAGAGATAGAGATAGATAGAAAAATTCAATATTTAAATACAAAATTTAACTTAGAAAACATACCTACTAAAATAGAAATAGAAAAATTGGTAAAAACTATAATAGAAAAACCAAAAGAATTAGAAAATAAAAATACTCAAGTAGTAACAAAAATCATAGAAAAAGTAGAAAAAATAAACACTGAAATTAGTCAGTTAAAAGAAATAATAATAAGACTTGAACAGATATCACTTTCATGAGTGAAGAAGATATAAATTATAAAAAAGCAGTAGAATATACAACAAAATTCCATCAAGAAGTAGTAGGATATTCAAACCACGTTCCCTCTAGTCTAACAGACAAAATACCTCTAAAACAAAATAATACTATAATAGCATTACTAATAGATTTAAACACAAAAGTAGACAAAATATTAAAAGAAAAACAACCTGAACAAATTCATAAAAATACAGATATAGACGAATTAATATCCCAACTTAAGCAAGTAGAAATAACACCTAAACAAGAAAAACAAAAGTTAACCAGAAAATCTCCAAAATGGACTTTCTTTCAAACAAACGAACAACCCAAGAAAATAGTAGACCAAGTTTCTCAGAAAACAGAATAGGAAATAATTTAATTTCTAGAATACTGTCTAGAAGATCCTCAAATACAGACGAAAATCAAGAATTAAATGATATTATAGATATAGATAGAGATCTACAAATTTTTCAACAAAATCAACTAAGATTGCTAAATCCAAAAACATTATATAACGTAAAAAATTTCTCTAGGAATAATAAGTTATATAGACACTATAGAGAAGAACAGATATCAGCAATAGGACCAGAATTTGCAATATTAGACTTAGTAAACCCAGCTGCCATTCAAACTGTAAAAAATTCCAAACTAATGTTAATGCATATGGGTCTAATAGTCATAGAAATAAAAGGATTAACTAGAAAGAATCTAGGATCTAAAGTTTTAATTGTATTATATGATGATAGATGGTCAGACTTAAAGAAATCTATAATAGGATTAACTGAAGTAGACATGACAAATAATGGTGGAATATTTTATATTAGCCCAGACTTTTTAATAAATTTAAAAGAATTTGACAAAAATATTAAAATAGGAATTCAGACTAAAGGATATGAAGAAATGAATAATGAAAATAATTTATTAATGTGTGTAGGTTTTATTGGAAAAATGACTTTAAGTAGTAATACAAAATTTAAACTCCAAGTAAATGATGTAGTAGAAATAATGGGTAATAAAGGAATAAGACTAATAAAACCAATAAAAATAAATCCAGAAGAATACGCAGGATTAGAATGGAATCTAGATAAATTAAGTACACCAAAAGTTTTTGCTCCCGAGCAACATTTCATGTATACTAGCTCAAAAGGAGAAACATCAATTAGGTTTACAGACTATAATTATACAAGTCCAAGAAACTTAGATGATACTGAAACAGAAAGTACTATAGAACCAGAACAAGAGGAATTTATGAATATAGAATTAATAGAAGAAGGGTATGAGGTAGAAAGAGCTATAGAAGAAGCAAAAAGACAATACCAAGAAAATAGTCTTACAGTTTTTAAGTGTAAAGGATGTAAAAAAGGTAAAATGGATATAATGGAAACAATAGAACATTTTAGAATATGCCAAGACAGAGAAGATAATTTAGCATATAGAATAGAAGAACCTGAAGACATAAAGGAAGATAAAATAGACACTTTATCCATAACTATTTATACCGAACTAATGGAAGAAGCAACTAGTTCATATAGTGCTAGTCCGTTTCAAAGAACTAGTGCAGCCTCAAGTATTAACTATAATACTGGTAATCTACCTAGAAAATCATGGACAAGACCTGATCAAGAAATAAAAGATAATATTAAACCAATAGAAAAAAGAATGCCTATAGAAGAACCTATTAGACTACAAGAAGGAGGAAATAAAGAAAAAATATTAAACATAGCAGCACATGATCCACAAATGTGGAATACAGTAATAGACTTATGGAAAGGAATAGTAGTAGCAGACTTTATTAAAAATTATCAAGAAACTGACGCTGAAACTATGTATAGATACTTAGAGACATTTTTAGGAGAATCTTGTAAAGCATTATGGGAATCTTATAAACAAACTTACCCACAGGAATTTCAAAGTTTAATAGAATTAGGACCAAACTCATATAACTTTACAAATAAAATACATGTATTATTAACAGGAGAAGACCCAAATAGTGGCCTAGTAGCACTACAAAGAAATGTTGTAATAAAATTAGAACAATTAAGTATATCTAACTGGCTAAACATAAAGAATTTTCTTAAAGACTATTTTTATTATTGTACTATTAGTAGAAATACATTTAATAAAGAGTTGGGTAGAAAATTATTCAATAAATTACCAGGAGCTCTAGGAAGAGAAATAGAAGAAAGATGGTATAAAAGAGAAGGAGTGGTGCAAAACCCCACACTATTATGGCCTATAGGACAAAAAATAAATCACATAATGAAAATACTAACGAAAAAATGTACAAATATACAAATACAAAAACAATTAAAACAAAATGAAATTAACTTTTGCAAAGCAATGATATATACTACCCAAAGTTATGATAAAGAACCTAATAAAATAAGAAAATATAAAAGAAGACCAGTCTATAACCAAAAACCTTATAGACATAAAAAATACTTCTTAAGAAAATTTTTAGCTAGAAAACCTTACTTAAATAGAGATAGACATGTTAGGAAATATAGAAATGATAGAAATTATAAAAATAAATTAGAATGTTATACTTGTGGAAGTATAGAACACTTAGCAAATACATGTCCTAAAAAGAATAATATGAAAACTAGGAATTCTCAGTTAATAGAAGACTTCCAAGAAACCTTATTAAATGTAGATGAATACTTGTCAGATACAGAAAACATATACTCAGTAGTAAGTATAGAAACAGCAGAAACAAATACCCAATCAGACACTTCTGACTCAGAAGATGATAATTTAATTAATGAAATAGGAGCAGAAAGAAATCAAGATTTTCTAAATAATATCATAATAAATACTATGATGAATATTTCTCAAGAATGTAGTCATGAGTTCGAAAGACTAAAAGGAATAGATAGTAACCAATGTAATATATGTAAATGGTATCCTAGTAAAATTAACAGGGCAAAATGTAAATACTGTTACATGGAAGCCTGTATTAGTTGTATAGAAAATAAATTAAAACAAAAGGTAAATAAAAATGATGAACAAGTTCATATAAAAGACCAGGCTACTAATCTAAGACTAATAACTTTAGAAACAAGAATAAATGACTTAGAATAAAGAATAACTACGTTAGAAAAAGGTAAACAAAAAATAGACATAAATACTACACAATCTCAAGGTACAATACATTTAGACCAAATAGAAGAAAGTGAATTAATGAACATAGAAGAAAATAATACTAGTTTCATATGCAATGAAGATAAAAAATTTGGAACAATAAAAATACTAGTGAGAATAACAATAAAAGATATAGAAATAGAGACTTTAGCCTTAGTAGATACGGGTTGTACAAGTTGTTTACTTAATAAAAAGATACTACCTCATAATTTACTATCAACTTTAAAAAATTTTAAGGAATCTATACAAGCAACACAAATGGATGGAACATATAATCTTTATGACCAGTACATAGAAAAATCACAAATAAGTTTTATAAATACATGTAGTGAATTCTATAAACCTACATATAATATGCATAAGATATTAGTCAGAGATCTTAATATTAAAACTAATTTAGTCTTAGGTTTACAATTTCTTATACAAAATAATGTCAGTTGTTTAATTTTCAGAGATGAAATAATGCTGTTTAGAAATACAACATATACCCCTGTACAAACTAGAAAAATCTCAACCACAGAATTAAATAAAGATAATAAAATAAATATAAAAAATACTACTTCATGTTGTGACGATTGTGGCAATAATGGTAGTTCAAATAATCTATATGAAGAAAAACAAGAAGACACTTATATAGAAGATATATACTTAGAAGATATAAAAAAAGATTATACCTTAATAAATATAGAAACAGAATTTTACAATTTTCAAAAAGGAATAAATACTATAGGAAAAATAAACAATCATAAAGACCTAGAAAATATAGTAGCAATATTAGATGAAATGGAAATAATAGGAGAAAAACCTTTAATACATTGGGAAAGTAATAAAATTATGTGTAAATTAGACATAATAAATCCCGAGTATACTATAAAAACAGCAACAATAGAAGCAAATAATGAAGATACTGAAGAATTTACTAAACAGATTAAAGAATTACTAAAACTAGAAGTAATAAGAAGATCTACATCTAGACATAGATCAGCAGCTTTTATGGTTAGAAATCATAGTGAACAAGTGCGAGGAAAAGCTCGCATGGTAATAAATTATAAAAGATTAAATGATAATACTAGAACAGATGCATATAAATTACCAAATAAAAGTGAGTTAATTAATAGAATACAAGGTAAAAAGATATTTAGTAAATTTGACTGTAAATCAGGATACTGACAGGTAAAAATGCACCCGAAAAGTATAGAATGGACTGCCTTCACTTGTCCAGAAGGACATTTTGAATGGCTTGCTATGCCTTTTGGTTTAAAGACAGCCCCTCCTATCTTTCAACGAAAGATGGATGAAATGTTTGGAGACTATAAGAATTTTGTGTTAGTATATGTAGATGATATTCTAGTATTTAGTAAAAATATACAAGAACATTTAGGACACCTACAGACAGTATTTAGATTATTTGTAAAATACGAAATAATAATTAGTAAAAAAAAAATGAAACTATGTAAGACACATATAAATTTCTTAGGAGTAACTTTAGGAGAAGGAAAAGTAAAATTACAACCACTTATAGCTAAAAAAGTATTAGAAATGCCAGACAAGTTCGATAATACGAAAGAATTACAAAAATTCTTAGGTTTAGTTAATTATGCTAGAAACTTTATCAAAGACTTAGAAAAAATAGTAGAACCATTGTATGCTAAGACAGGTAGTAAGGGACAAAAACATTTTAACATAGAAGATATAAAATTAATCCAACAAATAAAAGAAAAAGTTAAAAATATACCAGACTTACAAATACCTTTAGAATCTGATTATTTAATAGTTCAAACAGACGGAAGTAAATTAGGATGGGGTGCTATATTAAAATCTAGACCTAATAAATATAGTCCAAAAAATGAAAAAAAAATATGTGCCTACCAAAGTGGATAATATAAAGAAAAAGGTAATATGAGTAGTATAGACGCAGAAGTATTAACAGTAATATATGGACTAAATAGTTTTAAATTATACATTCTAAATAAACAAGAAGTATTAGTTAGAACAGACTGCGAAGCAATAGTAAAATTTCATGAAAAAATAAATAGTAAGGCTAGTAGTAAAAGAAGATGGTTAAACTTTATAGATATAATATCTATATATAATAACATTGTTTTTGAATATGTTAAAGAAAAAGACAATGATTTAGCAGATAAATTAAGTAGACTACAATTAAAGACTAATTAAATTTTATTTCAGCATGAGACCAACTGGCCAACAGCAAGCAGACAAAGACAAGGGCATTGCCCAGCCAGATACTTATGCTCAGACATTATTAGGAAGACAAAATTTCAGACCACTAAGTACAACAGACAACTTAATGGAGAGAATTTATTTTAGTAAGTATAATTTAATTTCATATCCTAAGTGTAATTTATCTTTTAGAATAAATTCAGACTGTAATTTAGATATGCCTCAACAATGTTTAATAGATAATCTATGAATAACATATAATAAACAAGACACAAAATACTTTATTGCTACATCTAATGCTTTGTATCAATACTTTTCAGATAAAAATAGAGACAATAAATTTAAATACTATGTAGTTATACATGAAAAAACTAAAGAAATTTTTCAGACATGAATAGAAGTAGTTGATTCTATAAATGGGGTTAAAAACCCACTTTTTAAAGGATTTAATGATTTTACTGAAGCTTTAGACTATGCAAGAGGGATACTTGGACCTAACTATTATATTTCACCAGCTCTCAGACAAAGCCCAACCCAAATACCACAATATAATATCCAAAAAGACTCAGATAAAATAATTTTTTGTGACCATTGTTCAGCCATGACAGAGGGTTTCAAAAGACTCAATACAAAAAATGAAATTCTTATCCAAGAAAATATGAGACTTATGAAACAGCTTGAGACTTTTCAGAATAAATATGTTCCAAGAACAGACAATACTCAGACGCAAGAAATGAGTTCTCCATCTCTTTTAAAAATGGATGAGAAGGGTGTGCATTCCCCTCTGAATGCTAAGAACTCTACTGTATCGGAGCATGATACAGCTAGTCCGGTCCAAACGGTAACCGGTAAAGACTTATCAAATCCGTTAAAGGCTGTCACCTTGCCAAAAAGTGAAGAAGAGGGGTCTACTTCCTCACGAAGAAGACTACCGAAATATTTTCAAAAAAACTCTTTAAGAAAAAATGATGTTTTAAAAAAGAAAAAAAATGAAAAATTAGAAAAAATAATTCAAAAAACTTTAGAAAATTTTTTCCAAGACAAACATATTATCAAAGACAGTCTCAGTCCAAGTAATGGTTCAGAAGACAACATTAACAGCCCTTCTTTATCGGACGAAGAACTGATAAATAATATTCAAGATACTCAAGATCCTTATGAAGACGATGATTCAGGCATGAGTTTTGATACTATTGCTTTGCACAACTTAGATACTTAATTATATTACAAAAGACTTCATTACTTATTACCAAAAAAAAAAAAAAAGGAAAAATTAATTAATAAATAAAAATATAGTCAACAAAGTTTGGCAAGAATGAAATGGCCAAAGAAAGTGGCATGTAGCAAGTATTGAAAAAGAAGACTAACATATATTTTTATATATGTTAGGTATCAATATATATATATATATATATATATATATATATACATATATATATCTATATATATTATGAAAATTCGGTGGGGATGCCCACTACGTGTCTTGTAAATATTTATTAGTAGGTGGAAATGCTCACTATGTGTCTTGTAAAAAATAGGTGTGTTGTCACTTTATCACTACCCTTCAAAAAAGGAAAAAACAGTTGACAAAACACGAGTCTAATAAATATGTCAGTCTGAAAAAATAAGTCCAATAGGATGAACTTGATAATGCATGTGACGATGGGGCCCAATGAGTACCCGATTTGCATTATTAAACGAATCTTATCAAGTTGTCCGCCAAAAAATAATTAAGGCCATTTAGTAGTGTCATTTGGGTCTTTTCATAATTAAGACCACTTAGTAGGGTCATTTTGGTCTTTTTAAGCTTCTTATTTTGCCTATATAAAGAAAGTAGTAAGAGTTGAGAAAGGTGTGAAAAAAAAGAATGGAAAGAATAGAAGTAAGAAAACCCTCTCCATACTTCATCCATCTTACTTTCATATTCCTTTATGTATCAAAAATCATCCTTTGTATATTAAAGCTTGTGAAATAAAAATAAGTGTGTTTGTGTGTTCAAGTTTCTAAAAGCTTTTCCAAGGCCCTTCGGAGGTTCCCGAAAGGAAAACCTCTCTCAGTTTATCATGTAAGTTTTACTATGTTTACTTCCCAAAAATTCCTCTCAAAAATATGTTATTTAATTTGCTAGTTTTCATGTAATTATTGTACATATGTTTAAAAATTACCCTTAGTATATGGTTAACTTCTTAACTTCTTAATAACGACTATGGATTAACCTGTAAATTCCTAGGACTCTTGGCTTTATAGTCCGATTGATGAAAGGACGAATTTGTTGCCAGTTTTATATTCGGGGTGTAGTTAAAGACAAAGTTGTTAAAAACAAAGGTTAAGAAGAAGATATGAAAGGGGTAAGACAAAATCCAAAAACAAATATAAAAATAAAAACAAAAATAAAAATTGAAAAACAAAATTAAAACATGAGGAAAATAGGAATTTAAGTCATAAACTAACTTGATTAAACTTAATGAGAGAGGGAGTACTGAGTAGGACGTACAAAATATCTGAAACAAAGCCTTGACACGGAACAAAGACTGGACTCAGAACAACTTACCTGCACTATTAATTTATATTGATAATCTACTACTATATTATATACTATATATATATATATATATATATCTACTACTATATATTATATACTATATATCTACTACTATATTATATACAATATATATATCTACTACTATATATTATACTATTATATTACTATTACTGTATTTACTGTTTTTACTGTTTTTACTGTATTTTTTGTATTTTCTGTGTTTACTGTATTTAATGTTTATACTGTTTTGCTTTTCCCATATTTTCTGTATTTACTGTGTTTTCTGTATTTACTGTTCTACTATAAATATACTCCTCTACTATCTAAGTGTCCCTTATAATACCCGCCTCAACTTAAACTTGGGATGACTTAAAGTTATGATAAGTAACAAAACATACAAAGATTCAATTGAATTTGATTTCTTTTATTATATCATTAGAGTTAGTAAAACAAATTAATTATTGTTAATATAAAAAAAATATAATAATTATGTAAGAAAAGGTATGTGATATCATGTTTAGAAATAAAAACTATGTACCTAATGTATGAGGAACCAGAAGATAAAAAAAAGTCATACGTCATTGTCTTTATTTGTTAGAATGGGAAGTATTTATACTACTTAGTGTTCTATATGTATAATATAACACATTCAACCTCCCCATCCAAAAAAAGAAGAACAAGGGAAAAATTGTCCTGTTTGGAAGCGTTCATGGCATAATTGACCATATTTCTTTGTTCCGGAGAAAAGAAGAACATTTTTGAGGTATTTTGATAGTTGGAGGACATTTTTGACCTAAAAGCGCGATAATAAAGATGTTTTTGAGCCAAAAATATAACAAAGGGTAAATCTAATATATATATAACCAAAATCTCAAGGGAAGAGGAAATGCAATTACCACAGCCAACTCTTGCACCTGCGTTTCCAGTTGTCTTACTAAGTTCATGTTCACCTGTTCAATAGTTAATCAGCTCAGGACTCATAAAGAATTGACATACCTCAAAATATTTCAACTTTTTTATGTTATAGCCTATAGCCTATAATAACATAGAGAAAATGAACAGTAGAGTAGGTCTCGAAAATGATTTCACCAGATGAAGATATCTCATTGTACAATTAGAGGCGGACCTAAGATTTAAAAGTTAAGGGTACACCATTATCTTAAATTTAAAAACCATATAACAAGAGTATAAGTTTTGTTGATTCACTTGATTTTGTGTTAATCCTTTTAGCTATATACCGTCTTTCAACTGACATTTTCAAACCATGCTTCGCAATCAAGCTAGAAAAAGACCAAGATTCAGTTGTGGGTGAACTGATTGCTGAGCATACCAGTTGACACTATTAGATACAACCCAAGTTGACTCTTTGCATCAATTACC
The DNA here is from genome assembly GCA_037074985.1 of Solanum bulbocastanum. Classification (NCBI taxonomy): domain Eukaryota; kingdom Viridiplantae; phylum Streptophyta; class Magnoliopsida; order Solanales; family Solanaceae; genus Solanum; species Solanum bulbocastanum. The sequence continues at coordinate 22,198,004 of CM073599.1, forward strand.
CAATTTCTTTTTTTCTAACATATACTTCTACTAATGAGTTATACATCTTAAGATCCATAATTTGTGAAAACTATCAAAATTTCTCTTGCTCTTATAAAATCATACAACATAATACAAGTATAGTTCATAAACAGCGTATCAGAATATCCTGCATATCTTTGTTAGCTATTATAAATAAATGCTTGCAATTACATATAATTACAATCTTTCAAACACACATAATTTTATTAAGATTTACTAGTCCAATAAATCAACAATAGTAGAAACTAACTATTATTTATTATAATCCTGTACCACACATGGTACAGACTCTTCACGTCGACCTAGGTTGAATAATTATTTTTGCAATAAATGATGAATCTTTCTTTGCAACGTATAAACTTATTGGTTAAGTTTCACAATTATTAAAAAAAAAAAATTACAATTTGAAATCCTACTTTTTGGAGAATTTGATATTTTAAATCATAATTTGACATTGAAGTTGAAATTTTATTCACATTTCATAAATAGGCGTTGATTTCAAATTTGAGCCCCAAAAATCATATGACCAATGTTGTCTACTTTGTAAAAAGCAAGAAACACCTGAGAGGTGTATAAAATGAAAGCTAAGATCGAATCATCAAATGGCTATATCTGAGATAATTACAAAAAAGAAAAAAAATCCTGTCTTTTGGTGATTATAAACTGGATCTCTCAGTAGTACTGAAAGCTAATTTTAACTTTGTACGGCTTCATTATTGTAGCTTAATACAAACATTAGTTAGAAATTAGCATGTCATCACAACTTGAGAGTCATAAAAGAATCAAGCAAATACAATTGCCCATTAACTCGAAGCTAGCAAAGAAGAAAGAAAAAGAATATGGCATCCTTAAAGACAGTATGAGAGTATGACTATCTCAGCCAAACAAGACACCCTCATGCATTATGTTTTTCTCTTCCAATGTTTGGCTCATTTTAGAGACATGAAATGCACAATTTCTGTCAACAGTCTAAAAGACATTGTCAGGATTAATGGTCACACATCAAAGCAGTAGTACATACTGATCATAATCAGAGCACAAAAAAGGGCAAGTTGAAAAGGAAAAGATATTGAACATTGCTCAAAATAAGTTAAGAGTGACCAAAAAGCATATATACCTCTTCCCAGATCATCAGGATCAGCATGCACTACTACTGCTCTCCCCAAGATGGAGTGTACTCCACTAAGAGGAATCTATATGTACGAGCAAAAATTAATATTGTCACACACCAATCAAATAGCATAACAAAGAAGTAGTACTGTACCGTACCTGCATATCTGAAATTGATATCTCCGCCACCCCTTGATTGAAGAAACAATCATAAATTAAAGGGAACAATCAATCCAATTAGTTTGAAAAATATGAATTATAAAAGTAATAAAACTAACCATCAGGACCAGCAACAATGTTGCCTAAATCACCCGCATGACGTACTTCATCCGTGGGAGCTCCATGATCTTTCTTAAGTGGATTAAAATGAGGTCCTAAGAATCAATCAGTTAACACTGTTAGGGGCAAGTATAACCAAGGACCTGCATTTGATTATCATATAAGGATCCTTAGCTACCTAGATTAGTAATTAGTCTAATTATATCTCCTTGTAGCTTATCATGTACAAGGTAATTAGCTGTTTGTAACAAACAAGAGTGTAACAGTAACCAAAATCTCATCCCAATTTGGATCGATTGAAACTGGCTCAATTACAATAGCTAGTAATCAAATTGATAGTTGAATGACAGAATTACTAGAACATAGAAGGGGATAAGAAGATAATAGACTTTGCAGAGTTGCAATATAATTAACATAAAGCCATTCAATTCTTTTGGTGTCCCATTTTGATCTATACCATTATCTAATAAAATTTAATCAGGTTTCTCATGGTTCTATCCCAGTTTTAGGTTAACCAAAAGAAAAATAGGCTAATTACATGAGCTTCAAACTGAAATTTGGATGAATAATCCGTTTATTTAGTTTTATCCTTTTCCCACTTTCAGAAGAATAAAGCATAGGCATTTCTACTAGTGTTAGAATTTTCTTAAAGGGAACTATCTCGGTTTCATAGATAGCAGTTATCCGCTCCGCACTTGGCTACCAAGCGTTTACCGTGGGCACGATAACTAGTACACTAGAGGTGCATCCTTCCCGGACTTTTGTTCTCACAAAGACAACTCTCCTATTCTACTAGTGAAATTGATCAGAAACTCTTTGACACATGGCATTTTCACTTTCGAGCTATCAATCAATTTTGTTAGGGTTTGATAAGTTAATATACATATATTTATTTAATTTTCTAATACAAATATAGAATCTACGAAAAAGTTACTGGATTCATCCGAACCAGCAAACCTCCACTTTGCTCCGGCCCTAATACCAAAAAACAAGAATTAGAAGAAAGGGAAGGAACCAGTGGAATTGCAGCCGTTAGTGGTATCACCCAAGGCATGAATATGGAAAGCGTGAAGACCTGGAGCTAGACCAATTATTCTTCCTCTCACATGGGTACCACCTGTATGAGTTGTATACCCAAATTAATAACAAGACGATCGACGAGTAGAAAACACAATATAGTTAGAAAAGTACCGTTGGATTGCTGGATGAATTGTAAGGACCCTTTCACATTATCGTTCCCGGAGATGACAGCCACTGCTTTCAAATTCCCCATTAATTTTTTTCCCTACATCTTACTCCATTTTTAAGGGTCACCCATTTTTGTCTCTATCCTTCTTCTACCAGTGTTCTGTCACAATTCTGCCTTATCTGTCCATTTTGGTCCTTACAATAGGATTCTAGGCAATTTTAGTCCCTTAAATTTCTAAAAGTGGAGCATTTTTTATTCAACTCATAAAATAAAGGGAAAAGAATTTGACATATCACTCAACTTTGTTGTTTAAAGCTCATATATTCTCGATATGAAAGTGGTTTATATATATTCTTACCATTATATAAGTGGCGCACATATACTTCTACCGTTACAAAAATAGGAACTCACATATACCCTTCATCTAACGGAAATGAAAAATTAGTTTTAAATTTATATTTTTGATTTTTAATTTTAAAAAAATCATGTAGGGGTATATATGATCCTTCTAGCAAAATTCAAGTTATATTTTAATATTTTCCCTACATAAATTATTTTTTTACTTCTTTGTTTATTATTATTTGAGTTTCTTATTCTTTTTTTTTCTTTCATTCTTTAGTTTAAAGAAAGAAAATAAATTAAACTAACTTTTTTGTGGCTATATTATAATTTAAACTATTTTTTTTTAACTATATTGTAATTTAGTTTTTTGTATTTGTAAAAGAGAATTGGGGCATCTATAATAAATTTTATAAGAAAATTAGTAAAACATAAATAAATTTGACCATTAAAATAATATTTTAAAATTAGTAGTTGAAACACAAAGTCCAAAAAAATACGTGTGAGGAGGATCAAACATACCCCATATGGATTATATTTTAAAAAAAAAATACAAAAAAAATTAAATTAAAAACTAATTTTTTCACTTCCGTTAGAGGAAATGATATATGTGAGTCATTGGTATAACAATAGGGGTATATATGAGCCACTTTTATAATGATAGGTATATCAGATCTAAATAAAAAAGTTGAGGAGTATATCAACTTATTTTCCCTAAAATAAATTGAAAAACCCATGCTACTATCAAAATCAAAATTCGAATTGCACACTATAGGGTTCATTTAAGGTTGGTGCTCTCAACACTATTTTTTCATATCCAGAGCTCGAAGGAATCAAAATAGACCTACTATCATAAATACAGAACAACTTTGACAAAACACACACATTCTCTCTTGTTTTACTTTGGAAACCTAAAATTCATGGACAAAACTTTGGGGACGTTCTATCTAATTTAGCGTGCGTATATTGCATGTGTGAATAACATTTATTAGTAAAAAAGGTTACAAAAAAAAGATTATTAAAATATTTGTTGGCATTAAAAATCGAAGACATTTGTGTTGGCACTACAAAAAGAAAGCCTACATAGCGGGGGCTTATTTTACATACTACGGGATAGGAATCCCCCGCAATTTGTTGTCACAGAGGTTTCAGAAACACCCACACTTTGGTCTGCCATAATTAGATTGTGGGGATTTTTCACGAATCGTTATAACAAGTGGCATAGGTTATTTTTCCACGGTTTGACCCTCAAATTGATTCTTTAAAAACAACAAGTTGACTTCCAGCCGTCATAACCTTTGATATGAAATTTTAGTAATAAAAATAATGGAGGTTGAAACCCTCACAATTCGTGAAAACATAATTATCTTTTTTTTTTTTTTTTTTGTCATCAGTGAAACAATGCTCTTTTATTGAGGTCTAAAACTAATTAGTCTTATAATAGTTTAAATAAACATAAAAAAAAAAAATTAAAAAAAGAATAAGCGTGCAAGCACACAACTAAGACAAGTAATGATACTATTGTGAACATACAAAAAAAATTAAGCGAGAATCCTTCACATTGCTAATATAAAATTGTTTGCATATCATTTGGCTGGGAGAGCATAATTATGTCATACAAATGTATTCAACTTCAACACAAGTACATTGATGTTATTCTTATTCTCCACACGTCATTCACTATTGTGACTATCACATTCTCTCCAATCATGCAATTACATTATCAAAACTAATTATTTAATACAATTACAAAACACTTTTATGATTGCCACTGCAACAACTATAATTGGATGATCTTGCATGTCCATCAAGAAAAGTAATTCACTATCCGCATCACTTGGCTGCAAAAAATAAATACAGAATGAGATCTTTTAAATGATAACTTAACTATAAAAGGAACATTATAATTTGAAGTACTCAAAATCTGAATTTTTTATTGCAGCTATCTGGATAATACTTCATTGGCTGTGAAATTTTTTAGCCAAACAAAATTACTTGGTGAAATTGAATTTTGTAAGCAAACTATATTCTGGCATGCTTCAATTCAAAGCAACAATCAATCCGGTTACGGAGCTAAAAAAAAAAAAGAACAACAAAACAACATCATAAGTAACATCAGTTAAAGGTGTTTTAGAATCTTAATGAATCACGATGCCTACAATCTGATAACTCTGACATATGATATCCCTTTGCTAAATTTGCTCTAAATATTATAGATTTTGAGATGTCAAATGAAACAAATACAAAGCCTCACATATTACTACAAAATAACAATATATTTTTTTTACCTTTAATGAGACATTTGCCACATACTGAACAATAAGATGCAGAAAGCAATTAGAATGAACATATAGTGTGCTTGTCTCTTGCCTATCCAGACGTTGATGATGTATCTGTTAGCATAATAGATTTCGATCAATAATAATAAGCTTCCTTTCAATTGTAGAACTGGGCAAAATATGATACAACTACATAATCAAATCCATCGGGATTCACAGTGAGCAAAAAGAATCACGAAGAAGAACGCAAGCAAAGATACTCTAAGATCTAGATTGATTGACAATACTCCAAGATCTAGATTGATTGACAAATCTCCAGCAATCAAGGACAAATCTGGATCCTCTGATATCAAGGTCGCATGATTCAAGAAAGAAGTAAAGCAATCAAAGAAGAACGTCTCAGCATAAAATGAAGAATATCACGCAATCAAGGAAGACGCCTCACTAGAGAAGGATTGAACATATATGATATGGACATGATTATATTATCTCTCAAATCTGTCTCAATCAAGGAATCCCTAACAAATCCTTGATTGATTGAAATTCCCTTGGGTTTTCCTTAAAGAAGAGCAAATGAACCTCACCTATTTAAGCCAGCCTTAGTGACATAGAAGATCACACACTTCACTTGAACTTGTATGATTATATTTCGTTATCTTTCATAAAAGCATTGTATTCTCAAGAGTGTACAACTGAAAAGGAAAAGAAAAAGAAAGATTTGAGTGTAGGTTATACATGTAGAGGTTCTGTCAAATAGAAGATTTGATTTGCTTATCAGACAGGGAACTTATCAAGTTCTCAACTGCTCTTAAGAAAACCCTTGAAATCCATGGGTACTAGATGTAGTCACCACACCGGTGTTCCAAACCAATATAAAATATCTTGTGTCGATTTATTTCCTATCATTACTTTTATTTTATACTGTGATTACTAACTTGCAGGTAAGTCGACTGCTCCATCCAGGAAGTTGACTAAAGGAATTTTAATTCACCCCCTCTTAACTTTCAATTCATATAAGAGCAGGTCTCATAGATGAAAAGTGTTTAGCCACATGTGAGGATAGATCCATGGCAAACTATCAGATTACCGACGCTCTACTTCAAGACAGACATTCCTCAAACCGCCCACCCTACTTCAACAGTTAGCATTACTCTCATTGGAAAGACAGGTTAAGAATCTTCGTGACTTCAAACGATTTACAAGTATGAATTGTAATAAAGAAGGGTCCAGAGACTATTTCTGAACTCACTGGAAAAGATGCTATTGACAAACCCTTCGATCTAGAATCTTTTGATGTCACAAAGGAACAACAAGAGGTAATTCAAACTAACGCTAGAGATATACGTTTGTTGTATTGTGCAGTCAGTGAAGCAGAATATGACTTATGATGAACAATCTGATGGCATATGAGCCGAATCATATTAACAGATACAACAAAGCTGACAAAAAGTAAATTGTCGCCTTTATTGCTGGAATAACTAAAGTCGAGGAAAAAGCTGATGAATGTCAAAATGAAGGAATGACTCTTATAAACAGAAGAGTTAGACAAATGCTCAGACAAATAAGGCAGAAGCCTCAATCAGAATAGAAGAGCAATGAACATCAAATAAATGATGATAGATGCTACTATTGTGGAAAATCAGGACACATCAAACAAAACTATCCAGAACGAAAACGGAGAAGAAGTCGGAGAAATGAAGATCCAAAAAGTCTCGGAGCTTGGAGCCAAAGATAAACATCCGAAGATGATAATGATGAAACTACCAACATGTGTTTCATGGCACTAGGTGAAACAAGTGAGGAGCACACCAAAAGAACCTACAAAAATGGGATGTGGGTAATAGACAGTGGATGTTCCAAATAAATGTACGGAAAGAAATAAAATCTCAAAACCCTCAACAAAATAGATGGAGGATATGTATGATTTAGTGACAATGTAAAAGGAGAAGTAGTAGGATTTGGATCAATCACTTTTAGCTCATCATGTGATCTATTAGAAGTATATCTAGTGGAAAGACTTAAACATAATCTACTTAGCATAAGTCAACTATGTGATGTTGGATTCAAAGTCACATTCAATGCTACAACTTGCACCATCAGACATGCGACTGAGGACATCACAATCATTGGAGATCATGTTGATAACATCTATGTTCTAAACAACGTGGACATACCAACACTTACATGTCTAACTGTAGTGTCAAATGATTCTTGGCTATGGCACATAAAACTTGGTCACGCAAGCATGCATGCCTTGGAAAAGATGTCCAGACTTGATCTAGTCATTGGACTTCCAAAGTTAAAATTCAAAAAGGACCATATATGCGACACTTGTCAACTTAGTAAGCAAACTCACTCTTCATTCAAGATCAAGGATATTGTAAGTACCTCTAAACCTTTGCAACTTATTCACATGGATCTTTTTGGTCCCACTCGAACTGCTAGCATTGGTGGTAAGAAATATGCTTTCGTCATCGTTGACGACTTTTAAAGATTCATTTGGTTAATATTCTTATCTCATCAAAATGAAGCTTTCTCTAACTTTGAAGTATTTTGTAGAAAAGTACAAAGAGAAGTAGTGTATTTCATCTCCACAATTCATCGCGATCATGGTGGAGAATGCAAAAATAAAGCATTTGAGGAATTTTGTGATAAAAATTGTTTCACTCAAAAAATTTCATCTCCTAGATCACCTCAGCAAAATGGCATCGCCAGAACTATGCTTCTTGATCGAAAATACCATATGAGCTATGGAGAGGTAAGAAACCAAATATTAGCTATTTTCATCCTTTCAAATGCAAATGCTTCATTCACAACAATGGTAAGACAAATTTGGGTAAGTTTGATCCAAGAGGTGATGAATGTATATTCTTGGGTTATGAACCAGTCAGTCGTGCATTTCGAGTGTTTAATTAACGAACCTTAAGTGTTAAATAATTTGTTTATGTCATTTTTTATGATACTAACCCAAGGATCTAGGAAATAGAATATACATATGATGAAATTATTCCTATATTGAACACTGAGAATCTTTCAAACACTTTTGAGAAAATTACAATAAAGGAGTCAACTACTCCAGAGCCAAAGTCAACTAGTCCAGAATCGAAGTCAACTAGTCCAATCCAAAAGACAGGCATTTCCAGAGAATTGAGACACAACGCCAGCTATCCAAACGACTTTATTATGGGTAAACGAACCGACTCAATACATACCAGAGCTTCATTGAGAAAATAAACATTTGTAGCACTCGTATCTCAACTTGAACCAAAACGTATAAATGAGGCGATGGAAGATGAATCCTAGAGACAAGCAATGCAAGAAAAACTCGACTAGTTTGAAAGAAACCATGTATGGACTCTCACTGAACAGCCGAAAAATTGTTCCATAATTGGAACCAAGTGAGTTTTTCATAATAAGTTAAATGAAGATGGAAAAGTCATTCATAACAAAGCAAGACTAGTTGCTCAAGGATATTCCCAACATGAAGGTATTGATTACGATAAAAATTTTGCTCCGGTAGCAAGGTTAGAATCTATTCGAATCTTACTTGCATATGCATCTTTCAAGCATTTTAAAAATTTTCAAATGGATGTAAAAAGTGTCTTTTTAAACGATTTCATAAAAGAAGAAGTTTTTATCAAACAACCCCTCGGGTTTGAAAATCCCCTTTTTCCTGATTTTGTTTACAAACTCTCCAAAGCTCCTTATGGTCTCAAACAGGCTCCCAAGGCTTGGTATGAGAGACTAAGTACCTCTTTACTTCAAAATAATTTTCAAAGGGGGAAAATTGGCACAACTCTTTTTATTCAAAGATCCGGTATATATATTCTCGTAGTTCAAATTTATGTTGATGATATTATCTTTGGAAGTTCTAACCCTTCATTATGTGAGAATTTTGCAAACCTTATGAAAGGAGAATTTGAAATGAGTCTAATGGGAGAACTCACCTTCTTCCTCGGACTACAAATCAAGCAGTCAACTAATGGAACTTTCATCAGCCAAACAAAGTATACCAAGGAACAAATCATGAAGTTTGGCCTCAAAAAAGGAAAAGCTTTTGGGACTCCCATGATCTCCTCCACGTGCCTTGAAACAGATGCACCAGGGAAAGATGTAGATGAAAAAATGTATTGAGGAATGGTTGTTTCACTACTTTATCTCACCGCTAGTCGACCAAACATCATGTAGTGTATGTAAGTGTGCAGGATTTCAATCTTCTCCGAAGGAATCATATCTCACTGCAGTAAAGCGGATCATTCACTACTTGATTGGCACCACCCAATTAGGACTATGGTACCCTCACTCATCTGATTTTGATTTAATTGGTTACTCAGATGCTGACTTTGCAGGTGATAAAAATGATCGAAAAAGTACTAGTGGAATATGCCAAATTTTAGGTCAACCAGTGGTCTCCTAGCACAACAAAAAACAAACTTCCGTCGTACTATCTACTACGGAATCTGAATATCTAGCCATGGGAAGTTGTGGTACTCAATTATTATGGATGATGCATTAATTACTTGATTATGATTTGTCTTATGATTCTGTGCCCATTTTATGTTATAGTACTAGTGCCATTAGCTTGTCTAAATATATTGTGCATCATTCTAGGGCCAAACATATAGATATCAAGCATCGTTTTATTCATGATTATGTTGAAAATGGGGATTTTGTGTTAGAATTTGTTGATTCCAAAAATCAAGTAGCTGATATTTTTACAATGCCTCTCCTTGAGGAAAGATTTTGTTTCCTTCGCGATTGTCTTGGTATTACGAGTTCTAAAAGTTAGTATTTTTTATTTACTTGTCTTAATTACTAACTTTTTGTGATTTTTAATGCTCAGCTTTGTCTCTTACCTACTTCCGTAAAACTTTCCATCTACAGTCCTTTCAAGTCACCTCAGAAACATTTCATCTTTTAGCTTGTCTCTCCTATTTAACAAACCTACTTTTCTTCTTCTTCTCCTTATTTTTTTTAATCTCTCTTCCATCAATATGACTCGAACAAGATCCATGGCTTCTCTCAACTCTGGCTCTCAAAACTCTTGTGATATCTTTGGTGTCACGCCCCGAACCTACACCCTGGATGTGGCAGACACTTGAGAACCATCGTTGGTCCCAAGCGAACCCTTGGCCTGGCTTAAATACTAGAGGAAGACTTACTCAAAATAAAGTAACTTTAAAAGTAAAGCTTTAACTCAAATAACTAACTCAAAATGTATAAAGAAACATTCACTAGCCAAACGACAACTCAAGTCTTAATATAACCGAATGAAAATGAAGGACTCATGAACTTCCAATATCTACCTATCTATGAAGCCTCTAATACTATAAGGGATGTTGGGACATGACCCCCGATCATCCTAATAACTGAAATAACAAAAACAATGATAAAAGGGTCCTTCAGAAGCAAAGAGGCTCACCAACACTTTGAAGCTCAACTGGATCAATGAAGCGCTGGATGTTGATCCTAGTTACCTGTATCTGCATTATAAAAGATGCAGGCCAACATGTGTCAGTACATGGAATGTACAAGCATGTGAGGGGAATTATAAAACAGACATAAGCTTGAAATGGAACTGAAGAAAACTTACCCCGTCTTAACCAGCTCAACTCATTTGAATATAAGATAGTGATAGAAATGAAATATAAAAAAATCTTTAAAACATGTAGATAAAAAATCAGTGTATTGAAAAAAACACAACAATAACTTAGTTTTGTATATGAAAATACAAGTAACTCTGTGGGAGATTCTCTAATCGACAACCATCACTATGAGCTATATGATGATATATCATCTTGCCTCACGCTACCAGGGCCGTCCTATACTTTGTCGGGGTATATAACCTACTACTAAGTGGATCCACTAATCTATGCTAAAAAAGAAATAAGGAACCATCTAAAAAGTATGACCCTTTCTACCCACATTGGCTACATGATTTATGGAGACTTTGAGTTATTTATACTCGTCCCCATATCGGTGCTCAATACTACTCCCAAAATGTAACTAGCTTGTTTAAAAACATAACTCTTTCAGTGGTTTGAGATTATTACTCAAAAATCTTTCTCTTAAAAGAGATGGTACTAAAACTACTCATGAAAACTCTTTTGGAAATCAATGTTTCCTCTCATCTTAAATGTGAAAACATTTACTCTGGGAATACTTAGTTCCCATATATCATTTCAAAGAAAATGAACTCAGCTAATACTCTTTCTCAAACTCAATTCTTAAGTCTTAAAACAAGTTTAAAACAATTGTAAAAGACTTTTTGAAAAGACTCGAAGAACTCTCTAGCCTTGACTCTTAACTCTACCTTGAATTTGAATTATGGATTCAAGGGTTATGATCTCATGTTATGTATGATATCATGATTTTTAGACGTACCTTAGAGTGTAGACATCAACTAGAAAACATAGGTATGATTTAAGGGAACTTAAACGAAAAGAAGTGGGAAATGGTATAGGCCCTGGCGACCCTGACATACTGAGTGGCATACAGCCAGACCCTGAACTACAGCACCTGGGTTGGGGCGCACTGAGTGTCGCGCAGATTCCAAACTACATACCCTGATGTGGGGCACACTGATTGGTGCGTCGCCCTACCTCTTTTCCCAAAAAATTAACGAATTTCCTTACTCGTTTTCTAACCCCAATTCACCTAGAGTCGAATGGTTTCGTCCCCAATTGCTTAGATACAATTACCCATAATTAGTGTACAATAATATACTAAAAAAACCTTAAAACTCATACGATTAACTCAAGAACTCATCGAAACCCTAACAATCAAGATTTATGAAGGAAACTTCAATAAGGCTCATCAAGAATTCAAATTTTTTACTTTCTAGAATGAAATTACACCGAATTAATATGATTGGCGCGTGGGTGATTGAACCCAATGCTATGTGAACTCATATTCCTCTTAGGGATCAACTCTTGGCGAAATCCGCAACATAAGCCTCAAGAACTTGACGAACGCTTGTCGTTTTCTCCTCTTCTCCTCTTCTTGAACTTCTCTCAAAACCCTGGCATAAATTTGGACTTATAAAACTGAACCAAATCAGTTTAGACCCCTAAGTATTACCAAATTTCGCTTAAATCTGATTGGATAAGTAAAAGACCCAAATACCCCTCTTAAATTTGGGTAACTTTCCTTAACTGACAAACATATTTTCAAATGATCATACCTCCCTTATACGAGCTTGAAATTTAGCAAACTCGGTGGCATTGGAAAGATAATTCAAAGACCTTTTATTTGATATCTTATTGGCCACCTAATTAATCCTGTATTGAAAGTTATGGCCATTTGAAGTTAACCCAAAACTCACATCTTAAGCTCAACTTGCAAAATTTCAAATTTTGCTATTTCCAATTTAGTTTCTTTCAAATTCTAGTTCTTTCTAAGGCGGGATGTTACATTTGGCAGCGACATCATCTCTCTCTCCTCAGAATCTTCTGAGGACGCTACTAATTCGTTTTGCCCTATTTCTAAGAAAAAACCTTCTTCCTCCAAGAAGAAGGATGCCAAGAAATCTCACTCTTCAGCTTCTGGATCTCTTTATTATGAGGACATGCAAAACTTCTAGGGAGTAGAACAAAAGACCAAATTTGAAGCTTTCCTGAATAGACCCATTGTTCTGGGACGAGTCATCAATCTCACTTAACTGAAAGACTCTCACTGCGCAGTAGGTACTTTTCTCAAATCTCAGAAATTATCTCTACTTTTTTAGTATATATGGAAATGAATTATATCAGGATGTTGTTAGTTTGTTCTATGCAAACCTCTGTGTATCTAACGATAGCAGAGAACTTGAAACCTTTGTGATGGGAAGTCGAATAACTGTGAATGATCGATTGTTGGAAGATATTTTTTGGCACTAAGTTCTCGAGGGATATTCCTTACATGAATGGCAATTGGACATATGACTTTGAAGTATCTGTGAAAGGTGCTAAGATAGTTGTGGCTAATATTGGCTCCGACATTACTGATTTTAGACCAATGTCTCTGTGTTTTGAAAATCATGTTCTTGCTCACATTGTGGCCACCACTTTCATTCCCAAAAAAAAAGGATCTCTTAGAAATATCACGACCTGGTATGTGTTTGTTCTCTATTGTTTGCTGAAAAAGTATAAGATCAATTAGGTTGCATGGTTCAAAGAGTACATGCTTGAAAGTGCAGAGGACCCAAATGGAACTGCAGGTCTGCCTTATGGACTTCTTATTTTGTCGATCTTTCATCCTTCAAGACGCTTGAAATAATTGCTACTTATGACACCCACACTTTCTCGAGTATGGGTTATGTACTTGTTGGCACCACTTGGCTTAAGAAGGAACCGTGAAGACCAGGACGGAGTCTCTCAAACCCACAACTCTGTTGACTCTGCTGCTATCCTGATGAAGGACTCTAATGAGATTAATGCACGATTAACAGCTCTGGACGAAGGACTGGAGAATCTCCTGACCACCACTGATACGATCATTCATCTCTACTGTGCATAAATTGATCAAGCAGATTGACTCTCTCAAATATGGAGTCAACTCTTCTAATACCGATATTCCCGTGGCTGTTTAGACCTCTTACTTTTCCTTTTTTGAGAATGTTGAGCGCTCTTATAACACTTTCTGCAGGAATGTGCTCAACACTCTGAAGTACTTTCTTGGTGATCGCTGAATTTGGTGCTTTTCCTTTTCTTTTAAGACTATGTTCCAATAGGGGTGTGTCCCTAAAACTTTATGTTTTTGTACCTTAAGAGGTGGACCTTGCAACTCCCTAACTGTTGTTTTGGTTTGTTATGCATGTCATTTCCCCTTTTATCTGTGCTTTTTTTTATTATGTCAAAGGGGGAGAAAAAGGTCTTCCCACAAAAATAACAGGTACATGTGACAGGTGACATCGAGACAGGGGGAGCAGTCTCAGGAAAGTCTCAGGCAGGGAGTCTCAGGTAGGGGGAGCCTCAGAGAAGTCCCACTACACTCATTTTAAATAACACAACATAATTTTTGTCAAACTTACTGTCATTATTGAAAAGAGGGAGATTATTAGCATCATAAATTTTGATCAATAACAATATGCTTCCTTTCAATTGTAGAACTGGATGAAATCTAATACAACTACATTATCGAGTCCATCAGGATTCACAGTGAGCAAAAAGAATCACAAAGAAGAATGCAAGCAAAGATACTCCAAGATCTAGATTGATTGATAATACTCCAAGATCTAGATTGACTGACAAATCTCCAGCAATCAAGGACAAAGTTGGATCCTCTGATATCAAGGTCACATGATTCAAGGAAGAAGCAAAGCAATTAAAGAAGAACGTCTCACCAGAAAAGAAAGAATATCACGTAATCAAGGAAGACTCCTCATAAGAGAAGGAATGACATCATGAACATATCTGATATGAACATGATCACATTATCTCCCAAATCTGTCTCAATCAAGGAACCCTAACAAATCCTTGATTGATTGAAATTCCCTTGGGTTTTCCTTAAAGAAAAGCAAAGGAACCTTACCTATTTAAGCGATCCTTAGTGTCATAGAAGATCACACACTTCACTTGAACTTGTACGATTGTCTTTTGTTATCCTTCATAAAAGCATTGTATTCTCAAGAGTATACAACTGAAAAGGAAAAGAAAAAGAAAGATTTGAGTATAGGTTATACAGGTAGAGGTTGTGTCAAATAGAAGATTTGATTTGCATATCAGACAGGGAACTTAGCCAGAACACTTTGTAATACCTCAAGTTCTCAAATGCTCTTAAGAAAACCCTTGATACCCATGGGTACTGGACGTAGTCACCACATCGGTGCTCCGAACCAGTATAAAATATCTTGTGTTGATTTATTTCCTATCATTACTTTTATTTAATACTGTGATTACTAACTTTCAGGTAAGTCAACTGCTCCATCCAGGAAGTCGACTAAAGAAATTTTAATTCACCCCCCCCCCCCCCACCCTTTTAACTTTTAGTATCAAGGACCTAGAAGATATAGGTGATTGAATATAACAATAAGAACATTTATCAAACACAATTTAAATTGAGAAGTTGTAAAACCAATAAATATGACTACCTCAATTTTTCTACATTTCACAATGATTTCTTCACATGTCCTAGGGGTAGTAATTTCAACCTATATAAGGGAAACAAGTCTATTTAACCCATATATTTAAATGGATCATCATATTTTCTAAATGGAGAAATATAAGCTGACTTATTTTAAAAGCTCATACAAATATAAACAAAATATGAGTATCAACATAGAACCATATATCACTCCCATGTAATAAAAATAATTAATTGAACTAAAAACATTATTTTAATTTTTTTCTAAAAAAATCGGGGGTCAGAGTGGAGGGGAAGAGAAAGTAAAACTTTTTTTTGATTTTTTTTTTAAAATTGGGGGGGTGGGATGGGGGTAGGAGGTACGGGGGTGGGGGAGGGTAAAAAAAAAATTAACTTTTTTTAAACTTCTTGATTTTTTTAAAAAAAAATAAAATTGGGGGTGGGGTGCGGGTAGGGTGGAGGAGTTGGTGCGGGCATTTTTTTTTTAAAACTTCCTTTTTACTAAAATTTTATTTAAAAAATACAAAAATAAAATAAAATTTGAGTAGGTGGGGAAAGGGAGTCTGGGGGTTGAAAAATTTATTAGTTTTTTTTAAAAATTATTTTAGGTGTCTAAAAAAAGTTGGTCGTGGGGTGGGGGTAAGGGGACAGATGAAGGGTAGGGTGGATACATTTTTTTTGAAGTCTTTTTATAAAAGAATTGGGAGCAGGGTTTCTTTTTAAAACTTCCTTTTTCTAAAATTTTATTTAAAAAATACAAAAAAATTGGGAGTAGGTGGGGGTAGGGGATTGAAAAATTTATTAGTTTTTTGAGAAAAATTATTTTAAGTGTCTAAAACAAGTTGGTCGTGGGGTGGGGGTAGGGGGCAGTTGAAGGGTAGGGTGGGGTGAATTTTTTTATGCATCGTCCACAAGATTAATAAATATAGGTGTGCTCGAAAGCATATTGTAAACGTGACAGAGGTATATCATATTTCTTATACTTGTTTGAAGTTTGTAGAATTAGATAGTTCAATTTTATGATCAGTTTCACCTTAATTAGATGATTTTTAAATATATATATATATATATAAATATTTAATCATTAACTTTAAATTTATTTACAGTTTTTCGACAAACCTTCAAGAGTCAAGGATCACAAAATATTTTAATGAATACTATTAGTTTTGCTTTTACTATTTTTCACTTTTTTGTTAAAGCATAAGATTTGAAATGAATCTCAACCATAAATTATTTTATAATCTACATGACACTAATCTAGGAGGCCATTGAAAGCAACTTGAGAAATAGTACTTGACTGGATCTTTTTCCGTACTCTTGACTCGTGAAAAAGTACTGAAAGTCAAATTTTTGGGTCCAATTCCTACGGACCCATCTACGGGTTGTAGAAACTTTCATGGGTCGCAATTTGGGTCCGTCGAATGAAAGTTTTTACCCTTATAAATTCAATATGAATTCCGCAGATGGAATCTAAGGTCTGTAGATCAAACCACTAACTATAGATGGCCCCATGGAAGGTTTTCAACAACTTTTTAAGGGGTTTCTTTTGTCTTTTTCCACTTTTTCTATGCACAAGCCATGACGATTTAACTTCGATTAGAGGAATATATTCCACCAAGTACTCAATTTTCTTTTAATTTTACGCTCTCAACTACCCAACTCAAAAAGAAAATTGCAAAGAAGACAAAAGCTAAGGTTTCAAGGCTTCCAATCAAGTTCTTCTTCAATTTTATTCGAGAACTTTGTCTCCATGTATGTAAGGCTTCACTGAGAGTATTCTTTTTGCTTTCATGCCTAAACTATTTGATTAGATGATGAATTATATTTAAATCTTGGGATTTCCCTAATCATCTTCAAGCTATGATTTTTATGCAAAAGTTATAATTTTTATGAAAGATTTCTCATGCATATTAATGAACAACTATGAACAACATGTTTTATTATATGATTATGATTCTCCAAGCATGTGTCAAGATTATTTGTGAACTTATGAAAGCTACTTTTGAGTATTTTCGGGTTATGCATGATTTCAAGTAAGTTGTTTCGTGTTTAAAGTCATGCATAGAAGTAAAGATATGTTATGAAAGAGATATTTGAGAACTGCCTCACAAATGACACTCGGGTATGCCATCAGTGTTTAAGCAGTTGTCATCTAGATATGCTATCAATGTTTATGCAGTATGACTTCCCGAGTCATCAATGATAAGATCACAATATGATTTCAAATATAGTTTTCATGATTACAACCTAAATACATGTTATTTCAAGAGTTTTAAGGGAACTTTAATGGTCCCAAATATATTATTTTACATTGGCAAAGAAAGTACTATTTCAAGAAAAACATAAAGAGGTTTCAGACAAATAAAGTAAAGTTCAGTTATCCCTTAAAGAGGTTCTTTTTGAGTAATATCTCAACTCAAATGTTTTATGAGCATATTGATATTGATTATTTTGGGAGTAGTATCGAACATCGAATTGGGTAAGAGTTCATTTTAAACTCAAACCCCCATAAACTACATAGTCAGCGTAGGATAGAATCATATCGACTTTCGGGCGATTCCACACTACCTCAAAAAGACTTATTGGATGGATCCATAGTTATAGTTAACATCCTATACCCCGACAAAGTGTAGGATGGCCCTGACAACATGGGTGGAACATTGTATCATCGCTAGATTCATAGTGATGGATGTCAGTTAGAAAAACTCCCTAACAGAGTAAAGTTTATTATTTTCATATTGCTTTTAATGCATATTTTATTGTAAAGTACAAATGGTTTTCACTACTTGTTCATATCTTGTTTCACTTGAGTTATGTTCAGTCATAAGTTCAACTATTGTTTTATTCAGCCATATTGCATACTTGGACATTCAATGTACTGATGTTATTCGACCTACACCATTTCATAATGCATATGCAATTACTTAGGATCATTAACATGCGTTTTGTTGAAATCACATCATCTACTCGTAAGCTTCTATCTGGACCTCCTTGCTTTCTAAGGACTCCATTTTTATTGTTATATAGTAGTAGGATTTCGAGGTGTCACGGGTCTTGTCCCAACACTAATCTTTAGATACTAAAAGCTTTATGGACAGACAGAGTTAGACGATCTCCAATATTTTTCTTATTTATTTTATTAAACACTTACTATTTATATTAAGTATTTTTAGACATTTTAGAAGTTCTTTGAATGTTATAAATGCTCATCTATTAAAGTTTCCACGTATCTTATTGAGTCATATGTACCATAGTTAACTAGGCCATTGGTTCGCTTGGGACCAACACTGGTTTTGAGTGCCAGCCATGTCCAAGGTGTAGGCTCCGGGCGTGACATCATTGATACAAGTGTCACATTCATCAATCATAAGTTCCAAAACAGGCACTCACAAGTTCACAAATGACAATGATGTGTAATGCAATGAAATGTCAAGTAAAGTGATGCATGTCTGTCCTACGATATACATTCGCTGAGAATTAGGATGGAGCCCAAGGAGGACGCACAAGGTCCATTTATCCGCAAAAACTATTTTTCATCGATATAATCATTATTCATCGGAACCATTTTCCATTATCATCATCACAATTGATCTTATCACATTATTTCAAAACCAATGCAACTAGACATGTTCATATAAATAATGAGGAGATGACATTTTTCATATCAATACACAATCCACAACAATACAATTGTGATACATCATCAATAATAAGTCAATATAACCTTTCAAATTATTCCCAACACATCCCACACCAACATATCATCTAGTTGCCTTTTATTTCCCCCTTTTCATCATATGAATCATTAAATATGAACAGGTCTAAGCCATAACCAAATCTCATTACTCCCTAACACATACAATAAGGAAATATAAGATTCTATATACTTAACAAAAGTCAAGAAATCCACTTGCCTCAATTAATCAAACAATCACTTCGAAACTTGAGCTTTTCCTTTCCATTGGATCTTCAAATCAACAAAATCTTATCAAATAAGTAATCACAATAAGATTTGAAACTAACACCACCCATATCAAGAATTTTGAAAAACGGGGTCACATTGACCCAAAACCCATTTTAAAAATGAAGAGTAAATCTGAAAATTTATATAAAAATGTGTTACCCAAAGATTTGGAAACCAACGGTGAAAACTAAATATGGAGTTGAATTGAAACTTGAATCATCATTTTTCATAAAGGGGTGAGTTCTTGAAAAATCCCCAAATTACCATTCAAAAGCAAGATTTGAAGGTTTAAATTCATAAAGAATTATTGGGAAGAGAAGAGTTAGTATCAAAAATAGTTACCAATTGTTTTATCTTTAAAAACACCTTGAATTCACCTTAGACCGAGCTTCTAGGGTTCATCAATGGAGGAATTCTATAATAACTTGCATTATTTTTAAGATGCTTGCCTTCTGAGCTTGTTCCTTATGAGCTACAGTGTGTGCCTTGATTAAATCAAGACAAAAGAGTCAATTGAGTTTTTAGGTATCAAGAAGTACCATGTCATGGCCCTTTTGGTTAGCGTTTTGCCAAACGTTTTTATTGAAATCAACTAGATTTAATTTGATGTCAAGTTATTTCCCTTAAAAACAACTGCATATGTTGATATTTTCATACTTAGGCTATCCAATATCTTGAACTTTTTAGGACCCATCATCGGCAGCGCACTTGACTTATACGACTATCGAATGTACTTCTAATTAGAATCTGATCTCTTGAGAATCAGAGGTTCAATCGAAATCTAGTCAATCAAAGAATGAATTTCCTTTTTACACTTCAATAATTCAGCCTAAAAAAGTCCTATTGATACATTACTGTTCTTAGTCTCACTTCTAGAAACACTAATTTTCCCATCTTCATAGCGTATATTTGTGTCTGAAGCATTTGGAACAATAAATGATGTTCCTCGGATCAATGACTTATTAAGAAACTTTGGTGTGCTCAAATTTGTGTTTTCTGTGACTCGCATTTAAAATGAGTCATTTTTCGATCTTTCTCGAGAAGTTGACTCATTATTTCCTTATTGCTCCACCAAGATCCTTACTTTTCCTTGTTGCTCCACCAAGATCCTTACTGCTTCCTCCAAACTGCAACTCATATCATCCTCATCATTAGGGATCTGACTCTTTATAGTTTGATTATTCTCTCCATGAGGAGTTACAGTTCCTTCCTCATGAGGGGTTAGAGCCTCAATTGAAAGTTCCTCATTTTAATTGTGTGGAACTTGATCATTGTTCAGATGCCCTGTTTATTGTTTCAATTGAAATTGAATTGTTCTTCGCCTTCGTTACCATTTATAAATGTAAAATATATATTCTATTGTACAAAAATTAATAAGTGAACTAGAGAATAAATATCACAACAACACCACAACTTTCTAATCTCCACGGTGGATGTTAAATTATTTATCCTTAAAATGATGTAGTTGAATTTGTTTACATTGTTAAAGGACATGTAGGTTGAGTTGACCATATACTAAGATTATAACGAAGTTACTTGCCAGAAATAAATAATAAACAAGTAAATAATCAATGAAAATTAAGATAAGAAATGGAATTAGCTTGAGCTGATGCAATTGTTTGGCAATGCCACCAAAAAAATAATATTGAGCATTTCGCCAATATAAAACTTGAGAATCTATAGTATACAATACTTCACAATGAAATTCTTGTGAATTACTATAATCCAATCTCTTCAACAAAAAAGTAAAGAACTAATTATAGCTAAGCTACATGGAATTAGATCCGTAACTCAGGCACTCATAAAACTCATTTATTACACATTATCATAGTCGAGTAACGATTGATGAGGACCTCAAGATCTTATGTAATAGCTAACTCCTCAAATGCAACTAATCATGTCTTTGGAGCTGGACAAGTTCTTGTCAAAATATCAATTATCAATGTCAATACATCGAACCAATTGAAGTGGTTTCTTACCAATTTTTTTAACGCAACTACAACTGATTCGCTCCTAATCTGACTCATTTACTACATTTTTACTTTTTGATTCGTTGAACTATTAAATTTGAAATTAACCCTATATAATACAGTGAGACTAGGGTTGAAATTTTTTGTTGACCAAACATCATCACATAATTTCACCAACATCAAAACTTGTTAATATAACTAAAAGTACTCATAAAATTAACTAACAAAAATATAATATATCAAAAAAGAATCATGAATATTTTACATTAATGATAAATAGCTAAAAATAATAATTACAAAGAATCTAAATTAACTAGGGGTAAACGTAATATCACAAATCACAAAATATGTTTAGTATTACGAGGTAAGCATAATATCATAAATCACAAAAAATATTAATATTATAAAAGTCAAATTTAATTTTTTCGACATAACATTAACATTAACGTACTTTAAGACCACAAAAGCAGGAACCGTGTGTGAATAAAATAGTTGTATGCACTCGTTAGGTTTTTATAAACATAACGTCCACTTTTTCCTTTTCTCTTTTCAATTTATTTATTTCTGTAAGCACATTGTCGCCGCCGAACCAGCCACTGTTTACACTTCCTTCACTTCATTCACTGGTAAACTATCATTATACCTTAAATTTTCTCTGCTTTCTTGTTACTTTACCTTAGCTTTGTATGTTGAACACAAGAATGTTTTTGTTGTTTTTTTTTGTTCTTCTTGAATTTGCATTGCTTTTCATGCAAATTAAGATACTGTGTTGTTTTTACTTGAGTTGAGAAATTTTAGTTTTCCACAACTTTTAAGTTATATGGGTAACTTTGAAAAGAAAAGAGTTGATTATAGGTAGATGTTGTTGTTCTTTTAATTTGTGTGTTCAAGCTATACTTTGTGTAATTTACTTGATGAAGATTTGTATAATGCAGATATTTGTTGGTGTTTGTTATAAGTATTAGAAATGACAGTTTTATATGTTAAGATACAGAATGTTGTTAATTTCCAGCTTCCCCTGATTTTTTTTCATTTTATTCATGTGACTTAAGAGAGTTTTTATGGTCTTTTTCGTGCAAGATCAAAAATTGAAGATTGAAATTATTTATTGGTTTTTTGTTATTGGCAAGTCATACTTAAGAAAAATTGTGATTTTCTTTTTGCGATTATTTTGCTGGGATTGGTAAATTCGACGGTTTCTTCCCATATTTTAGCTTTAAATTGATATTCAATTATGAAGGGAAATAATTTAATTGGATTTTGCTTACTTTTATCAAATGTGTTTTGGTTGGCTTTCAATTCATTTTTTTTGTGTGTGATGTTACAGATTTTGCGAAGATGGTTTAAAATTTTGGTTAAGACTTTCCTTTTTGATGGTGTGTGAGATGAGCT
The DNA here is from genome assembly GCA_037074985.1 of Solanum bulbocastanum. Taxonomy (NCBI): domain Eukaryota; kingdom Viridiplantae; phylum Streptophyta; class Magnoliopsida; order Solanales; family Solanaceae; genus Solanum; species Solanum bulbocastanum. The sequence goes on from CM073599.1 coordinate 22,220,609, forward strand.
TAATTTGGTTGCATATGTGGAATGGCACCTACTCAACATACAACAGAGACAGCTTTAGAAAGGAAACCAAAATCTTCTGTTAAGATTGTTGCTACTGGTAAAACGAACACTGTACAGTCTATTTCCGAGAGGAAAGATTTCAACTGTAGAAGTAACTACAACATAATAACATTGTGCAAATGGAAAATACCTTGAGTGCACGAACTACTAGAGCTTCAAACAGTTCCATGGATGTGGCTGTCGATGTAACTGGGTTTGCAAGAAGCAGTGACATCAGATTAGCTACGAAGGCAGATCCCGATGAAACTGAATACTCAAGCTCATTTGTTGATTCTACATCCGAAAATGATAATGGTTCTAGTGACGCTGAAGTGGAGTCACTGTTCTATGATGATAGTGGTTTGTCATCTTCGTTTGATGGGTTTAGCAGCTTGTTTCCAATAAGGTGAGTTTTTCTTGCTTGGGGCATGTTTTATTCTTATCTTTTACTTTGAGCAAGGAAGGTTTTTGATTTTTTTTGTTTGTTTTTAGTCTAAATTTACTGGGTCCTCCGTTGACTGACCCTGTTAACAGTCTCAATATTCTTTTCTTAACTGATTTCCAGTGTTAAATTATTAGATGCCCATTGGAATAAGAGGTGCAAGTACTAACATGGATTGTTCTGTTTTCTGAGATATTAACCGAAGTTGTTACCTGTTACTTGCCAAATCCTTTAAAAGAACTCTAAAAATAGAATTATATACTGATAACCATGAAATGTATTCTAAGTAAGAGTCTACTTTCCAAAATACCATCCAGGGTGGTAATTAAGAATGATAACTGAAGTGGTCATATCAACCATAATAGAACATTAGGTTTTAGTTGGCATGAGTTTTCCGATGTTCTGTCCAGTTCTCCTTGGTATGATATAGGTCCTGCCATTAGCCTAGAGCCCTAGTTTTTTTGGTCTTAAGTTCTATGCTTTTTTTTTTGCATTAGCCAAGATTGTCATTTCATGAAGATTCATCTTATGGAGTATAACATCTAATCATGAGCCGTTTACTTACCTAAAGAATAAAAAATTGAAGTGCCATTTGTCTTTTAAAATTGCTGATCTTATTAGATGAGAACACCTACATAATTTATTCCTTTCCTTTTTCTGTTTGAGTTCCTCGTGAACATTTATCAAAATGTAATGCATTCAACTAGTATCAGGAGCATTATATCATTGTTCTTTCGTTTTTCTTGGAGAATCAAGATATTTTAATGGCCTTTTAGCTAGTTTAGTTATATTGAGGTTGCAATTTTACTTTTTGTTCCCAACTAGGTTTTGAGCTAATTCAGTCATTTCTCTTATTCAATAAGATATTTTGGAGGACCTACCTTGAACATGATTAGTGCATATGCACCATAAGAGGGCTTAGACGAGAGGAGACAGAGAATTTTTGGGAGGATTTGGTCGAGGTTGTGAGGGGTATCCCATGTACCGAGAAGCTTTTCATTAGAGGAGATTTCAATAGACACATCGGGACAACTTCAAGGGGCTTATTTATCCTACTTAGCCTATTTCTATTTGCCTTTGTGATGGATGTATAGATGCGGCATATCTAATGAGAGATGTCATGGTATATGCTCTTTGTAGATGACATAGTGTTGATCGATGAGACATGTGACAAAGTTAACTATAGGTTGGACATTTGGAGACATACCTTGGAGTATAAAGGGTTCAGATTAAGCATGATTAAGACAAAATACTTGGAGTGCAAGTTCAGTAACATACCTCATGTGACATAGTGGAAGTAGGGATTGAAACACAATCCATACCCAAAGAAGGAAGTTTCAAGTATCTGGAATCAATAATCGAAAGAAATGGGGAGATTGATAATGATGTTAAATATCGTATTGGTGTAGGGTGGATAGAATAGAAGCTTGCATCTGGTGTCTTGTATAATAAGAATGTGCCACCAAACCTTACAGGTAAATATATAAAATGATGGTCAAACCAGCTATCTTGTTTGAGGTGGAGTGTTGGTCGGTCAAAAACTCACATGTCAAGAAGATGAGAGTAGCAGAAATGAGGATGTTGAAATGAATGTGTGGGTATACTAAGGGTGATTGGAGCAGGAACGAAGCTATCTGGGACAAATAGGGAGTGACCTCTGTGGTGGATAAGATGAGAGAGGCGATATTGAGATGGTATAGACATGTAAAGAGAAGATGCACATATATCACAATGAAAAGGAGTGAGAGATTGGTTATAGTGGGTGTAAGGAGAGGTAGAAGTAGACTGAATAACTTTTGGGGGAGGTGATTAGACAAAACATGGCTCACCTACAGCTTACCGAGGACATGACGCTAGATAGGTACGGAGGTCGAGGATTAAGGTAGAAGGTTAGTAGGTGAGCGTTTGTCTAGTTCCATATTTTACTTTTAGTATGTTATCCTTCGATTTTAGTATTAACTGATTTCAGTTGCTTCAGCTATCAGCGTGCTAATTCTCTTCTTCGTTTTTTTTAAACTGGTAACATGTGTGTTCTATCTACAATTACAAAAATCCAACCATGCTTAGGACTACAGCTTCACAAGGAACCTATCATATCAACTAGTGATGCAGTCTCCTCTACATAGTTTTCTTTACGCCAAAAATGAAACATAAGAATACAATTCATCTTGACTTTCTGCACAGGATTGCTTTTGTCTTAAAATTTTTGTAGTTCCTCTCCTTCCAAATTGTCCACCATATACAAGCTGGGACAAGTTTCCACCACTTCTTTTGTCTCACTGCACCACCTTATAGTTCCAGCACTTCAATAAATCACAGCTTGTTGCTGGCATAGACCATCTTAGTCTACCAAGTTCAAAAAAAGTTGCCACAATTGTCCAGTTATAGGACAATGTAGAAACAGATGGCTATTGTTTTCTCTGGCTGCACCACACATAAAATATTTAGAGCATACATGAAATCCCCTTTTTCTTAAGTTTTCTTGAGTGAGACATGCTTCTCTTGCTACAAGCCAAGAAAAACATAAGATTTTCTAAGGGGCCTTAGTCTTCCAGATGAACCTCCATGGCCACCAGTCAAATTGTGCATTTTGTCTAATATGGTAGTTTTATGCAGATTTGACAGTGTAGACTCCATCACTTCCAGATTTCCAGCACAACGTATCCTCAGATTCTTTGAAGCCTTGGAAAGATTCCAAGGTCTTGAACAAGACCACGACTCTTTCCAATTCCCAATCATGTAATAATCTTCTAAAAGTGATATTCCACCCATGTACTCAAAAAGCCTTGGAAGATACATTGTTTTCAGCATGATTTCTTTGCTACTGTATTTGCTTCGCATACTTGTTTTTATATGTTTTTCTTGAGCCAAGGGTCTATCGGAAACAACCTCTCTATCATAAGGTTGGGGTAAGACTTAGTACACACCACCCTCCCCAGACCCACTTGTGGGATTACATTGGATATGTTTTTGTTTTTGTTATATAATTTTTCCTAAAACTCTTCAGTGTCCCTTCTCTAAACCTTCAGGGACAACTTTATAAAGTGGTGTTTGTATTACTTGTCTAATTTTTCTTGCTGGTCTATCTTGATCCTATGCCCCCAGGTTAAAAAATGAAGCAGGCTGTCCTCTTTTATTTCTTGGAGTCAGTTCCTGTAAACTATAGCTGGGACTTAACCTGAAGGAGTAACCTCATTATTCTGATTGAATTGAAGTACTGCAATGTACATCAACATTCCATAAAATAGGGAATGCTTGCATTAAATTTTCTCGTGTAAATATTCTTATGATCTTTAAACCTCTTTGAACACGTCAATCACAGTGCTTTCTTAGAATTACTTGTCAAGAGCAAACACAATCAGCATTGGCATTTAGCTAACATCTGTTTCAGAGCTTGTTATGTAGAGGCTTGTCAGGAGTCTCCTGAGATCTCAGTTTTTTTACATTTAGAGTATTAAATTGTGTAAAAGAATTGCCTGGAGCTGTATAAGATGCAATCCATCTTGATGGGATGCAATTAGCTTTTGTTTACTGTTAAAATCCCTTTAGACACTTCTTTGTATGCATTTGAAGCTTAATTCTGATTGAATTGATGGCCATACAGTAAGTAACTTCAGCAAGCCTGAGTTAAATACAGTCAAACAGTGTAAATCAACTCACTGCTTACATATTTCAGGAAGAAAAAGTTGACTTCTCACTGGAGAGACTTTGTACGTCCCATAATGTGGCGGTGTAAATGGGCGGAACTCAAGATGAAAGAGCTTCAGTTGCAGGAGGCAAAGTACAATAGGGAGATATCAGCACATGATAGGAAAAGACATAGGGAGTTCGATCAAGCTTCTTTGGATGAGTCAGGCTCGAAATCGTTGCCATTTATTCATCCAAGGCACAGGAAAAAGGCCATGAAGAGGAGAAAGAGGAAGAGAGTTGAGCACGGAACAGATATTGCAACACACATGTCTACTCATAACCTTTTCTCTTATTTTGGTACGACTTTTTTTCTCATTCTTTTGAACGGGCACTGCTGTTTCTGGTTACCATGATAAATTTCAGTTTGGCATGTGACATCTTGCAGAAAATAAAAGGCTAGATTTGGATGCGACACCACCTGGAGATGATATTAGTAATGCAGGTACGTGTTAATGTTCATGTTTTCCCGTCATTATTCACTTCTTTTTAGTACAGCTCCTTTAAAACTATCACGTTTGCACCATTTTCCCACTGGTTTCCTCTTTATAAAAGAGAGTTTGGACCACTGGGATTTCTTTTGCCTTCGGTTTGTGTTTTCACCCACCTAGGTCTCTTACCTGTCTTACAATGTCCTCTTATCATTGAGAAAGAACCAAATAAAATCTTTTCTTTGTTTCCCCTTTTTGTTTAGTTTGTTGGACAAGGAAATAATAATTTTCCTAGGGGCACAGAAAATAAAATGCTGATACTTTTAACACACTCTTCTCTTAAATAATGTTTCCATCGTTTTCCTGGAAAGATTATGTCTCATATTTCTCATAAGACGGCATTTCTTAATCTCTTCCTACTTTATTTGTTGCATCTCTTTTATATTCATTCATTTTGAAGCAACATACCTCACCAAATTTGCTTTATAATTTTCTCAAAACCTGTGGCATGTCACCAACACAAGCATTGGCCATAGGAAATTGCACAACAAATATGTACCTATATTAATTTTTGTTATCACTGTTACCTAGAAAAGCTTTGAACCTGCCTGTCAATACGAAACTTAAATGACTTTCTGTTGTGTTTGTCTGATATAATTGAAGGTCACTTTTAGTCATGGAATGCATGGTGCTCACTTACAACTCTTTTGCGTTTTCATTTTCTTACCAAGTAAAATTCACCCTACCCAAGATTTTGCACAGATATAAACTGTGCCGCTTTCAAGCTTGAAGGTCATTATCTTGAGCCATCTAGTGCTTAATGGTTTAACTTTTGACTAGTACTTATGGACCTTCTCACAGCCATGGTTTCTTGGTTGTGATATACCTTTCCTGCTCAAATTTAGTGAAATTCACACTTGAAAGAAATGACACAATATATCCAAATCAGTTCTAGGTCAGATGTTTGGTGTGAACTTTGTTTGACAGGTTTCAGGTTCTAGAATTTTAGAAGTGCAAATAATCGGTGCACCGCTGTGTCTGTCTGCTAGAACAAGCCTGTGTTCTGTCTTCTTTATCTATTCTTTCATCACATAAGGTATTATAGGTAGTTATGAAGTTAGAAAATGAGAGAAGTGAGGATAAAATTGTCAAGTTCACATTTGCCCAAGTTTAAATTCAAAATTTTGAATAAAGACTTTAACAACTTCAGTACGGTTAATGCTCAAGATATATCAGTCATAGTGTTGCGATTTAAGTGTCTGTCCTTGTTTTAAGCGAAAAGTTGTGCAAACTCCCAAATTTTTAATTTCTGAGTCACAGATCCTTCCAATGGGGCAGGGGGGATGCACACTTTTGCGTAGTTTTGCAGAACAAGTATAACCTTTGTCTCTAAATTAAACTTATTCTATATCCTTGTTCATTCTTTCACATTTAATCTATTCTCACACAAAGTTTGGCATATCTACTGACGACATTGATATGTTTACAAATCGTTTATGTGATATAACTTCACTAGGTGTTTCTATTTTGATCTTCTTTTTATGGCAAAGCATTGGCAGAACAGAAAACCAATGGTCAGGATGAGTTTGGAATTGATGATGATTTGTCAATTCTCTTAAGCAGCAACGGTTATCTTGAGCAGATCCTTCGGAAAATTGAACTAGTACATAGTCGGGTTCATAAGCTGAAAGATCAGCTTGATACAGTGATGACGAAAAATGCGATAAAGTTTTCTTCCTCTGAGAATTTAATGTCATTTGATGGACAGGCTAGCTCTATTCCTAGTCCTACATTCTCAGCATGCAATGGAGACACAACATCAGCTGGAGGTTTATGTGCTACATCTCAGCATGTGGTAGATTATGATCTCGGAGATTTCATCATGCCTGACAGTGCAATGTCAAGCTATGGAGAGGCTATGCGTATTCCTGACATAATAGAAAGTACAGTAGGACTTTTGTCCTCTGTGGATGTCACGCAACAGCAGGCGCAAGTTGGAGATTCAAGCGAAAGAGTAAGATCTTGTCCTTTCCCAGTGGAAAAAAGAGAACAATTATGGTTGTTATCTAACTAAGCTAGGTTACTGAATCTATGCACTTTGATGAGGGCCCTATGGCACTTAATCCTAGGACTAAAAAATGGGACTAGCTTTTGTATTTCATACTTGGCTCTTGGGATTTGTTCAATAGTATGATTACAAGAGATGTAGTATTTTTGCATTCACATTTGGGATTGACTTAGTAGATGTGATTCTATGTTCTTAAAAAGTAGTATGTGGCCCTTATTTGTCAAGTATTTTCAAATTTGCCGTTAACAACTGTATATTTTGCTTATAGATGAATTAGGGAAACAGGAAGTGGTAAAACCAAGAAAATAAAATTAAGCTAAAATAAGGCTGCAATCGAGTGAGGGAGGGAGGTGGTTAGGGGATGGAAGATGTGGGAGGCCCTTAAATAAAAAACCAAAATGAGATCAAATCTCTTATCCCCCCATCTATGAACCAAAGGACAATAGTTTTCTCAAATAAAGTTGTCCCATCCATGTCCTCAGGTCTCTTCAATCATTTAAAGTCGTTTCAAGGCTGGTTGTTTTCAACTGCATTGACTGTTTTTATGTATTGTTAATTGCAGATTGTTGATAACATTCTCATACATAATGAAGTATCTGAAGTAGGAGGACACATTTTGGTGATTAATCATGATATATCCTTTGACAAGCATCAAGATGTGGGAAATAACGTGGAAGAAGAAAGCTTTAATCCAGCTCCCCCTGCATCAGAAGCTAATGCAGCAGGTAAAGCATCCACATTTCAGGATCAATCAACATTGAAATCGTGCTTAGCCTCAGACATCCATTTTCCCAAAAACAAAAGAAAGAGAGGAGAGCGTAAAGCTGGTTCGGGCGGTTGGAATCGTAGGATGCCAGGTGAACCTGATAGCCAGTGACTATTATTTAAAGTAGATGTTTTGACTTGATCAAACATTGTCAAGATATGCAACCTCATGATAAATGACCAGGACACGCTTGCAGTGCAGCTGAACTGCTCAAAGTAGGCTGCTCGTTTGAGTTCTCGAGTTCCTATGGCTTTTAATTTGAGGATGCCATAGTCAGTTAGAGCTGAAAATATCACCATTGGTAGTGTAACCTTGTAGCTGGATAGTGTATCTTTTATCCTTGGTATTGCTTTTGTACTGAGTAGCTGTTTTCGGCCTTGTGAAATTGAATGCCCTTTTGAATTCAATTATGCAAGTTAAAACTAGACAGCAATTTTGTTCCTATTAGTGTTTTTTAGAGACAGGCTTCATATCCTTTCAGAAAATATGTAGAATATTAGTATTTCTTTTAATGTGGTTGTTAAATCCGTACTTTGAGATTTTCTTGGTTGCATCAAAGCATATTTGATTTTCACAAAATGCTTGTTGATGAAGAAATCATACCTGCTTGTTAAATAACAAATATAGGGTTTGTTTGGTATGAAGGAAAACATTTTCCGAAAAATGTTTTTTAATTTTCTCATGTTTGGTTGGGTTTAAATGTTTTCCAAAATAACTCCTTTTTCTCAAATTTAAGGAAAATGACTTGCCTTCAAAACTTAAGGAAAACATTTTCCAAATATCTTTTCCAACTTCAAATTACAATTTTTTTCTGTTGAAAAAATCAATTTATTTTGTTCCTACCCTCAAAGCACCACCCCCTCGCAAAAAAAAATAAAATAATTCAAAGCTTGTTTTTAAAAATGTTTTTAACTTAAATCTTTTTATCCCACCCTCACCCCTACCCCTAGACCCCGACCACCCCCCTCCCCCCAAAAAAAATATTTTAAAGATATGTCTAATTATAATTTTTTTTTTTCCCTCCTACCCCTACCCTCACCCCTCCTCAGCCCCAATACCAGCCCCCCACCCCCTTCAAAAAAATAATTAAGCTTGTTTTTAAAAAATATTTTCCATTTCAAATTTTTATTTTTTCACCCCTACCCTCACCCCGCAGACCCCCCTAACCCCCAAAAAAATTTAAATTTATTTTTAAAAAATATTTTCAACTTCAAAATTTTATTTTTTCACTTTCACCCCGATCCTCGACCACCCCCCCACCCCCCCAAAAAATAAAATTTAAGTTTGTTTTTAAAAAATATTTTCAACTTCAAAATTTTATTTTTTCACCCCTACCCTTGACCCCCCCTTAACCCACCCTTAACCCACCCCCTACTAGCCCCCACCCTCCAAAAAAAAATTGAAGTTCGTTTTTAAAAAATATTTTCAACTTCAAATTTTTATTTTTTTTCACCCCTACCCTTAGCCCCCCCCCCCTCCCACCCCCAACCCCCAAAAAAAATTTAACTTTGTTTTTTTAAAAAAAAAAAAAAAATTCAAAAATTATTTTCTACTCTAGTAAAAATAAAAGATATTTCTCAAAAAACATTTTTCATTCATAAATCAAACACTAAAAATCTTTTTTGGAAAATATTTTCTACTCACCAACCAAACATGAGAAAATAAGTCAAAAATCTACTTGTTTTCCATGAAAACATTTTCCTTCATACCAAACACACCCATAGTATTCAAGACTCAATGTGAAGAAAATGAAATAAAAGAAGATTATTTGTATTGCCATCTCTATAATATTCCCCGATTTCTTTCCAACAAGAACATAACCTATTTTGAGCTTGAACTTGATATAATTCAAAGAATTGAATAGTTTGATTTTGAATCTTCGTCTTGAACTTAATTTGAACTATTCGCCATGAATACTTGAATGATTGCCACAAATAATAACTTTCGATTCAAGCTACAAACAAATAATCTTCCTCTCAAACACCGTTAAATCTTAATTTTTTTTGTTATTGGGATTGATCTTGGGTGTTTGAGTGCTTGTAGAGAAACTAGATACATAGGCATGTACTAGCATATGCCCAATATATGTTATTCTGTAATGACCTTGAAGGTTAGTTTCGGAAATTTTTAGAAAATTACCGTTTTACCTTTCTCAATAGTTGTCCTGAGTCATGTTTGATTAGTTTACAAAATTTATTTTGAAATTTGATTGAAAAGTTGGGATTTTTGGAAGTTCTAGAGTTTTGGAGGCTTAAAGTTGTTAAAAGTGGTTTTTGGTAACAACTGGAACTACGAGACTCGAAATGAAATTCCATCAGTTCCAGAATGCAGAATTTGGTCTATGAGGGTTGTCGTTTTCTGTTTCGGAGTTGGAAGTTTGGAAGTATTTAGGCCAAGAGTTGGCTTTGGTCAACATTTGGAGTTCTAACGCTCTGATTGGATTTTTGATGATTCCATTGGATCTGGATGTTGATTTTAGGCCTATGTGAGATCTTGGTTGAATTTTCAAAGGTCTCAAGGGTAGTTTGGTATTTTTTAGTGTAAAGTTAGTTTATTGAGATTTTAACGGGTTTCAGAACAAGGAAACCTTTAATCCTTGTTTCGATGATTCTATTGAGTCTGGAACGTTGAGTTTAGTTGGGTGGCATATCTAGTTTGTGTACTCAGGATTCTAAACTAATCCAGAGGGTCCATTTGGTGTTTTTGTTAAGTCTTGTTAATTGCTGAAGTTGGTGTCTGGTGCATGTGAATTTGTTCATCGCGATTGCGGGGCCAACCCTCGCGATCGTGAAGGCGTTTTTTTGTTGTGCGTCGTGATCACATGGGCTGTGTCGCGATTGCGTAGGTAAACTTCCATATACTTTGCAATCGTGTGACTCTTGGTCGTGATCATGTAACAATAGTAACCTGATCATCGCGGTTGTTTGGCCTTGAGTCGCGATCGCGCTGGTCAATTAAATAAGTTGATTGCATTACTCATCGTGATCGTGTGGCCTTGAGGTCGCAATCATGATGAGCATTTTTTACCTATGAAGAATCTTTTCAAAAAGTCGAGATTTCATCCTCATTTCACCATTTTTGAACTTTTGGAGCTCAATAGAGGTGATTTTAATGAGATTTTTTTTTAGATTATTCGATATTGCATGATTTTGCTAGTTAATCATTGTTTTTGAACTCAAACTTTAGGATTTTCACAAGAACTTGGTGTTTTAAGAAAGATGACGCTGGAAGGTTGATTTCAAGTCGGGTTTCGATGTGGATTTTGCTATTGAGTTTCAAACTCTTAAAGTAACGTGATTTCATACAAAATTCCAGATTTAATCCTAGTTGGACTCAATTTTCAAAATCATCAATATAAATGTTGTTAGTCATGAATTATTATTGTGATTTTATATTTGTTTAGATTGTGTTGATCTGGAGACTCATCAAAGAGGGAAGGCTTCAGTGACGGGTTAATTGTTTGCTTTCTTGAGGCAAGTGAACCTCTTGACCCTTTGTTAAGTGTATAAAATCTTGTATGCCTTATTGTGTGTGTTGGGAGTAATAGGAATTGGTGAAGGGTTAAAATGTGTGATCATTTGTTTATGTTGGATGATTTCTAATGATGATAAAAGGGAAATAAAAAGGAAAGTTGTTGGTATATTGATGTGTGATGTATTGTGGATGATTCGAACGGTTATATTAATTCACTATTGATATGATGTATCATGATAACGTTGACATAGATTGTGTATTGATATGTAAATTATTATTGTCTCATTATTTGTATAAGCATGCTTACTTGTATTGGTTCTGAAACACTATGATGAGATATGTTTTGATGATTATGCCGAAGGAAAATGGTTCCAACAATGACAAAGGGAAATAGTTCAGGCAATTGATGATTGTGACGAAGGAAAATGGCTCTGGCGATTGATGAATATACCGAAGGGAAATGGTTGATGAATATGCCGAAGGGAAATGGTTGCGGTGGATACATGGACTTTGTGAGTTTCCCATGGGTCCCGACCTGAGTCTCAGTGTCTCATCCCCAAATGCTTCCCTAGACGTGACTAACACCACCAACACCACTTGTCGGACATACCAAAAATCTATATAGTTACCTAAATTATTTAAGCACTAAGATAGAACATGCGTGAATCAAAAACTCATCAATACTCGTTAAAACAAAATAATTAAAATCTTATATCGATTAATGAAAAGAAAGCATCAATTAACTAATATATCTCTAGCCTAAATCCCACAATAAGACCATAGAGCATCTATTAGAGCTACTCTCATCTTCTTGACATGTGAGTTTTTGACCGACTAAAATTCCACCTCATACAAGATAGCTAGTTTGACCATCATTTTATATATACCTTTTAAGGTTTGGTGGCACATTCTTATTATACAAGGCACCAGATGCGAGCTTCTATACTATCCACCCTACACCAATACGATATTCAACATCATTATCAATCTCCTCATTTCTTTCAATTATTGATTCCAGATGCTTGAAACTTCATTCTTTAGGTATGGATTGTGTTTCAATCCTTACTTCCACTGTGTCACATGAATTATGTTACTAAACTTGCACTCTAAGTATTTTGTCTTAATCATGCTTAATCTGAACCCTTTATACTCCAAGGTATGTCTCCAAACGTCCAACATATAGTTAACTTTGTCACATATCTCATCGATCAACACTATGTCATCTACAAAGAGCATATACCATGACATCTCTCATTAGATATGTCGCGTCTATACATCCATCACAAAGACAAATAGAAATAGGCTAAGTAGGATAAATAAGCCCCTTGAAGTTGTCCCGATGTGTCTATTGAAATCTCCTCTAATGAAAAGCTTCTCGGTACACGGGATACCCCTCACAACCTCGTCCAAATCCTCTCAAAAATGCTTTGTCTCCTCTCGTCCAAGCCCTCTTATGGTGCATATGCACTAATCATGTTCAAGGTATGTCCTCCAAAATATCTTATTTAGTAAGAGAAATGACTGAATTAGCTCAAAACCTAGTTGGGAACAAAAAGTAAAATTTACAACCTCAATATAAGTAAATAGCTAAAAGTCCATTAAAATATCTTGATTCTCCAAGAAAAATGAAAGAACAATGATATAATGCTCCTGATACTAATTGAATGCATTACATTTTGATAAATGTTCACGAGGAACTCAACCAGTAAAAGAAAAGAGCCATAAGTAATAAATTATGTAGGTGTTCTTATCTAATAAGATCAGCAAATTTAGAAGACAAATGGCACTTCAATTTTTTATTCTTTAGGTAAGTAAATGGATCATGATTAGATGTTATACTCCATAAGATAGTGAATCTTCATGAAATGACAATCTTGGCTACTGTAAAAAAAAACATATAACTCAAGAGCTAAAAAACTAGGGCTCTAGGCTAATGGCAGGACCTATTTCATACCAAAGACAACTGGATAGACATCAAAACTCATGCCAACTAAAACCTAATGTTGTATTATGATTGATATGACCACTTCGGTTATCATTCTTAATCACCACCCTGGATGGTACTTTGGAAAGTAGGCTCTTGCTTAGAATACATTTCATGGTTATCAAAATATAATTCTATTTTTTAGAGTTCTTTTAAAGGATTAGGCAAGTAGCAGGTAAAAACTTTGGTTAATATATCAGAAAATAGAACAATCAATGTTATTACTTGCACCTCTTATTCCAATGGGCATCTAACAATTTAACACTGAAAATCAGAAAATAATACTGAGACTGCTAACAGGATCAGTCAAAGGAGGAGTCAAAGGAGGAACCAGTAATTTAGACTAAAAACAAATAAAAAAAAATCAAAAATATTCCTTGCTCAAAGTATAACATAAAAATAAAACATGCCCAAAGCAAGAAAACCTCACCTTATTGGCAAAATGATGCTAAACCCATCTATAAGGATTGTCGTTTTCTTTTTCGAAGTTAGAAGTTTGGGTGTATTTAGGCCAAGAGTTGGATTTGGTCAACATTTGGATTTCTAACACTCGGATCGGATTTGTGATGATTCCATTGGATCTGGAGGCTGATTTTAGGCCTAAGTGAGGTCTTTGTTGCATTTTCAAAGGTCTCAAGGGTAGTTTGGTATTTTTGAGTGTAAAGTTAGTTTATTGACATTTTAATGGGTTTCAGATCAAGGAAACCTCGAATCCTTGTTTCGATGATTTTATTGAGTCTAGTTTAGTTGGGTAGCATATCTAGTTTGTGTACTCGGGATTTTAAACTAATCCATAGGGTCCATTCAGTGTCTTTGTTAAGTCTTGTTAATTGCTGAAGTTGGTATCTGGTGCATGTGCATTTGTTCATTGCGTTGCGGGGCCAATCCTCTCGATCGTGAAGACGTTTGTTTGCTGTACGTTGCGATCTCTTGGTGTGTGTCGCGATTGCGTAGGTGAACTTCCATATACTTTGCAATTGTGCGACTCTTGGTCATGATCACGTTACAATAGTACCCTGATCATCGTCATCGTAGTTGTTTGGCCTTGAGTCGCGATTGCGATGGTCAATTAAATGAGTTGATCGTATTACTCATCACGACCGTGTGGCCTTGGGGTCGCAATCATGATGAACATTTTTGGCCTGGGAAGAATCTTTTCAAAAACTCGGGGTTTCATCCTCATTTCACCATTTTTGAACTTTTGGAGCTTAATAGAGGCGATTTTAAAGGGCTTTTTTTCTTCGATATTGCATGGTTTTTTCTATTGAGTTTTAAATCTTAAAGTAACGTGATTTCATATAAAATTCTAGATTTAATCCTAGTTTTTGAAAATAGCTTCTTGGGTCAATTTGGACTCAATTTTCAATACCATCAATATAAATGTTGTTTGTCATGAATTCTTATTGTGATTTCATATTTGCTTAGATTTTGTTGATCTAGAGACTCATCTTAGAGGGAAGGCTCCAGTGACAGGTCAATTGTTTACTTTCTTGAGGCAAGTGGACCTCTTGACCCTTTGTTAAGCATATTAAATCTTGTATGCCTTATTGCGTGTGTTGGGGGAGTAATGAGGATTGGTGAAGGGTTAAAATGTGTTATCATTTGTTTATGTTAGATGATTTCTAATGAGGATAAAGGGAAATAAAAAGGGAAGTTGTTCGTATATTGATGTGTGATGTATTTTGGATGATTTGAACGGTTATATTAATTCACTATTGATATGATGTATCATGATAATGTTGACATGGATTGTGTATTGATATGTAAATTATCATTGTCTCATTATTTGTATAAGCATGATTACTTGCATTGGTTCTAAAACACTATGATTAGATATGTTTTGATGATTATGCCAAAGGAAAATGGTTCCAACAATGCTAAAGGGAAATAGTTCCGACGATTGATGATTGTGCCGAAGAAAAATGGTTCTAGCAACGATGAACATGCCGAAGGGAAATGGTTGATGAATATGCCAAAGGGAAATGGTTGCAGTGGATACATGGACCTTGTGAGTTCCCCATGGGTCCCAACATGAGTCTCGGTGTCTCATCCCAAAATACCCCCTAAACGTGGCTGGTACCCACCAACACCACTTGTCGGATATACCAAAAATCTATACAGTTACTCAAATTATTTAAGCACTTATTAGATAGAATATGCGCGATTTCAAAACTCATCAATACTCATTAAAAATAATAATTATCCAATCAAAATCTTATATCGATTAATGAAAAGAAAGCATCAATTAACTAATATATCTCTAGCCCAAATCCCACAATATGACCATAGAGCATCTATTATAGTTACATGATTTTAACTATCAGACATGCAAACCACAAGAAAAGAAGATATAAGTTATAAATAGATAGAGCTGAAATAGTAGCCTCTATGATCAATGCAAAATCTCACCTCAACTACAAAATCCACACGAACGCACTTGTTAGCCACTAGTCTGATCCTCTGCAATAGTATCTGCATAGACATGTAGTTGAGGAGTGAGCTATACATAAATATAACCTAATAACATCCTCGATTCGATACTTTAATACCCATGGAACAAGTGTTAGAAAATACATCCACACAACAAAAACATAATGATATGCACAAGAACATATTTCATTATATAATGATCAATAATCCAAACAAATGTTCAAAAAGGACACTAAATGTCTCAAACAAAAACAACTTTCAAAGCTTGTTATAAACGACAGTGAAATATATCGGTTTAACACATCGAAAAGTCCATGACAAAATATATAATGTCTCAAAGTATACTATGGTAGCATGTACAAGACCCCTAACATATTACGACAACATATATAGGTATGCCCTTGATATATTACATCAATTATGTATGCCCTTAGTAGCTATAACACGATAACAAAAGAAGTATCCAACATCACACCAATTATAACTTATAAGAGAATATTCAATGTTCTTCACAAAATAACATATATAAGGCTAATCAAAGACTCTGGATTCTCCCAAGCACACGCTCGTCCCAACACATGGACCAAGCAGAGGAAAAATGCATTTTTCAAAACAAGTTTGGAAAGCAAGCACTAAAGCTTAAAGTCTCACTTACCTCGCTAATGACAAGTTTCACAACCTTGCACGTGTATAACACCAACCAAAATAGCCTTCGAATTCCTCAATCTATGAAAAATATTAATTAGCCATATCAGTTATACTAGTTAGGGTCAAGTCTCAATTTCCTACCTTTTAAGATTAGAGCTAAATCTTAATATCTCATTCCTTAAACCATGACTTAAAGATGAAAAAAATAAATAAGTAAATAGATATCTTAAGTAGAAGCTTCATATATTTTCTAACAATTTCTAAGATTTGCACTCATAGTATGCTGGACTACATCCTAATGAACCACTGCTAACTATAGTAAAGTTGATATCTAGTCATTAATACTATATCATGTTGCCCTCTTATCATTTACCAATCGTTGGTTTTTTTCCATTTAAGGCAAAACATTCATTAAGAAGATAAGCAAATAGAAACGCTGAAAATTAGTTGCATCACTAAGGAACATGAGTAATTATTTCTATTAGCCTTCAAGAATCAGTATCTTATAGGTAACTCCACTATCCACAAAATTATTGCCCAATCATTGTAAATTTAGAGATAAGAAGATCACTTTCTGCACCTCCCATGAAATACATACATATATATATCATTAAAATAGAAGTGATGCAATTACCTGATGCTTATACCCTCTAACAAATGCCCAAGGAATTCTTTGTTATCGTCTATGAAATCTCTAAAACTTCCTCTCGTGGTTTTCTTTCTTTCTTCTAGAATAAAGAGTAATTTCCCTAAAATTTCTACTACTTCAAAAACTAGGGCGTAACTAACATCAAATAGAAGATGGGCTTGGCATACTCTTTTTAATTCTCTTAATAAATCCTATTATTGATGAATTTACCAACTAACTCTTCATTAAAAAAGGTAATTACATTCTCCCCTACTTAAAATAACGTGCATCCTCGAATGAGTCTAGAACCATACCTGAAGTGTCAAATAGGTAAGGATACTTATTGTCACGCCTTGAGGCTACTCCTTTGATGTAACACGGGACCTAGGATCACGAGTGACCCCAAGCTAACCGTGAACTGGCATATCATAAGCATACTTAAAGAGGTTACTAAAAATAGAAATATTGAGCGGAAGCTTAAACATGATATAAAATGAAATGATGGGGAATACCCATTCTAAATCTGAATATATAAACTATTGAGAGTTCAATAACAACTGAAAGATCAAACTCTAACTAAAACTGAATCTAACTATGTCTGAATAAAAGCCTCTAATTGACTAGAGATGCTGGGACATGTTCCCAACTAACTCTAGCAAAACTAAAACTAAAAAGACTAAAAATGAAAGAAAACATGTCTATCGTCCTCGAAAAATGAGGACTCACCACTGATATTGCTGAACTGGAGATGAGAAATCGATTTATGCATGATATAAATGCTGAGGGCCCAAACCTACATCATGAGAAGATGTAGCGCAGAGTATTGAGATAACATGTTGAAATTGAATATTGAGATATAATTGGGAACCTGGTCAATGCACTAGAATCTGACTATGGGAGCTACTAATAATCAACATAAAACCATATGAGATAAACGTGAGGTTCTATGTATCGCCCCATCGAGAGGATCCAATATACCTTGCCAAGGGTATAAAGGCATGATTGGCGTGATCATTAAATATGTTGCTCACATTAAATATGTTGCCCACATAGGGGACTTAACCTATAGGGGCACGTAGTTCTAGGACTATGAGGGTGACTTACCCTAGTCTACTCGATATTAAGCCTACTCCCAACTGGAATGTATAAAGTACAACATAACTTCAATAAACTAGATAGCTCAAAATTATGATATGCTAACTGAAAATGCAACATTAAGTACTAATAATGAAACATTTGTAAAATGATGCATGTATATCTATGTTAACTGACCTAGCAAGTATAATTCATGAACTAAACGAATCTACACAACTAGGGTTCTGAATTTCATGAAAGAACTAAGCAATATAGTTACGAAAACGTAATATTCTGATTTGGATTAGTCTAACAACTAAATCACAACAAGAATCTGAAGTTCTAGAAACCCTAAGTCTAAACATAATGAAGGGAATCAAGAATCTGACTGAATTCTAGGGATCTAATGGGTAAAAGGAACCCCCTAGTGAAATCCCACATACATGGTGACAAATTTCACGGTGAAATCTTTCGATTTTAGGGCTAGAACTGGAGGAAACCTTGTTTCATTCTTGGAGAGGGTTGGTTGACTTTTTCGTTCCTTTTTTGTTCAACTTGGATGAATTTTGGAGAATGGGTTGACTTGGGTAAAGTCTAATTAAATTACTAGGCTAAAATTGACCAAATTGACAAAGTTTTGGGGTTAAACGACATAGTTTAGGTGTCCAACGGATAGGGAAAAAACCAAAATGACCCTGACTGAAAATTTGACGAGGCCACTAATGGGCCATGGACTAACCGACGGTCCGTCCTCGTCAACCATTGTTTGGATTCATAAGAGGGGTGCTGATGGTCTCAATCCACAGACCAAGACCATTGCCCATGGTCTGACCTACGGTCTGTAGGTCCGATCATGGGTTGACCCTTAGCTGAATTTTCTATAGTTTCTGGGGAGGAGCTGCAGGTGGCCAACCATGAAACCCACCTACGGTCCATGGGTGGGTCACCCTACGGTCTGTAGGTGGCCTCGTTGGTGGCACCTGCAACTTCTGGAATTTCTGCATTTTTGTTTTCTAGAATACGGGGTGTTACACTTATTTCAGATGTCTGTCTCAGACTCCCAAGTAGCCTTCTCAGTTGGATGAATGTGTCAAAACACTTTGACTGGAGCTACCTTCTTCGATCTGAAATGAAGCACTTGCCTATCAAGAATAGATATTAGACCTTCCTCATACGCCAAATTCTCATCAAGCTTTACCTCTTATAGTTGAATCGTATGGCAAACGTCATGAACATATTGTCTAAGCATGGACATATGAAATACCGGATGTATAATAAAAAATCCAAGAGGTAAAGTAAGTCGATACTAAAATGACCTGGTCGGTCATTTTTTGCTTTTTGTGGAAATTACTATTTTTGCCCTCCCGATATTGACTCCGAGTCATTTTTGATTGATTTTGTAAAGTTGGTTATAAACTTTGAGTTACAAGTTGAGAATTTGGTAAGCTTTAAGTTTGAAAGGCTAAATTGCTAAGAAAGTAGTTTTCGGTGTCTTTTGGAGTTTCTAATGTCAGAATGGGATTCTATCAGTTCCATCAGTCCCAAAATGTGAAATCTAATATGTAAGAGTCGTCAGTTTTAGTTTCCAAGTATTTTTGAGGATTTGAGGTCCTAAGTTGTGATATTGCAGAATTTTAGTCTTTGAATTTACTTTTGTCAATTGACGGTTTAGATGCTCAGATTGAGACTTCGACAGTTCTATTGGATGTGGGGTATGATTTTAGGCCTAGGTGAGGTCTTGGTTGATTTTTGAGAGGTCTCATGTTTGTTTTTGCCTTTTGAGGCATTGAGTTAATTTTTTTGTGGTTTTCATGGATGTTAGGTCAAGGAGACCTAAGATTCATGTTTTGACAGTTCCATTAAGTTCGAAGCATCTAGAATAATTATTTTCATATATGGTTTGTGTTTACAGGGTTTCAAATGAATCCTAAGGGTCCTTTCGGTGATTTTTGAGTTGGCTGATTTTTCTATGTTGTAGTGCAACCCTCCGTATTCACAGAGCTTGTGGCGTATTTGCAGTGAGGAGGGGTGAAAACCCTGAATTCAGGATTCTCAACCATGTTCATGGGAGGTCAAAGTATTGACCTCCGCATTCACAGGAGACTTGTCGCGTTTGCGGAGGTCCAGTCATTTAAAATCCACGTTTGCGGTTAGGGGTTCATATTCATGGAGGACCCCTGGCAGTGTTAAGCCTAAATTTAGGGGTTTGTTCCCCATTTTTTTGAAATGATTTTCCCTATTGAATTCCTAAAGTCTTGAGTAATGTTTTCAAATATTGTTTTTCCGAATTCAAACCTTAATTTTTGGAAATAGGTATTCTGTTAAATGACCCATTTTCAAGGGAATTGTTTTGGGTGTTGTCTTTTCCGACAAGTGTTTGTGAATAATTTCTAATTAATAGATCGTGTGGCTCCGAAAGTGATTCAGAAGGGGAAGACTCAACTTTTAGACTGATTGTTGATTGATTTAAGGCAAGTAGCTTCCTAAACCTTGTATTCTAGTTTGAATTCATATGCTTCCTTTGTTGATTACGTGTTAAAAGTAATGGGAGTTAGGTGAAGGATTTAAATTATCCACTAGCTATATCTAAATGAATAAAAAGGGGTTGAAATGAAAAAGGCTATGTGTGATGATATGAATTGTCTTAATGTAACCCTTATGGATTGATTAATGAAATGCTTGAAAGCATGAATGTGGACTTCAATTATGTAAACTGTTGTCTCTTCTATGTGGTGTGATATTTCTTGTGTGCTTTGATCATTGAACATCGTGATGAGTTGTTACGAGGTCTTTACTGGTGAGTGTTATTAGACCGAGGTCTTTACCGGTGAGTGTTATGATGTCGAGGTCTTTGTCGGTTCGTTTTGTTTGGCCGAGGTCTTTGCCAGTTGTTATTATAAGCTGATGGGAAATGGTTCTCTCTAGTGATGATCATTTTGACTTGATACACTTGATGCTTATGAGTGACTTACTTGTGAATTGTAATAGATGTGTTTGTTATGTGAGACTGAACTACTTGCCATTGAGATTGACTTATTTGATTTGTTAGATTGTTGATTTGTGAAGGTTGAAACGTGAATATTAGGTCTGTGAGCTGTGTATTTTAGAATTGCTAAGTTGGGCTGATTTCTGTGTAGGTTGTAGTTTGAGGAGGTTCGGTTGAAGTGTATGGGGTATTTGATTTCTAGCTAGTTGTTTTGTTTAGTAGGTTGCTGATCTGAACCGTAAAGCTACCCAAATCTTTCAGTTTGGTGGGCAACTTATTTTGGATTCAAGAGTTGCACTCTTTAGTAAGTGCTACAGTTTCATATTCAGTCAGCCTCCTCTTGTTTGCCACAATCTTCTTCACATACTTCGCATACCTGGGTATACCTTGCAAAACATCTACCAATGGAAAATTAATATGAACTTGCTTTAAAAGAGAGAAACTTACCGAAACATTCGTCCTCTTTCTGTTTTTTAAACTTCAGAGGAAATGATGGAGGTGGTTTCACTATTGGTTGCAATCTTTCTTCCTGTGCAACAGTCTCACTCTCCTTGGGTTTACTTTCTTTGCTAGTATTTTCCACATTTCATTTCTTTGGAGCCAACTCCTCCAACTGCTATCCGTTGCGTGTACCTACCACATTCACTTGCTTGGGATCAGGATCAGTGTTTCATGGCAAACCTCTTTGAGGTCGTTAGTTCTGGGCACTAGCTAACTTCCCAAATTGTTTCTCCAAGTTCTAGGTAGTTAATTGATTATTTCTAACATCAGTAGCTAACTGAGCTTAATCAGCCATGATCGTCTTCAACATCTTCTCCATGCTTATGTTACTTTGCTGATTGTTGGGCTGCTCCCATTGGGCCTATTGTTGGTACCCATGTGCATTCCCTCTAGGGTCTATATTGATTCTGGCCTTGTGCCTGATTCTGGTTTCCCCACCAAAAAAATTCGAATGATTCTGCCAACTGGGATTATAAGACTTCCCATAGTTCGGATGACCTCCTTCACGTTGTGCATTTCCTACAAAATTTATGCAATCCGGGTTTGCACCACATACCTCTGCATTGTGATCTCCTCCACCGTAAATTTCACACCATATGGATGGTTGTTGGACTGTATTCACCTGGTTGTTGTCCCAACGATAGATTGTTAAAGTGAGTGTTCATCACGTTCTACATTACAACAATTTGTGCAGTTAATGCAGTCACTGCATCTACCTCTAACATTCTAACAATATTCCACTCGAGGTTCCCTTGTGAAATCAGGTTCAACAGGGTGAACAACTTAACATAAGTCTTCTCCAAATCCTGTCCACCTATAGCTGAATCAAGTAAAATCTTAGTGTTAGGCTCCAATCCTTCAATGAAGGTATGGACCAACACCTCGTTGGCCTAATAATGGTACGAACAACTCAACAACTTCAATTTGAACCTGTCCCAAGCCTGGTACAAGTTCTCTCCTCTTTTCTGTTGGAAGCTTAGTATGTCACTCCTTAGCTCAACTATTTTCCCAAATGGGAAAAACCTAATAAGGAACTTCTGTGCAAGATCATCCCATGAAGTAATGGAATTAGCGGGCTCAGAATTCAACCATCTTTTTGCTTCCTCTAGCGGATAAAAGGGAAATAGCGTGAGTCTCACATAATCTACGTTCACTCCAGTAGGAGTGTAAGTGTCACTGATCTCGAGGAAATTTTTGATATGAACTTGTTGATCCTCATGCGATAACCCAATGAACTGTCCATTTGTGTGCAATAGATGCACCATACTCTGCTTCAGTTGAAATCTTCCACCAGTTTCAGGTTTATGAATGCATAAAGTCACGCTGGTGGTACGTGGGATTGCCACCTCTCTCACTTTCATCTCAGCCATCAGTACAAGTTCTTCTTGCTCAGCTTTTGCTATAGGAGTTCTGGGTTCACTAGCAACAAGTGTGACTGGGTAAGTAAGTCGTATTTTCCTTCTCCAGTAGTGAACGAATATTTCTAGTTCAGCTAGAGGCTCTACCAAATCCTGATCGTCTTCAAATTTGAGAATTAAACATAGCTGCAAAATGAATAACTAAGACAAAGTTGTCAACACTTGCTTTTTAACTTCAAAAATGATACCAATCAAATGCTTCTTAATTCTAAAGTCCACGATAGCGGCGCCAAAAACTTGTTGTGTCTAGTCGCACATGCTAGTGTACGTAGTCGTTCAAGTATTAAAGTAGCTCTTATTAAAAGCCGGGTATCGTACCCATAGAGACTCATGAGTAATATAATTTGATTTTTCCAATACTTCCTATTAAATACAAGTGTTATCAAGGTTAAAAGAGTGATTGATTTTATAAGCTAAAATTTAAGTAAAACCTAAACAAAAGAGGTTCAATTTCTAAAGGGTTTGAACAATGATTGGGTAAAGTCCAGGGCTGTAACTCACATCCAGAATCATGCACAATATCTTGTAAAATGAATATTCATCAACTATCTAATCAATGATCACAGGGTTAAATATATGATTATGGTCTCTCGACCTCTAATCGCCTACAATAAATGGCAGTCTAACTACATCATTGAGCGGGGATAGGTAAGACCAATTGTCGAGCATTACGATTTATTCCTGTATAATGACAAGCAAGGTCTCTAGGTATATCCCTATCCTAGAAACAAATTAACTCTAATTCTTAAGAGAAAATCATGCTCCTCATGCCCCACGTTCTATCCTCTTATTCCTCTCCCGAGTTCAATTCAGACAATATGCTTATTTCAATAGTGATCAAGCATGAAATATGAAAAACAAGAACATAAGAGAGATTCATATGATAGTTAATGTCAATCCATAAAACTTTAATAATTTACAATCATCTTGTAGCCATAGCCCAAGAACTAGGGAAATTAGCAACTCATAATAGGAATTTCGATCAAGCAAAGTGTAAATATCATAAATAGATCGAAAGTAGAAGAGTTTAGGAATGAACCCTAAAAACATATGAAATAGCTCTCCAAATCGTAGTTCTTCGAAACCCAGAAAAAGAATAATTAATAAAATAAAATATTAGTCTATTTATAGTTAAGTCGAAATGGCCAAATCTGGATTTTTAGGGCGCGACTCAGAGGATTTGTTAAACTCCACTTCCAGGACTTGTTCTCTTCTCTATGACACGGGGCTGTAATGGACCGTTCTGTCCCAAATTATTAATTCACGCATATCAGCACTCAGGACACGGACCACTCTGCTTCACTTTCCTTTCTCAAACCAAAGATAAAATCCCTCTCTGGATCCTTCTGGATATTCATTTCTTCGTTCTTCTTTATTGCTTCTTTTCAACTTGGATCCTTTTGTGTTTCCCAATTCCCATTTCAGTGCTCGTTTCTTCATTTAAGCTTACCTACATAACTAATCATGTTGGTTATTATAGATGCAATCAAAAGACTAAACACGGTTAACATAAAATAATTCCAAACTTAGCCATAATGACGATGTTATTTTGTTCCTAGGCATATTAATACACATAAGATCAGTTGCTTGTTGGGTATTGTGTTGTTGATACTCACCCTTGCTTTTACACTTGTGTAGAATCTGATCCCGAACGCGTATGATGTTTTTTCCTTCTATTGATCTCGAGGCTCGTCAAGGACTTGAAGCTGTAGTTGTTTGTCATTCGGTGGGCCCATTTTTTCCTTTTCTTACACTTTGTTCTATTTGAGAAACAAAGATTCAGACTTGTATTTATTTCTTAATTTCGTACTTATGTATTTAGTGGCTTATACACGTGTCAACCCAATTTTCGAGATTGTAGTAAAATAACAAGTTTTTCGCTTTATCTTGTTCTTGTTTTTACTATTTTCTTCTTTTCTTTCATGTTTGTTGGGTTGAGGCTAACTTGTCTTGGTGGAAAATTCAGGTGTCATCACGTCTATTTTTGGATCATGACAAAATGGTATCAGAAACCCATGTTTATAGGTCTCACGTGTGTACAAGCCCAGTATAAGTAGAGTTTTGAGGATCGTCACAGAGACATATGTACTTATCTTCAAGAGTCTACAAGGATTGATAGGAAACTTCTTTTTATTTATCCTTTCTAATCGTGTGTGGTTACCTTCACTAGTGTTGAGTTGTCACGTCTTGTTTTGGCAGATGTCGAGGACCCGAGATTTTATTTTTGGAGGTTGACAGAAGGCACTCCCCGAGGTTGTTGTGCAGGCCCCAGCTAGGGGTAGAGGTAGGGCAGAGCTAGAGGTAGTTTTCATGGATTAGCACCGGCTAGAGGTCGTTCTCGTGGGGCGACACCAGCCAGAGGTAGAGCTAGAGAGGCTTCTCTTGAGCCACATGTTGATATTAATAAGGATCAGGTTCCTTCCGAGTTTGGATCTCCTTTATTTTAAGAGACTTTGTTGAGGATTTTTGGTGTGTTAGGGAACCTTTCTCTCGAGGCACAGAACCTAGGTCAACAACAGACTCCAAGGGTTTATGTTTAGGTAGGCTACCACCCGTGGTTCCTACACTAGATGTGGGTGCAAACTTTGCTCTTGAGGTTATCTTGACAACGGTTGATCAACAGTGTTATGAGAGGTTAGAAGATGAAACCACCCAAGTTTCATGGTGGTAAAAGCGAGGATGCTCATGAGTTCTTGGCTTTGTGCCATGAGATGTTGGAGGTTGTAGGTATGATAGATGCTCGTGGTGTTTGATTTGTCACCTTCAGCTTCATGGTCGAGCCAGAGAGTGGTGGAGGAATTTAGTGAGGTCTAGACTAGTTGGATCTCCTCCGGCAGAGTAGGATGTGTTTTCTAGTGCTTTCCTAGGACCACTTCATTCTGTGGAGTGTGAGAGAGAAGAGTCTTCTGAGATTTGAGATCTTGGTTCAAGGCAGTTTGTCTGTAACCTAGTATGAGGCCCATTTTGTGAGCTTTCTAGGCCTTTTACGACTATTGTGCCGGATGAGGCAGAGAGATTTCATAGATTTGTGAGAGGGTTGACTTTTTCCGTCGAATCTTATGTGTTCAGGGAAGCTAGAGAGAGGTCTTCCTTTGAGTCCATTGTGAGCACCACCAAGTAGACATAGTTGATGTTTTTATAGGAGTTTGGGGAGCCCAAGAGGGCCTGTACTTCTTGTGCCTCATCTGGGTGTAGTGGTCCACATAGAGGTAGTGGTTTCTCCCAGTGTCATGGATCGGTTAATACTTCTATGCCAGCAGCTAAGAGTGGACAATCAACCCGAGGATCCTCTAGTTCTGGTCGAGGTGGCTATGGTAATTTGTATGGTTCACAACAATAGTTATCTGTGTTGAGATCTTATTTTACTTGTAGGGATCCAGGTCATATGATGTGACAGTGTCCTCTACAGACTTATTCAGTACCTTTGAGTTCTTATTCAACTACTCCAGCTAGGGATTCAGCATCTCCGAGTAAAGGTTGAGGCAGAGCTCAGTCTGGTAGAGGTGGCAGGACTACAGTAGGGGTACTCTATCTCCACAGGGTGAAGGTAGAGGTTCTACTCAGACTATAAGCGGCCGAGATGACAAGAGTTATGATTTTCCATAAAGGCCTGAGGTTGAGACTTCTAATATTATGATCACAAGTATCATCTCAGTTTTCCATCGACCTGCATCTATATTATTTTATCGAAGATCTACTTTCTCATATCTGTCTACCTATTTTGATGTTGGGTTTGATATGTTGTTTGATTACATGTCTGTGCCTATTCATGTTTCTACACCAGTGGGTGAATTCTTAGTGGTGGATCTAGTGTATCGATTATCTCTTGTTTCTTTGGTTGGGTATGATACTTGGTATACCTATTCATTTTAGGAATGGTAGACTTTTATATTAACTTAGCTAGGGATTGGCTTTCTCTGCATCATGATATTCTTAATTGTTATGCTAAGACTATGACCTTAGCGATGCCGGGCGTCCCGAAAGTTGAGTGGACGAGTGCTAGCAGTTCTTCACCTAGCAAGGTTATCTTTGTTATTAGAGCTCAGAGATTGGTTTAATAGAGGGTGTTCGTCCTACTTGGCTTTCATTCGGGATACTAGTGTTGAGCTATCTCCCATTGATTATGTTCCTCTGGTTCGAGAGTTTGTAGATGTCTTCCCTACTAATCTTCCAAGTGTTCCTCCAAATATGGATATTGACTTTGCTATTGACTTAAAGCTGGGCACCAAGTCCATTTCTATTCATCCTTATCGTATGATTCCAGCTGAGTCGAAGGAATTAAGGGATCATTTGTAGGATTTGTTAAGTAAGGGGTTCATTCACCTTAGTGCCTCTCCATGGGGTGCTCTTATGTTCTTTATGAGGAAGAAAAATGGATCCATGAATATGTTTATTGATTATCTACATTTGAACAATGTGAAAGTGAAGAACAAGTATCATTTTCCTCATATTGATAATTTATTTAATCAGCTTTAGGGTGCATCTCTGTTTTCCAAGATTGATTTGAGATCTAGTTATCATCAGCTGAAGATTAGGGCATCGGATATCCCTAAGACAACTATCAGGACTCGTTATAGTCACTATGAGTTTCTTGTGATTTCGTTAGGTTTGACTAATACCCTCGCAACATTCATAAAGTTGATGAATGGGGTGTTTCAGCCTTATTTGGATTCCTTTGTGATAGTGTTCCTTGATGACATCTTGATGTAATCCAAGACTGAGGAGGATCACGATCAACATTTAATGATTATACTCCAGAGATTGAGGGAAGCTAAACTTTATGCCAAGTTCTTGAAGTAAGATTTTTGGCTTGAATACATGGAATTTTTGTGACACGTGGTGTCCAAGGAGGGTATTTGGGTTGATCCAACCAAGATTGAGGCAATGATGGATTGGACCAGACCTATATCGATTACTGAGATTCAGAGTTTTATGGGACTTGTAGGCTATTATAGACAATTTATATAGAGCTTCTCAAGTATTGCATCTCACTTGACTAGATTGACTCATCATAGTGTGAGTTTTTAGTGTTCTAACGAGTGTGAGGATAGCTTTATAAAGCTCAAGACCTCATTGGTGTCGACTCTTATTTAGACTTTACCTGAGGAGGGTGTGGATTTCATCGTTTATTGTGATGCTTATGGAGTCGGGTTAGGCTTTGTTCTGATGTAGAAGGGTAAGGTGATTTCCTATGCTTCTAGCAGTTGAAGGCCTATGAGAGAAACTATCGTACCCATGATTTAGAGTTGGAAGTCGTAGTGTTTGTGCTTTTGATATGGCGAGAATATTTGTATGGGGTTTAGTGTGAGGTCTTTAAGGACCATCGGAGTCTTCAGTGCATTTTCACTCAGAGAGATCTGAACTTGAGGCAAAGCAGATGGCTTAAGATATTGAAATAATATGACATCACCATCTTGTATCATCTAGGGAAGGAAAACATAGTAGTCGACGCTTTGAGTATGAAGATTTCTAGCATGGGGAGTTTTGCCCCTAGAAGTGTGGAGGAGAGACCATTGGCTAGATATGTTGAGAGGTTAGCCACCAGTCTCGTCCAATTATAATTTTTAAGGATACAAGTGGTTTGATTACTTTTATTGAGGTTTGTTATTTTTAGTAGATCCGTAAGCGTAAGTTTGATGACGAGAAACTGTCTCACTCGAGACAAGGTAACTAGAGGGAATCGAAAGAGGTTGTCCTTGATTCTTAAGGTGTCTTACAGGTTGGAGGCAGGATTTGTGTGGCTAAGGTGGGGGAGTTGATTAGACTGATTATTGAGGAGGCCCATTGTTCCCGATATTCCATTCACTTGGGTGTGGTGAATATGTATCATGACCTAAACCAACTTTATTGGTGGTGTGGTAAGAAGAGGGATATAGAAATTTTTTTTTGAGGTGTTTGACTTGTGAACAGGTCAAGTGTGAACACCAGGGACCTGGAGATATATATCTGAGAGGATGCCTATTCCTACTTGGAAATGGGAGTGGATCACTATGGACTTTGTTGAGGTACTACCTACCATCGCAGGTGTTTATGAATTCATTTAGGTGGTTGTTGAGAGGTTGACCAAGTCTGCCCATTTCATCCCAATTCGAGTGAGGTATACGTTGGAAAAGTTAGCCAAGCCTTATATTAGTCAAATTGTGCGATTGTGTACAGTCTCGATTTCTATTGTCTCTGATCGAGGTTCATTATTCACTTCCCATTTCTAGAAGGCTTTGCAACATAGTTTGGGTACCAGTTAGATATGATTACAACCTTCCACCCTTAGATAGATGATTAGTTCGAGAGGATGATTCAACTGTTGGAGGACATACTTCAAGCTTGTGTGACTGTTTTTGGTTCTAGATGAGATCAGTATTTTCTCTTAGCAGAGTTCGCCTATAACAATAGTTATCATTCCAACATTCAGATGGCCCCTTTTGAGGCATTGTATGGGAGATGATGTAGATCTTCGATCGGATAGTTTGATTTAGCTGAGATGGATTCATTAGATATAAACTTGCTTAGAGATGCTTTGGAATAGTTTCATATCATCAAAGGTAGACTGTTGATAGCTTAGAGTCGACAAAAGAGTTGTGCAGATCAGAGAGTTTGAACCCTATTATTCATGGAGGGTGATCATGTTTGGCTCTAAGTGTCACCCATGAAGGGTGTGATGAGGTTCAAAAAGAAGGGCAAGCTTAGCCTTAGATTCATTGGACTCTTTGAGATTTTGAGTCGTGTGGGAGATGTGGCATATGAGTTGACTTTGCCACCCAGCTTGTGAGTTGTGCATCCCATGTTTCATGTTTTCATGCTTTAGAAGTACGTGTCAGAAGATTCCCAAGTACTTTATCTTGATTTAGTTGAGTTGGTACAAACTTATCTTTTGAGGATGAGCCTATAGCCATTTTGGATATGAAGGTCCAAAAGCTTAGGACCAAAGAGATTGCTTTAGTGAAGGTGCAGTGGAAGCGTCATTCAATTGGTGAGGCGACTTGGGAGACAAAGTCTGATATACGTGCCAAATACATCTTTTGAAGCTTCGGGTACTTTCTTTTGCCTTATGTTCGAGTACGAACATGGCTATTATTTTTTGTGCCCCCTATAACTAGAAGACTAAGCAAGAGACTAATGTGTAAACTAGTAGACTAATTAGGGGATAACACAAAGGTTAGAGTCATCAAATAACCTTCGGTAGTCAATATAAGTGTTTTCGGGTGTAGACATCAAGGTATGACCCCCCAAGGACCAACCAAGGGTCCTTGAGGAGGACTATGAGACAACCTAAAAAGTTGTCAAAAGGCAGCCTACCCACGAAGGGAATCCACAATCCGTGGATGGACCCACGCCCTGTAGGTGCGGGTCGTGGGTCAAGGCTAGACCTCCCCTATTTTTCTAAGCTTCTGACCAGCACCCACATTTGACTAGTACGGTCTGTGAACCCATCCACGGTTCGTGGGTGAGGTCTCATGGGTGAGGGCAGTTTTTGGTCATCAGTTATTTAGTTGGGAGAGGGTAGGGTTAAGGGAGGGACTTAGGATTAATTAATTAATTAAGTAGGGTCGTTTAATACTAATTAGACTACCTATATAAACCTAATTGACCTCTAAACTAAGGCAATTAATTCATTCTTTTCAAAACCCCAAAACAAACTCATTCCCTCCCAAATAATTCCCTCACTAAAACCTCCATTGGAGAAGAAGAAGAAGTTGAAGTCTAACATTCAAGAACTCGTCTTTTCTACCCAAATTCGTGAGGAATCTTCATCTAATGTGGTAGTCTTTGATTCATGGAATGCTTTCTTCCATGGAGGCCTCAAACTTCCAATTTCAAAGTAGAAAATTCTCCAAAACCTAGGGTTTTCACTCCAAGTAATGGATTCTTTCTCAAAACGTTTTCAATAATTTATTTGTTTTATATTATGGTTTAATTACTTTTTAGTGGTGTTTTTATGATAAATTCTCCCATTAATCCATGAAATCCCCATAACCCTAATTTATGACTTTTGATGTGGGTGAATTGTGTGGAATTGTACTAGTTGTAATTTAGTGCTTCGATCATATTATTATCCATGTTGAATGTAGTAACCCTAGGTTGGTTGGGAGAATGTGATCCTTGATCCAAGAAGGGTTAAAAATGAGAATTATGCCAAAATTTGGGTTTCCTGCATATACACTTAATGAACATGATTATAATCTAATTATTGTGTTAATTGAATGTTCATTCTCATAAACACATAATGATCGTGATGTGAAAGTTCTTCTCACTAGATGATGCTTCTAAGGTTGAAATTCCATTCTCATCTATTGAACCTATGATCTATTATTATGAATTGTGTTGGGTGGAGGGTAAGACACTTCTTCATGCATGTAAATTCAATTCAAGACTAAATATGAAACTGTGGGAAGTAATGCTTAGCACCGAGTGGATATTGATTATGAGATAGAGGCTATCCCCTTAAGAAATGTTGGGTTTCTAAGGTGAATCTCATGAGATGAAAGCTCCTCCGTTAAGTAAGGTTGGCTTTCTAGTAACAATCTTTGTATCCCAGAACTATGTGCCCTCATAGGTCTTTAGCTAATGGATCCACCTAAAAGCTAATACATTTAGTTCTACCATAGGCAAGTAGGACACCTCTTTTCGGTGAGGGGCATGACACCGGATTCACTATTAATCTCACATAATCTATGTTGGTTAAGGCTTATTCCCAATGTAATTAAAAGATGAATTATTAACTATGGTTGCTCAAGGAGTTCTACTTAGCATGAGTAGGATTATGGGATCTTACTTATGCATGGCACAAGTAGACTTTGAGGGTATTCATAGTAGGTTTCTATTATGATGTGATGACTTATATATTGAATATGCTCACGAATTATGCTTTCAATCTACTTTTCATGAAGATTTTCAAACTTGACAAAGTGCATACACTTCAACTGAATTCTCCCTTTTTAGCATATTTTCATGGTTTTGTGCATGGCTATCATACTTAGTGTATTTTTGTACTAACTCATATTTCTTCTTCATTTTTCCACAAAGTGTAGGTTTCGGTGTTTGAGGTGTTTTTCCTTCTTGTTCAAGCTTGGATTGACTATTCTCCAAAGCTTGTGGTGAGTCCTCATGGATCCGATCACAAGTGATGTTTTGTTTTTCCTTTCATTTCATTGTACTTTATTTCACATTTCTATTGTAAGGGTTATGACCCTATTTTGAGACTTCGATTGTAATAGATGGCTAAATGAGACAATGTGTAGACTTCCGCTTTGCTTTTATGAAAACTTCTTTAGACTTGAAAAAAATCTTTTTACTCTTTATTGTTCTTTACTTATGTGATGATGATGCTAATGGCTTACGTGGTGCCTTTAGGGGCAGTTTGTGCCTTCGTACGTCTAGGGGGTACCTTTAGGTCTTAACAAACTTGGTAATCAAAGCAAATGGTTTAGAATGATTCTAGGATGATATCTTATAAGCCATGTCTCGTAGAGTCTTGTTCATGAGTGTGAAGCACGCAATATTTATGAGTGGGAGGCTATAAGATATTTAGGAAATTTCACTTCTTTTATTATTTTTAGAGTCGTGCCTTAGAGTATAACTCTATAAAAGTCCCTTTCCTAACCTTTCTCTTGTGTCTTCAGGAAATGAATACACGTAGGGAGAATACTAGAAGGGTGGACGAGGAGAATGTGAATCAAGGAATTCCTCAAGGTAATCAAACTCCTCAAGGCAATCAAGCTCCGATTGATCCTTCGGCCATGACGGATGTGGATATTAGGTCGGCTTTGCTAACATTGACCCAAGCCATGACGATTCAAGCTCATGATGTGACAACTCAAGCCCAAGCCATGACGGCGCAAACCAATAAAGATATTGGGCCTAGAGTGAACACTAACATGAGTTATATACCTTCGAGATTAAGAGATTTTACTAGGATGAATCCTCTCAAATTTCTTGGTTCCAAGGTAGAAGAGGATCCCCAAAGGTTTATTAATGAGGTTTGCAAGATACTTGGTTCCATGGGGGTGTCGTTGGAAGAGAAGGCGGATCTATCCACCTACCAACTAAAGGATGTAGCTCAAATTTGGTATGAACAATGGAAGGGTGGGAGGCCAATAGAAGCGGGTGACCCATAGATTGGGAGGTGTTCAAGGAATCATTTCTTGATAGGTTCTTTCCCCTAGAGTTGAGGGATGAAAAATGCAAGAGTTCATAAACCTTTGACAAGGGGGGATGAGTGTGAAAGAGTATTCTCTCAAGTTCACCCAACTATCCAAGTATGCTCCAACCATGGTGACGAACTCAAGGGCTAGAATGAATAAATTTGTGATGGGAGTATCCGAGTTGGAAGTTAATAAATGTCATTCGGCAATTCTTATCCCAAGTATGAATATTGCAAGTCTTATGGTTCATGCCAAGAATAAGCTCAAGAAAATGAATAGGGAGGCAAAGAGGGCTAGAACTGGTGATGGGAACTTCTCCAATGCTAAGCCCGATGGGCAAGGTCGACAAAGGTTCAAGTAAAAGTTTTCCAACCAAAGCTCCTCTAATGCTTTCATAACGGTCAATAAAGTTAGGGTGCCTAACCCTAAACCCCAAGGAGGAAATAGTGGTGGGTCTTCTATGATCAAGCCTACTTATGCTAAATGTGGTAAGAAACATAATGGTAAATGTTTAGCCAGTTTGGGTGTTTATTATGGTTGTGGTAAGAGTGGCCATCAATTGAAAAATTGCCCAACACTTACGACCAAGGGAAGAGAAGATAAGCAAACTCCTACAAGCGATTCAAACTCCAATGATCAAAAGCATAACACTTTTATGCCCTTCGATCCCGAGAAGACCAAGAGAGCTCCCCAGATGTGGTGACCGGTATGTTACAAGTCTTTTCTATTGATGCATATACTTTGTTAGACCCTCGTGCCACTTTGTCCTTTGTGACACCTTTTGTGGCCATGAAATTTGAAATACTCCCCGAAGTGTTATTGGAGCCATTTTTAATTTCTACCGTGATTGGTGAGTCCGTAGTGGCTAAGAAAGTCTATAGAAGTTGTCCCATTTCCTTGACTCATAAAGCCACTTTGGTGGATTTAGTAGAGTTAGATATGCTGGACTTTGATATGATTTTGGGTATGGATTGGTTGCATGCATGTTATGCCTCTATAGATTTTAGAACTCGGGTGGTCAAATTCCAATTTTCAAATGAGCCAATTTTAGAGTGGAAAGGGGGGAATTCTATCCCTAAAGGACAAGTTGTTTCTTGTCTCAAAGCTAGGAAAATGATCTCCAAAGGGTGCATTTACCATATTGGTAGGATGATGGATGTGGAGTCCGAAACCCCTTCGTTAGAATCGGTCCCGTGGTGAATGAATTTCTGGAAGTCTTTCCCGATGACTTGCCCGACATTCCTCCTTAAAGGGAAATAGATTTTGGCATTGATCTTTTGTCGGATACACAACCTATCTCTATTCCTCCTTATAGAATGGCTCCGGCCAAGTTGAAAGAGTTGAAATAGCAATTGAAGGATTTGCTAGATAAGGGCTTTATTCGTCTGAGTATCTCTCCATGGGGTGCTCCGATGTTATTTGTTAGAAAGTAGTATCGGTCTCTTAGAATGTTTATCGACCACCGCCAATTGAACAAAGTAACCATAAAAAATAAATATCCCCTTTCGAGAATTGATGACTTGCTTGACAAACTCCAAGGGGCTAGCTACTTCTCAAAAATTGACCTTCATTCAGGCTACCACAAACTTAGGGTAAGAGGGATGATATACCCTAGACAACTTTCTGAACTAGGTATGGGCTCTATGAATTCCTTGTGATGTCATTTGGCCTAACTAATGCCCTGATGGCATTTATAAACCTAATGAATAGGGTGTTTAGGCACTACCTTGATATGTTTATGATTGTGTTTATCGACGATATTTTGATCAATTCAAGGAGTGAGGTTGAACATATGGACCATTTGAGGATTGCATTGCAAGTCCTTAAGGACCACCAATTATATGCGAAGTTTAGTAAATATGAGTTTTGGTTGGGGTCCGTGGCCTTTCTTGGTCATATTGTGTCAAGCAACGGTAAAGAGCTAGATCCTAAGAAGATGGATGTGGTCAAGAGTTGGCCTAGACCTCTAACTCCTACCAATATTAGAAGCTTTTTAGGTTTGACCGGTTACTGTAGGAGGTTTGTTGAGGGTTTTTCCTCCATTGCTTCTCTGTTGATGGCTTTGACTCAAAAGAAGGCTAAATTTGAGTGGTCGGATGGTTGTGATAAAATCTTCCAAGATTTGAAAGATAGACTTAGTTTCGCTCCGATGTTGATCTTACCGGAGGGTACCAATGGGTTTGTGGTATATTGCGACGCCTTGAGAGTGGGGTTGGGATGTGTGCTAATGCAACATGGTAAGGTGGTTACCTATGCTTCAAGGAAACTCAAGTTACATGAGACGAATTATCCGACCCATGATCTTGAACTAGCGGCAGTAGTACTTGCTTTGAAAATATGTAGACATTACTTGTATAGGGTCCATGTAGATGTTTTCATCAATCACAAAAGCCTTCAATATGTGTTTACTAAAAAAGACTTGAATCTCCGACAAAGAAGGTGGTTAGAACTTTTAAAGGATTATGACATAAGTTTCATTTACCACCCCGACAAAGCTAATGTTGTGGCGGATGCACTTAGTAGATTATCCATGGGTAGTGTGACTCACATAGAGGATGAAAAGAAAGAGCTAGTCCGTGATGTGCATAGATTGGCCCGGTTAGGTGTCCAACTAGTAGATTCTCCCAAGGTGGTTTCATGGTTCATAATGGCTCCGAATCGTCCTTTATGGTATTTGTAAAGTCTAAACAATACCTTGATCCTATATTAATGGAGTTGAAAGAGTCGGTACTCGAGAAGTTCGTTGAGGCTTTCTCCCAAAGGGGACATGGGGTACTTAGGTACCAAGGTCGATTATGTGTTTCGGATGTTGATGGGTTGAGGGAGAAAATATTAGAAAAGGCTCATGGTTCTAGATATTATATTCATCCGGGAGCTATCAAGATGTACCGTGATCTACGGGAAGTCTATTGGTGGAATGGTATGAAAGAGGATATTGCAGGATTTGTAGCCAAATGTCCTAATTGTCAACAAGCTAAGGTTGAGCACCAAAGGCCGGGAGGTTCGTTGCAAGATATACCAATTCCCACTTGGAATTGGAAGAGGTAACTACAAACTTTGTTGTGGGTTTGCCCCGTACTCGAAGGCAACATGGTTCTATTTGGGTCATTATTGATAGAATGACAAAATCAGCCCACTTCATTCCCATCAAGGTTTCCCTTTCAGCGGAACACTATGCAAAATTGTATATAAGGGAAATAATGAGGTTACATGGAGTCCCTTTATCCATCATTTTGGATCGAGATACTCAATTTACTTCACATTTTTGGAAGTCTTTCCAAAAGGAGCTTGGTACTAAGGAGAAGATTAGCACCGCTTTTCACCCTCAGATGGATGGTCAAGCAGACTCAAACTTTAAAGGATATGTTGAGGGCGTGTGTTATAGATTTCAAGGGTAATTGGGATGACCACTTTCCATTAATAGAGTCTGCCTACAATAATAGTCACCACTCAACTATCAGTATGGCTCCTTTTGAAGCCTTGTATGGTAGGAGATGTAGGTCTCCGGTTAGTTGGTTTGAGGTAGGTGATATTGCTCTTATTGGTCCTGAATCGGTTTATGAAGCTATGGAGAAAGTTTAACTCATTCGAGAGAGGTTGAGGACGACTCAAAGTAAGCAAAAGTCTTATTCCGATGTAAGAAGAAGGGACCTAGAATTTGAAGTAGGTGATTGGGTCTATTTGAAAATCTCACCCATGAAGGGCGTGCTGAGGTTGGGTAAAAACGGGAAACTTAGTCCCCGGTATGTAGGCCCATATCAAATTTTGAAGCGTATTGGGGAGTTACCTATGAATTGGACTTGCCAAATAAGTTGGCTCCAGTTCACTCGGTATTTCATGTTTTTATGCTTAAAAAGTGTATTGGGGACCCGGTGTCCATTGTTCCTTTAGAAGGGTTGGGAATTGATGAAAGTCTTTCCTATAAAGAGGTTCCGATAGAGATTCTTGACCGTCAAGTCAGGAGATTGAGAAACAATGAAGTAGCTTATGTTAAGGTTTTATGGAGAAATCATCTAGTTGAGGGTGCTATGTGGGAGGCCGAAGCCGATATGAAGTTCCAATACCCTCATCTCTTTCCTTCTACTCCTACTCAAGCTTGAGGTAAATAGTCCCTCTAGAATTTCTTTGCTTTGGAAGTCATGTGTAAGTTGTATGTTTCCCATGGTTTTCTTAAATGATGCATGTTCTTGATGAAATTTAAGTTTAATGAGAAAAATGAGTTTCATGATTTATGTTTCTCATGTTGTTGTGCATTTGGTATGAGTTGCCTATTTGACTTCATGAGATGTGTTAATGAACATGCTTTAGTATGCTTTTAAGAGTAATTGCATATTGGCTCCATGATGTTCTGTTGAGCATTATTTTAGTTGGAGAAGTGAGTTCCTCCTATGAAAATGAGAATTATTGAGTTTCGTGCATATTGGGTTGCTAGATGTAGTTCCTACTCCCTTATTATGCATTGATCATGTTTGAGATGGAATTGAAGTTGCCTCCTTTGAATAGTGCATGTTGTGAATAGTGCATTTCTAAATTTTGAATATTTTGACTTTTCATTCATGATGGTTGCTAGTCTTGAGTATTTAATTCCTTAAGGTGTCTAGATTGTCATTCGAGGACGAATGTTCCCAAGGGGAGATATTGTTACGCCCACTAAAACTAAAAGAACTAAGTTAGAGCCTAATGTGTAAAGTAGTAGCCTAATTAGGGGTTAACACAAAGGTTAGAGTTGTTAAATAACCTCCAGTAGTCAATATAAGTGTTTTTGGGTGTAGACGTCAAGGTATGACCCCCCAAGGACCAACCAAGGGTCCTTGAGGAGGACCTTGAGACAGCCCAAAAAGCTGTCAAAAGGCAGCCTACCCACGAAAGGCATCCACGATTCGTGGATGGACCCACGCCCCGTAGGTGGGGGTTGTTAGTCAAACCTGGACCTCCCCTATTTTTCTAAGCTTCTAACCAGCACCCACATTTGACCAGTACGGTCTCTGGACCCACCCACGATCCGTAAGTGAGGTCTCGTGGGTGAGGGCAGATTTTGGTCATCAGTTGTTTAGTTGGGGGATTAAGGGAGGGATTTAGGAATAATTAATTAATTAAGTAGGGCCGTTTAATACTAATTAGACTACCTATATAAACCTAATTGACCTTTAAACTAAGGCAATTGATTTATTCTTTTCAAGACCCCAAAACAAACTCATTCCCTCCCAAATATTTCTCTCACTAAAACCTCCATCGGAGAATTAAAAAAAGTTAAAGTCTAAGGTTCAAGAACTTCATCTAAGGTATGGTAGTCTTTGATTCATGGAATGCTTTCTTCCATGGAGTCCTTAAACTTCCAATTTCAAAGTAGAAAATTCTCCAAAACCTAGGGTTTTCACTCCAAGTCATGGATTCTTTCTCAAAATGTTTTCAATAATTTATTTGTTTTATATTATGGTTTAATTACTGTTTAGTGGTGTTTTTATGATAAATTCTCCCATTAATCCATGAAATCCCCATAACCCTAATTTATGACTTTTGATGTGGGTGAATATTGTGGAATTCTACTAGTTGTAATTTAGTTCTTCTATCATATTATTATCCATGTTGAATGCAGTAACCCTAGGTTGGTTGGGAGAATGTGATCCATGATCCAGGAAGGGTAAAACATGAGAATTATGCCAAAATTTGGGCTTCATGCATATACACTTTATGAACATGATTATAATCTAATTATTGTGTTAATTGAATGTTCATTCTCATAAACACATAATGATCATGATGTGAAAGTTCTTCTCACTATATGATGGTTCTAAGGTTGAAAGTACATTCTCACCTATTGAACCTACGAGCTATTATTATGAATTGTGTTGGGTGGAGGGTAAGACACTTCTTCATGCATGCAAATTCAATTCAAGACTAATTATGAAATTGTGGGAAGTAATGCTTAGCACCGAGTGGATATTGATTATGAGATAGAAGCTCTCCTGTTAAGAAAGGCCGGGTTTCTAAGGTAAATCTCATGAGATGGAAGCTCCCCCGTTAAGTAAATTTGGGTTTCTAGTAACAATCTTCGTATCCCATAACTATGTGCCCTCATAGGTCTTTAGCTAGTGGATCCACCTAAAAGCTAATACATTTAGTTCTACCTTAGGCAAGTAGGACACCTGTTTTCGGTGTGGAGCATGACACCGGATTCCATGTTAAGCTCACATGGTCTATGTCGGTTAAGGCTTATTCCTAATGTAATTAAAAGATGAATTATTAACTACTGTTGCTCAAGGAGTTCTACTTAGCATGAGTAGGATTATGAGATCTTACTTATACATGACACAAGTAGACATTGAGGGTACTCATAGTAGATTTCTATTATGATGTGATGACTTATATATTGAATATGCTCATGAATTATGCTTTCACTCTACTTTTCAAGATGATTTTCAAACTTGACAAAGTCCATGCTCTTCAACTAAATTCTCCCTTTTTAGCATATTTTCATGGTTTTGTGCTTGGCAATCATACTTAGAGCATTTTTGCACAAACTCATATTTCTTCTACATTTTTCCACAAAGTGTGGGTTCCGACATTTAAGGTGATTTTCCTTTTTGATCGAGATTGGATTGACTATTCTCCAAAGCTTGTGGTGAGTCCTCATGGATCCGAGGATGAGTGATGTTTTGTTGTTCCTTTCATTTCATTGTACTTCATTTTAGATATCTATTGTAAGGGTTGTGACCCTATTTTGAGACTTCAATTGTAATAGATGGCTAAATGAGTCAATGTCTAGACTTCCGCTTTACTTTTATGAAAACTTCCTTAGACTTGAAAAATGTCTTTTTACTCTTTATTGTTCTTTACTTATGTGATGATGATGCTAAGTGGCTTACATGGTGCCTTTAGGGGAATTGTGTGTGTTGTTACGTCTAGGGGGTACCCTTGGATCGTAACATTATTGGTGGATAATGTAATGACCAGTCAGTAATTTCTTATTTTTCATAGGAATTACCATTTTTACCCTCCCGATATTGACCCTGAGGCGTTTTTGATTGAGTTTTAAAAGTTGGTTTTAAACTTTGAGTCAAAAGTTAAGAATTTGGTAAGCTTTGAGTTTGAAAGGTTAAGTTGTTAAGAAAGTGGTTTTTGGTGTCATATGAAGTTTCGAGTGCCAGAATGGGATTCCATTTATTCCATCAATACAGAAATTTGAAATCTGATCCGTGAGAGTCTTTGGTTTCAGTTTTCGAGTCTTTTGAAGGATTTGAGGTCCTAAGTTGTGAAATTGTGCAATTTTAACCTTTGCATTGACTTTGGTCAACATTTTGGTTTCGGATGCTCGGATCGGGATTTCCAGAGTTCTGTTGGATTCAGTGGATAATTTTAGGCCTAGGTGAGGTCTTGCTTGATTTTTGAGAGGTCCCGATTTTGTTTTAACCTTTTTAAACGTTGAATTAGTTTCTTGTGGTTTTCACAAATGTTAGGTGAATGAGACCTTTGATTCATGTTTTGACAGTTCCATTGGGTCTAAAGCATCGAGTATAATCGATTTGCATATATGGTTTGTGTTTACGGGATTCTGAATAAATCCCGAGGGCCCTTTTGATGATTTTTAAATGGTTAGTTTTTGTGTGTTCTGGTGCAACCCTCTGCCTTCGTGGAGCTTGTGGCGCGTTCGTAGAGGGGAGAGGGTGAGAACCCCACGTTCCCAGAGTCTCGACCACGTTTGTGGGAGACCTATCGCATTCGCGGAGGTCCAGTCAGTAAAAAGCCCGTGTTCGGAAGCAGGGGTCCGCGTTCGTAGAGGACCACTACCAGTGTTAAACCCAAATTTTGAGGTATCTTCCCCATTTCATTTTTGGAGGTTTGAGAACTCGGTAGAGGCGATTACAAGTGGTGTTTTCAAGATAAAATTGTTGGGTAACATTTCTTAACTCTAAATCTTCAATTACCCATTATTATTATTGAATTTATGAGTTAAAATCTAGATTTTGGGTTGATAAATTGGGAGTTCTTCATAAACTTGAGTTTTAAAAGTGAGTTATGAACTGATTTTCAAGTCCATTTTCAAAATGATTTTTCCTAATGAGTTCCTAAAGCCTTGACTAATATTTTTCAAGTATTATTTTTTCTAGATTCAAACCTTAATTTTCAGAAATGGGTATTGTGTTGAATGACCCACCTTTTAAGGAAATTGTTGTGGGTATTGTTGTTTCCGGGAAGTGATTGTTAATACTTCCTTATTTATAGATTGTGTGGTTTTGGCAGAAGAGGAAGACTCAACGTTTGGAGTGATTGTTGATTGATTTAAGGCAAGTGTCTTCCTAAACCTTGTATTCTAGTTTGAATTCATATGCTTTCTTTGTTGATTGTGTGATGGGAATAATGGGAATAAGCTGAAGGGTTTAAATTTTCCACTTGCTATATCTAAATGAATAACAAGGGGTTAAAATTAAAAAGGCTATGTGTTGAACATAATGGTGTGAATTGCCTAAATGTAACCCTTATTGATTGATTGATGAAATGTTTGAAAGCATGAATATGGACTTGACTTGTGCAGATTGTTGTCTCTTCCATATGGTGTGATATTTCTTGTGTGCTTTGATCTTTGAACATCATGATGAGATATATGATGAGTAATCATATCGATGTCTCTTTTATGAGTGTTATTAGGCCGATGTCTTTACCGACAAGTGTTATTATGTCGAGGTCTTCATCAGTGAGTGTATGATGTGGATGTCTTTACCGGCGAGTGTTGTTGTGCCGAGGTCTTTACTGACGAGTGTTATAAGTCGATGTAAAATGATTTCGACTAGTGATGATCATTGTGACTTGATACACTTGATGCTTATGCGTGACTTGCTTGTGAATTGTAATTGATGTGCTTGCTATACGTGACTGGACTACTTGTCATTGAGATTGACTTATTTTGATTTGTTCGATTGTTGATTTGTGAAGGTTCAACTGTGAATATTAGGCTCGTGAGTTGTGTATTTTCGAATTGCTAGGTTGGGCTGATTTCTATACAGGTTGTAGTTTGAGGAGGTCCAATTGGAGTGTAAGGGGTATTCGATTTCTAGCTAGTTTCTTTATTTAGTAGGTTGCTTGTTGTCAATGCTCACCCCTGCTTCTAAACTTGTTTAGGTTTTGAGCTTGGACCCATGTGATCTCTTTCTCTTTTATTGATCTTGAGGCTCTTCAAGTACTTGAAGAAGTAGATCTTTGCCATTCAGCGGACCCTCTTTTTCCTTTTCTTACACTCTCTTGTATTTGAGAAATAAATATTGAGACTTATATTTATTTCTTAATTCTGCACTTATGTATTTACTGGTTTGTACACGTGACAACTAGATTTCGGGGGTTTTAGTAGAAGAATAAGTTTTCCACGTTATCTTATCCTTATTTTTAATGTTTTCCATTTTTATTTCTTGTTCGTTGGGTTGTAGGTGACTTGTCTTGGTGGGAAAAGACAGGTGCCAGCACATCTTTTTTGGGTTGTGACAGATGTGCCACCAATCCAATCCGATCTAAAATCTCATAAGGCCTACTGTATCTAGGACTTAGCTTCCCTTTCTACCTGAATCTCATAACTCCTTTCATATGGGAAACTTTCAGAAAAACCTTTTCGCCCTTCATGAACTCTAAATCATAAACATTCTTATCTCTATAGTACTTTTGTCTACTTTTTGTTGCCCGTGGTAGTTCTCATATCAATGCAACTTTCTCTTAAGATTTCTCAATCAAATCTGTACATAACAATTGCGCTTCGCCAGGTTTAAACCATCCCAGGTGATCGACACTTGCGACTATATAAAGCCTTATATGTTTCCATATGTGACGTGATTATAATCAAATTCTGTCAAAGGAAACTGATCATCCCAATGACCACCAAAATTAGTCATACAAGCTCTAAGCATGTCCTCTAAGATCTGAATAACTCGTTCAGACTATCCGCTAGTTTGGGGATGAAAGGTTGTACTCAACTCAACCATTGAATCCAATGACTTCTGAAAAGATGTCCAAAACTCAACAATGAAGTGTGCACCTTGATATGATATTGCTGAAATAGGCACCCATGAAGCCAAACCATCTCTCAAAAGTAAATGTTGCTAACTGCTTCGCAGTATAAGAAATTGAACTTGTATAAAATGAGTAGATTTTGTGAGTCTGTCCACAATCACCCAAACTAAGACGTGTTTCTTGAAAGTATTTGGCAACCCAACAACAAAACCCATAGTAATCCTTTCCCACTTCCACTATGGGATAATCAAGTTTTGCATTACTCCACCTGGTTTTGATGTTCATAATTGACCCCTTGGCAGTTTAAGAAACTAGTCGCATGTTTCAAAATATCATCCTTTGTACCTTTCCACTAGTATAATCCAAAGTATTGATGCATCTTCATAGCACCTTGATGGATGGAGTATTGTGAACTATGAGCTTCTTCAAGTATTAGTTGCTTCACATTACCCACCATGGGAATAAACAATCTACCATTTCAATGTAGAACACCCTCGCCATTAATAGAGAATGACTTTACACCCCTATTCTATACTCGATCTCGTAGCCTAGAAAGTTGGGATCGTCATATTGGCAAGTCTTCTCCAATTAAGGATGATTGCACCACCATACCTGCAAGAAACCTTCTAGGAAATTTATGATCAATTCAAACTCAATGATTGGTTCAAATCTACATATACATAGCCACAAGTAATTATTCCACAACAATCCATGCCAAGCTAGCCATAGACTTCCTATTCAAGGCATCTATCACCACATTTGGCTTTCATGGATGATACAAAATAGTAAGATCATAATCTTTAAGTACCTCGAACAACCGTCGTTGCCTCAAATTTAGATCTCTTTTCTTGAATATGTATTGCAAATTCTTGTGATTAGTATAGATTTCACACAGCTCACCATAAAGATAGTGATCTCAAATCTTGAGTGCAAATATGATTGCGGCCACTTATAAGTTATGTGTCGGATAATTCTTCTCATGAATCTTTAGATGTAGAGAAACATATGATACCACTTCACCATTTTGCATTAAGACACAACCCAAACTGATTCTAGATGCATCACAATAAATGGTGAAACCACCCTCTATAGTAGGTAAGGTTAAAATCAAAATCGTAGTCAATGCAATCTTTCATTTCTGAAAACCTTCTTCACATCCATATGACCATTTAAACACCACATCTTTCTGAGTTAAACATGTCAATGGAGCGGCTATCTTTGAGAAACCCTCTGCAAACCGTCTATAATATCCTGTCAGCCCAAGAAAACTGCGTATCTCTATGGGAGTATTAGGTTAAGGCTAATAGTGAACTACTTCTATCTTCGTTGGTTCAACTTGGATTCCATCTCGTGACACCACGTGTCCTAAAAAAGAAATTGTGCTCAATTAGAACTCACATTTTGAGAATTTGGAAAAAAAACTATCGTTTTCTAAGTGTCTGCAATACAAATCTCAAGTAGTGTTCATGTTTAACCTCACCCCCAGAGTAGACCAAATTTCATCGTTGAACACAATCACAAGATGGTTTAAATGTGGCTTGAATACCCTATTTATGAGAAACATATATGTTATGGGTGCATTAGTTAGTTCGAAAAACATCACCAAAAATTCAAAGTGCCTATACCTGGTTCAAAAGGTTGTCTTGGAGATACCTTTGGTTTTAATTCTCTACTAATGATAACCTGATCTCAAGTCAATTTTGGAAAAGTGAGTAGCACCAAGTAGCTAATCGAATAGATCATCAATAAGAGAAAATGGGTACTTATTCTTGATTATTGCCTTATTCAGCTAATTGAAGTCAATACACATTCTCATCGTGCCATCTTTATTTTACAAAAATAACACTAGTGTACCCCAAGGTGATACACTAGACCTTATGAACACCTTGTCAAATATTTCTTGGAGTTGAACCTTTAAGTCTCTCATCTTGGAGCCATGTAATATGGAGAAATAGAGATAGGTTTAGTCGTTGACACCAAATCAATGTTGAACTCAATT
Source organism: Solanum bulbocastanum (assembly GCA_037074985.1). Lineage (NCBI taxonomy): Eukaryota > Viridiplantae > Streptophyta > Magnoliopsida > Solanales > Solanaceae > Solanum > Solanum bulbocastanum. Next base: position 22,265,316 of record CM073599.1, read on the forward strand.
TCCCTCATCGAAGGCAGCCCAGGTAAGTCTTCTAGAAACACATCAACAAATTCCTAAACAACTGGGACACTATCAATAGTAGCATCCTCCCCTCGAGTATCATGAACAATAGAAATAAAACTAAAGCACCCATGATTAATCATTTTGTGTGCCTTTACATAAGATATTATCTTTCCCTTAGTCAGATGAGCCATGCCTTTCCAAACTAAATGTGGTTTTCTAGGAAAATTAAAACGTACAAGCTTAGCATAACAATCAACCAAAGCATAACATGATGTTAACTAATCCATGCCCTTAATCACATCAAAGTTGAACATTGACAATTCTAGTAGAGCAACTACTGTGTCCTTGCCCTTAGCTGATATCACATAATCTCTTTACATTCTATCCTACTAATAAAGTCTCCCATACTAGGATCATAACCATATATGGCACAAGAAGAGTCGCAACTCTTTGTTTTAAGAATATAGTAAAAGACAGTGATACATACAAATAGATATCACACAATCTCTATACACTCTATCCACAAATTTTTCTTTCTTTCTTCTAGAATAAAGAGCAATTGCCCTAAAGTTTCTACTATTGCTTCAACAATTATGATGTAACTAACACTAGATAGGAGATGGGCTTGGCCCACTCTTTTTAATTCTCTTAATAAAGTGTATTATTGAAGAAATTACAAAACCTTTATTAAAAAAAGATTATTACACTCTGTGGGTGTGTATCATTAGGATAGACATGCATCACTATTTATGGCATTGCACTGCACATCATTACCATTTTTTTGTGTGAGTGTTTTGTTATGGACATTGTAGTTATTAAATATGAAACACATTGATGATGACATGTATTTGTTGAGGTATTGTTATACGTGTTGTGTGCTACATAAATTGCGAATTGTTAGGTTGAGATGGTTTGATTTTGTGCAAGTTGTAGTTTTGTGGAGGTTTGATTAGAGTGTTGGGAGTACTTGTGTTTCATATTGTTTTACTTTAGGTTATTAGGGATGCTTGTTGAATAACGTTTTCATTTGGTACTCACTCCATATATTTCTACACTTGTGTAGGCTACGATCCCGGATCATCTTGATCATCCATTCTCATCTTTGTCTGAGGATTTCTTTGGGAGTACATGAGGTAGTTGCTTGTCATCTCAGCGGACATCACTTATTCTTTCATTATGTCCTTGTTCTGTCCTAAATACAAAAACATTCAGACTTGTATTTCTTTTGAATCTATTGAAATATTTAGAGGCTTGTACACGTGAAACCAAGTTTTGGGGAATTTGATTTATATTATGATATGTTACCTTTAGTATCTTATTCTGTTCTTACTTCTAATTTTATCTTATCGTGGTTTGTTTACACTAACCTGTCTTGGTGGGATAAGGCAGGTGCCATCACGCCGATTTTTGGGTCGTGGAGTATTCACTTTGTCCTAATTTATGTGACACAAATGAAATTTGGAGAGACAACAAAAATGTTTATATAGTTTTTATAAATATTTTAAGTTGTTGATTATTGTGATTTATAGACTATTTATGTAATTTTAAATAATATATGTTGCTCCCTCTCTCCCAATTTATGTGGCACTAAAGAAAATTATACGTTCTTTAAAAAATTTAAGTTGTTATTTATTTCTATGTATAATACTTTTTACGTAATTTTTAAATAATATATGTTACTCAATTTGTCCCAATTTACGTGAAACTGATAGAATTTCAAGAGTCAATAAATTTTTTTATATGATTAATAAATATTTTAAGCTGTCAATTATTGTTCTTTATAGTAATTTTACATAATTTTCAAATATATAACAAACTAGAATGAAAAGCAACACAAACAAACTGAAGATAGAGAGAATAGTGAATTTTTATTATAAATACCCTCAATTAGAAGATGACAAGTCAACAAACAGTTGTCTGCTACTAACTGCTTCACTTAGTGATAATTTACTATAACACCCTATAGCGATAGTATGTGCACGACCAAGTAAACATTGGCAAAGACCCATAATTTTTAAGGGGTCGTTTGGTAGAGTGTAATAGGAAAAATAATGCATGCATTAACTATATGTATTAGTAGTCCCTTGTTTGGTGCTTTTTTCATATGCATTAGTTATATACTTTATTGTGTGTTGAGGAGTGCATTACTAATACCATGTATTTCTAGATATTAATGCAAAGGATTTAATACATGCATTATCATGGTTAAAGACCCAACTACCCCTCAAAAGTACTTTTACATCTTTGCCACCATAAATGTGAAGGATGGTTTTGTAAATAAATATTTTTATACAATGCATACTATTTTTAATACACCAAACTAAACAATGCATAAGAAATCTATGCATAACTAATGCAAGTATAACTAATACAAGCATTACTAATGCAAACATTATTTATACACTCTATTAAGCATTATTCTTATACATTCTACCAAACAACCCCTAAGTGTAAAAGGAATTTGAAGCTTGTAAGGTTAATGTTATAAGTGTATATTATTATTCCATAAAATTGAACAAGATTTGAGCTAATGTTGAAGCCCAAGTATGTGAGCTAACCCAAGATGGCTTTCATGACCTTATCTGGCCTTTGATGATCCATATGTGGGTGTAGAGTGTGGGTTTTAGGCCTAAGCTTTAAGGCTAAGTGTTGAACTATATAAGTGATTTATGACCGTGAAATGAAGGTACGATTTGTTCATCTTAATGTTCATTGAAGCACCTTATAAAAAAGTGAACTTTTGTGCGATATGACTATCCACAATGGAATTTATGGCCAAAAAAGTAGTTGCACAACTGTAGGTTTTGCTATGGAAAAGATTTGAGAAGAGTTGAGTTTCTGAATCTAAATCCACAACCTTTCATGGTGGGATTTGCAATTATAAATAGCCATCCACGGCTACTTTCACGACTGTGAAACATTTATGGCCATGAGTTAGTCCATAAAGTTAAGTTGGCATAAAGTTTATAATATGTCCAAAAGTCAATCTAAGTTTTCATCTCCAGATCAATGGACAGGAAGACCGCACAATCAGACTCAAAAGAATATGTTGAGACCCTGTGCAATTGACTTTTATAGGTAATTGAGATGATCACCTACCTCTTATTGAATTTTATTATAACAATAATTACCATTCCAATATTCATATGACTTTATTTGAAGCACTTTATGGGAGAAAATGTAGTCTATTACTGGTGGTTTGAGTTAGATAAGGTCACTTTGATACAACCAGACTTAGTCCACCAAGCCATGAAAAATACAACATTTATCATAGAGCGGTTGAAACTGCTCAAAGCTAAAAAAAATCTTATTCAGATATGAGGTGAAGAGATAGTTAGAGGTTGATAATTATGTCTTCTTATAAATATCTCCCATGAAAGGGGTGTTGCGTTTCAGTAAAAAGGGGTAGCCTAGCCCTTAGTACAACAAACTCTAACATACTTTGAGCAAGATTGGAAATAGCCCTTGATACATTAGATGGAGTCCATAGGCCATGAATCATTTCATGAGTCACATATGGTCCTCGTAGACTCAATCCAATAGAAAGTTTTTCCAATCTTATTTATGTCTTTTCCTTATGTCCAAAGCTTAAATCTCAATGTTTAAACATAATTTTAGGGATTATATCACAATATTCCCTCAAATTTCTCTCTTATTCTTTACCCAAAACTAAGAGCAAAACTCAAGAACAACAAAACACAGGGTTTCAAACTTCTCAATCAAGCTCCTCTATGATACTTTTGTTCTTCTGGGTATATAAGGATTCAATGAGAGTGTCCTTTCACCCTCATGCAAAATTTTATTTTCTTTCAAAAGATTACTATAGAATTCTTAGAATCGAAGTTAGAATATTTACTCAATTTATGAAATTTCATCTTAAGCTTTTGTTCTTGATTGATTTTCTTAGTTTTTATACCTTGTTAAACCATTTTAGTATGATTTCTATGAGTTTTTTTTAACCTTGATGATTTTCAAGCATGAAATTAACATAATATAGATTTTAGTTTTAATACATATTATATGAGATATGATTTTGAGCAAAGTCTCATTTTTGATTCTGAGCATATCATTATATACAAATTATTTTGAAAGGACTATTTAACACCGAGAAAATGTGGATTTAGAAAACTCAAATGCTCCCATAACTATGTGCCACCGTAGAATTTGAGTATACCACTAGTCGATCAACTCTTTTATCCCAAAAGGCTTAGTTGTGGATCCACATTAGATAGATAAGTTCTATACAACAAGGTATATGTTAGCCTTCCAACTTAGGTTATAAGTTGGACATTATAATTAAGCTCATATAATGTATATCAGATGTAAGAAACTCCCCATTAAGAATACTATTTTATTATATACACTTGAATTATCATCGTGATTTCTTGATGTGACAACTTAGATTTATTTTCGGTTCAAAGCTAAACTAATTCACCTTTATATATTTGAATCAAATTCTCTAATGATATCTATAAACTAATTTTTAGATGACTTTCATGCATATCATTACATTTATGTTTTTCTTTAAATTCACCAGTTCTTATTACATCTTGCCACTGAAATAATCATGTTTAACTTCTCCTTATATATTTAGTATATTTCACATGTTGACCGCATATTATTCTCTGTCCTGCATCCTATTATAATATAGATTCAATCGTTCTCTCAGACTTGTGGCCAAACATGTTGCAATATTTCTGGAAAACGACATGGATAGCATGAATCGCGTAAAAGCTTTAGAGGATCTTGATGGACACAAAGTAAAGAAGTACAATGTGTGGAAGATCCATCAAAGTGAAGATAATGAAGCAAGAGGCCATTTGTGTAAATAGTCATCTCATAATTTCGAGAATTCACAAAAGAAGACTCTCTTCTTCCTTGGTTGATTGTTTATTCAATTAGCCTTTCTTTCTTCCCTTCTCATCTCTTATTTCTAATCTATCTCTTACTTTTGTGTTGTTTAATTCCAGATTTGATTTCAATTGGTTTCATCCCCAATTGGAATCCTTATCATTTCCAGTCATCAGTTGACGAGTCCCTCTTGTTTGGGAATTTCATGGAGTAGATCGGAGTTAGATTTTTATTTCAGACAATATTCTTTTTAGTGAAGTTAGAGGTCATATCCCAACAAACTTATTTTTCTTCATTCCATTCTGTAGAGGCTTTATTCCAGACATTAGTTGTTTAGTTCCTCCGTGAATTCTCAATCATTTCATTCAATTATATACTAAGTATTTGTTTCAGTTAATTATGTTTTATCTTTTGCTTGCACTTCATAGAATGTCAATTTAATCCTTAAAAATGTGTCAATACCAAAGGTTTGTTTGAGATCATTTATGATCCTAAACATCGATCACAACTAGGATGCAGACTCAAATCGTGACATCGATCATGTTTTGATAAGTGAATACCTATAGTGACTTAATAAGACCATTATAGACAACTTGCTTTATTGTGATTAAACTTAGCTATAGTAAAGTCTTTTGTGTTACTTGCTTAGGCACAATCAAATGTTTTAAGTTGGGGGTGTTGATGTGCCTTAAAATTAGGGCACATATGATGTCTTTTACTTAAGTTCTTTATGTACTTATGCATGTTTCATGTGTTTTTAATGTTAGATTGTTGTTTTATAGGTATTCAGAGTCAAAATGGACAAAATAAGGACAAGTTGAGATTTTTTTTTCTAGGAAGTGTCTCAACTTTTCCTTGTTTTGGTTATTTTGATTCTGAATACCTTTAAAACAATATGCTAACACTAAAAACATACTAAAAAAAAAATGCACGAAGGATAAAGAAAACTCAAGTAAAAGACATCTTATGTGCATTCAATTCAAGACATATCATCTAAACTGACCCTGACCCATCCCCTTTCGTACCTTGACATGTTAAAACTAGTAGCTCAAATTTTTAGCTCTTCAACACACAATACAACACACGGATCATATGTCAAGCATATGGTTCATATGTTGTTTTGTATATGCATACTTGTAGCCTCATGTTATAAAAGAAGAAGGGGCCAATAGGTCATACATATTATATATGAAATGATTTTTGGAGAACCACTTAGATTGCTGAGAGGATATTGTATTGTGATGATTGCCCAAAATCATATATACTAATGTATGTTAAGCTGACTTGGGTTGAAGTCCCACCCACCAAGTGAAATTGACTTGGGTTAAAGTCCTGTCGCACCAAATTAATCAAACTTGGGTTAAAATCCCTTCGCATTAGGATAAATTGCTAGATTGAAGTCTTGTCGGTCTCTAATCAAATACCACCTATTACAGGTGCTATTCCTATTGGCTCATGATACGAGTTATGATGTGTACTCACACACGACATTATGGTAAGACGACCTGTTTCGATGGGTGAAAGATTGGACACCATGTTGTACACATAGAGCAATGTTATTGTCACCATTTAGGTGATTCCCATACAAAAAGATTATGCTTATGATTTTTTATTTCTATTTATAAATGCCCAATCCTTAATTAGATGAATTTATATTTATTGAAAGGTTTTCTACACTACTATGATACTTGATTTTATGAGGTAAAAAGTATATTTATTTTCATGTTTTGAGGTTTATTTGAAGTAATGACATAGAAGAGTATTGGTTCCACTATATACCTTATTCCTCAAGTTTCATGATATTTATGTAGCATGTTCTCTTTATATGATATCATATTCCCTTATTGAGTTGATTATGTCTAATCATACGATTACCATTTTACGGTACTCACATTTTTTATGTTGGGGGTGTTGCACTCAAAATGCTAATTTTGGTATTTAAGATGACACATTTCCTCAATTGTCATTCCTCTCTTAAAGAAACTCCTATTGGTGTGCCTCACTTACTATTTGAGGTCAATTCATGTCACTTAGTGTAATTAGGTCCTTTGGGTACGTCGAGACCTTGTTCTGATATTTCTATTCTGGATCATGTCTTAGAGACATCATAGTCAATTGTACTCATATTATGCACATGCTTTGAAAACCATCCCACATGGTCTATACGCTAGAATTTTAGTTATGTATCTGTTGAAAAGTTCTTTATGCTATTTTATGAAAAAATAGGCTCAAAGTATGCTTTTCATATGTTTTAAATTTATAAAAGAGGTATCTTATGAGACTCAAGTCTACCAATCTGCTTAAAAGTATATTTTTATAAAAAAAATACTATACCATTGTATGCATGTAGAAATGTTCACTCGATCAAGTCAAGACATCGGTTGCCTTTTCGTCCCACCAAGGTTCAAGACATGATATTTCTTACATTACTACTTACATAGAAGTGTGGATTAAGTTGTTGGTATCAACATGTATGTTTATTGTCAATAGATTCAAAATCAAGGGTAGTTTTGAGTTTTCATGTTTAGGCTTCTCTTTTTTTCTTTTTCTTTTTTAATATTTAGACATTTGATAGTTGTCCAATACTTAATCTGTAATTCTTTCTATTTTAGATTTACATGTCATTTATTTCTCCCGTCAATTTTTATTTGTCTACTATATTAAAATATTTATTTATTTTTATCTATCTAGATTTATCACTTTTAGTTCATAATTTAATTATCATTTATTAACTATGGCCATTTCCCAATATATTTCTCAAAATATTTAATTTATTAAGTAAAATTGTAATTCTATTTTTATTATTTCTTAAGAATTAAGAAGTGTGACAAGTCAATACTAAATAAGTAAAAATAAACCAAAGGAGCACTATCAATAGTACTAGAAGAGTGAGTAAAGATTTGGATATCAACATGTGTGCTTAGTGTAATTATCTAATTTTTTTATGATGTTTGTCTTTTCATTAAGTGCTGCTTTAAGTCCTTAATCCTTTCATATTTTTACAAATAATATCCCTTTGGTTCTAATTTATGTGGCACCTTTTGAATTTGGAGAGTTAATTTTAAATAAATTTTGACATAAAATTTGTAATAATAATAATAGTAAAATTTACGTATATGAAAACTACGCAAAAAAATATTACAAGTCATAATAATAAACCAATCTAAAATATTTAAAATGAATTTTGACTAACCATTTAGAGTGTATTTTTTCGTTTAAATAGTATTTTTTATATATGTTTTGAATATCTATGTTTTAAATTTAAATATTAATTTATTTTAATTTCAAAAATTTATGATAAGTATTTGAAATGAAGGGAGTAGTGAATTACCTCCTTATTTAAACTACGTGACTATTTTTCGAAAACTATGTACATTAATTTATAAAAAGTCTATTGGACTTAATCATATTAATTTATAGTTAACTTGCTTACCTTTATATTGTGATATACATTCTCCAATTATATATAAAAAAAGATTATTAGTATAAGAGGCAATTACAAATAATTCAGGGCATCAAATTATGATAATAAGTTCTTTTTCTTAAAAAAAATAATAAATAAATTTGGACAGAGATAGGGAACAAAAGAAACCTTTATTAATGGAAGCAAATTGAACCCTTCATTTCAATTATAAAAGAGACGGATCGATCCGTTAGTTTAAACTTATCTATGTTATTAAATTAACATATATATATATTTTTTATGTAGGACCCGTGCTTGCACGGGTTTGCCATCGTCTAGTTATAGTTATATTTGATAGTTATAAATATACCAAAAAACATAAACATATACTTGATTTATACATTAAACTATACCATCTAATGTCCCATCAAGTATACGTAACAAGGGTTGGGAAAAGGAGATTTTAAGTGTTATATTCTTATACAAGGTAAGGTGATATAGGAAGGTGTAGGAATTGAGTGTTCATATAAAAAAGGGTTGAATAACTATGTGAATGATCTAACTTGTTCTTAGGTGTTGTCGTTAGCCTGTAAAGGCTATATCGAGCTGCTTTAATAATCATAGGGTTAGGAATTATATAACTTTTTAACGGAAGTAAAAATGATTTTTTCTTCTTTTTTCATGTAGTCGGGGCGTGGGGGGTGGGGGTATTCTTGAATTTGTAGCCTACTAAGTATCACACAAGTAACTACATGTAATTTTGAGAGAAGCACAATAGGCTAGTAGAGCCGTCTCAACAAGTTTGGTGGCCAAAAGCCAAACTTCATAGAGATGCCTTATTTTTTTGTAGTTGTTTTTATATAAATTGAACAATTATAATATACTCAATATAATTCTACAAGCGAAGTCTTGAGAAAGTAGAAGGAACGCAGATCTTACGAAGTAAACATGTAAATAATGAAAACTTTTAATGAAAAAATATAATATATGTTAGAATAATAAATCTTGATTCAAAAATTTAAAAAGTTTATATAATGATATTGAAATAGTTGCGTTGAATTTGATAAGTTGATATAATGATATTAAAATAATATTGATTTGTTGCAGTACTTGTAATTTAAAGAATACACCAAAAATTAAATTTATTTATTTTTATAAACACACAACAATATATTTTACATAATGCAAAAGGTTTGACCATTTGATATACTTTAGAATACTCAATAAAAAGAGAATAAAAATAGAAAGGGTGATTAAAAAAGATGAATGCATGAATAGTAATGTTGGTTCATGATAATTGTCAAGATATGAATAAGTCAACAAATAACGTAACCACGTAAGAAATAATACGACAATTAACTATACACTATTTCATTTCTCAATTATTACAATGACCTCCGCATTAAATAGAATAAACATTTACTATTATATTTTCTACCCAATATTTTCTTTCAAATCTATCAATATATAACACTATCTCATTTCTCAATTATTATAAGGACTTCTATATTTAATAAAGTAGACATTTACTATTATATTTTCTATCCAAAAATTCTTATCAACATTTATATATAAAAAAAAATTGGGGGCACAAAAAATTTGAGGCGCCAAACGACGACTTTAATGGCCGGCTAGTTAGCAAATTGCTAAAAGCAAGAGTTTAGGGTGTAAATTGCCAAAACTTATACAGGTTTTGGGTGCAAACAACATTCTATCCGAAAGCTTTTGTGCAGAGGCCTTCTGCAAATCCAAATTTCGGTGCTTGTAAATTCAATCTAGGTAGTATTGTTTCTTCCAAAAATTCATATTTGAATGATCAAAGGATTCCTTCAGAACTTGTAATTTCACAGTATTGTTGTTGTTGTTCATATATCTGTAATTACATGGCATGTCATCAACTGTTACATTGTCAAATTCAATCTCTGTGGAGGACTGCATTTCACTTAGGGAGTAAGCTACGCAGTTCCCATTTCCGAAGGTCACATCCCATTTGTCCTCTATCCACATCTCTTAATAAGGTGAATTTAAAAACTTCATCTTCATTTAACAAACCCCTTTTACTTCTCAGTCTAATGCTTTATTTTGTGGTATGGGTTAGGGTTACTGCAGGGTTTCACAACCCATTTATGCAAAAAATATTGATACAGACCAAGTGTTACACAGAGATGGGCTTTTTGATTCTCCTCATACTGAAATTAGGACAACCAATATTGATCCTTCCAATGGCAAGCTCATGCTCATCGATGGAACCTCAATAATATACCGAGCTTATTACAGATTACTTGGTATGTTTTTTTTTTTGGGTCTATTTTTAGCTTTATAGGTTATGGTTACTTCAAGTTACGACTTTTTATACTCTACTATATCATCCTTTGTTGGATATTCTTGTAGATGTTTGTGGTGTATTCGATCTACTAAGCATCAATAACTTCTGCTTTAGTTATGTATTCCTTATCTTGATGACCTTAATTTTCCAACAGTGAAGAAATTGTTATACCATCTGAATAGTTTTGGAAGTTGGTGTTAGGTCTCATAGAAGATGCTTAAATGGTATTTAGGTTAATGGTACATTTTGTTTGATTGCTTCTGCAATATGAAAATATAGAAAACTAAGGGAGGGAAAGAGGTTGATTGAAGCAAAGAACAAAACCGACACAAGTTAGTGGACAAATCAATATATTGGAAGAGAAGAAGATTCTGAAAGAAAGGAATATTGGAGTTGCTTAATGAGTTTTATGATCTCTTGGAGAGTCACATTTTTATGTAGGCCTTGTATGTGGGAAATTTCCCCATTATGTTGATAACTATGTGTAAAAGGAAAAGGTCTTTGGTTGGAAAGATCAAGTATCAGTAAGTTTCTTTAGGAGTGAATAATGCATTGATCATTCAGTTAATGATGATGACGACAGATGTTTGAACTCTTCACTGAACACAACTACTACGAAATCAAGTGATTGTTGAAGAAAATCCTGTAATATATTCTAAAACATGAGAAACAAGACATCCTGAAAGTGCTGATTCCTCAATTAATGGGTTTTCTAGGCTAGAACCATACGCTCTGAAGTTCCACCGATAATGAGAAGTAACAGAAATCTATATTCAGCTAACAACTACACATTTGAAAATTGCTTAATTGATAGTAGATCATATTTACCTCCTTGAGCTCCCAATAATTTTGTGGTGCCAAATACTCTCTATAGGAGCCTCTAGGACCTTCACATTAGTTATTATTTTGTGAAAAGAAGTCTTTGTTATGTTTGTTGCTGTAACTTCTTTTCTTCCTGCTGCAACTTGCACAAAAATTCTTTTTCTTTTTTTGTACTAGGTTGGAAACGAAGAGAGATGAAGGAACAAGAGGTAGAAGAAAACATGAAGAAAGAAGTGAATGGACATTTTCTTTCCTATCTTTGCTTTAAGAGGATATGAAGATATAAATGGAAAGGATATTAAGCAGCAGGGATAGTTACCAATATATATCATTCGTCCATCTAGTTTACCGAACACGACCAAAATGTATACACTACATATATTCTCGGTTGTATATGTTGTGTATATGTATGTATATTATATGTATATAGGTATGTATATTATTTGTATAAGTATGTATAGATATGTATATTATATGTATAGGTATGTATAGTATATGTATGTATATTATATGCATACTAGTATAGAATATATACTACCATTGTGTATATATTTTGTAAACTAGATGAGCCAAAGGTATATGACTGTAATTTTCTCAGAGCATTGACTTATTTCCTTTAGTCACTAAGTAGGTGGGTCAATCAAAAAAGAATATGACACTTTTTGTGTCACGGTGAAAAAGGAAAAGAATTTTGTTGCTATATAAACTTCTCTTTTCCCTTCTTTTCTATATGCTTGCCTCATGACGAGGTAGGATGTGTTGAATAAAGGAACAATAAAAACCTTTAGTTATATATGGAGCATTGTATGGGATCAAAGGCCCAAACCAAGAAAAGAAAAGGTTTAGCAAGAGGCCCTTTTACTTTTTTGGGTGGATAAGCAAAACACGATTTCTTAATATGGTAATGTCATTTTGAGTAATCAAATTTAGTTTTATGTGCCTGTATACAAAATTTGTGAAGAAATTTGCTTTTCTTTCTTATACATTAGTATTAAATCTTGTGGTGTGGTTTATTGCTTAAAACTAGTATTTGATATTAAAAGTGGTACTACACATTGAAATCCAACATTTGCAGAAACCAATGCTCTAAGGCCAGAGTCTCTAAAAATAGGGTGACCGAAAGTTATACTCTCAAATACAAGTTGTTATCGTGAAGTATGTTATCATCGATAATAGACCTATGAAGTGACTTCAATAATGTGATCAAAATTCTATTAGTTGATGAAGCATTCTGCGAAAAGGCTTAAAATGATTGCCTGCATAATTTTCAAAAGATGAGGTGTTAGTATTTTTTTTCTTTAAGTATCTTGTAGAATATACTTAGGGGTCGTTTGGTGTGAGGGATAAGAATAAATAGTCCTGGGATAAAAATTTGGTGTCTTGTTTGGTTGCCATGTTTGGGATGATTTATCCCACCAATTATACCATAGTGATGGGATAAGTTATCCCATATACATGGTGGATAAGTTATCCAAGTATAAATTTATCCTGGGATAACTTGTTCTCAACCAAACGACCCCTTATAGTCCAACTCTATCTAATATGTTAATTTTCATTTTAAGCCATGTCTGATTTGCTAGATGACACAAGTCAAAGGTTCTTTTTTGTGCTTAACGGCCAAACTAACTTTGAATGATGGATACTTTCTTCTACTTGGCTTATGTTGGTTGATCTTTTTCACAATTATTTACCCTTTGCTAAGATATCAATGAGGTGCATATTTTGCTTCTGAAACATAGTTAAATTTCTTGGATTGGAAAACTGAAAAAAGAAATTAGAGAACACTCGAGTCAAGTTAGTGCATGTCAGTCCCTTTAGGGACATCCGATAAAATTGAAATGATACAAAGAAGATCAGCAAGGCTCTTGCGCGACAAGCACAATTTGAGAAATGGTCCAAATTTCTAAAGAAAAAAAGTTAGTGTGTGTTAGGGTTTTGTGTTATTTGACTTGGTAACTTGAGAGTCAAGCTGGTCCTTTTATCATGAGCCTATTTGGATATGGACATGTATTCTTCCTCTTCAAGTCTGGTGAAATCTACATTTAGTGATAACTATTTCTTTATGTTTGGACAGCTAAATTGCACCACGGTCATCTTTCACACGCTGATGGCAATGGAGATTGGGTACTAACAATATTTACAGCATTGTCACTTGTAAGTCTTTGCTTCTTTAGCTCCCTGATGTTCCCTGTGATTTTTTAACACGGGAAAAGTTCGGCAGTTTCATATCTACATTGTGGGACTACCCTGTCTACCCTAAATGAAGAGCTTTTCTGTCTTAAGGAACTCCTCCATACTTGTTTAATACCAATGTGAAGAATGTGAACTTCCAAAAAACAATTTAATATATCCAGAATCAAGAATTCCAAGATTTCTTTAAAATGCTCATTTTAGCTTAAGCTACTTGCTAATGTTAGCTCTTCCCTAGTTGCTTGAACTTGTTTATATGTACTATATGGATCTATGTTTGTCGCCTTCTTTTGCTTATGGTTCGTATTTTGATCTAACCATATGCTTTTCTTGCAGATTATTGACGTTCTGGAATTTCTTCCTTCACATATATTGGTCTACCTTTTTTTCTCTTTGATTTAAAATTACTCTTCAGTATTAGCCAATTGGTTTACTTCTTTTAATCTTAAATCTGTGACAAATTGCCTTCAAATCTGCAAACAAACACTCAAAAAAATTTGGGTCATTTAATTACTGCAAGAACGGCTAAGTTGTGAGGGTATTCAGCAAAACGCCTCAAGGCTTACGTGTGAAGCTTATGCCCTAAGCACCCGATTGTACGCCCTAAACACGCCTTACGCCTAATGCCCAAAGCTTTGGGCTTGCCTAAATGAATGATGCTTAATAGCTTTTTTTACATCTATGGAAATAAGAAGATTGAGAGTAACAATAACAAGTCGTAGTGTTGGATTCTTACTATATATTTCAGAACACCGTGAGGATTACTATCTTTTATGTTTCTTTTAAAAATACATAGATGAATTTACAACTTCACGTGCCATTAGTCTTTATGTTTTATCCTATGTTTCAAAATGATCTTATTTCATTACAATAACATACCCATTGAAATCCCTCACAAGTTGGGTCTGAGGATGGTAAAGTGTACCCAATCCTTACCACTACCTCTTTGAGGTAAACCAATTGTTTTTGAAAGACCCTTGGCTCAAGCAAATCACAACAATTATAAAACGAAAAAAGGATATCGGGGAGAAACATGACAACTAATAGCGAAGTATTGCGGTGCATATATACAAGGTACCATAGCAACAACAACAAAGTGCGATCACCTAAACACAGTGGACCACATATGATATCAAATACCAAAAGCCAAAGACTACATAAATACTACAACCCACATGGGCTCTATACTACCACTGAACCAAATACATGAATAAGCTAGTAATAGGACAACTCTTAACTATCTACTAACCTTCTATCCTTATCCGTGACCCCCTCGAAGGTCATGTCTTCAATAAGTTGAAGATGTGCCATATCGTATCTAATCACCTCCCCCAATACTTTTTCTGCCTAGAATCTGCCTTTCCTTGACCCCACTATATCCAATCCTCCACACCTCCTCGTCGGGGTATCTGGACATCTCCTTTTTCACATGTCCAAACCATCCAAATCTTAGCGACTAGCTTAATTGCCATTATCCTAGTCTCCAAATAATAAAACAAATGAATTTTACATATTGGTATCGTTGTAGAACCCAAAATATAAATGGATGGAATGCATATCTATTTGAAGTTGAACTTATTCTAGCTTATGGATGATTAATAGTTTTTGTCATCGAATGGGAGTCTCTTCATAATATCTTCTTCATTTGACTTCTTTTGTACAATTTCTTTGATCAGTTTCTTTTCTTTTTTTGCATTTGCTGTGATAAATACTGTCTCATCTGACTTTAGTTGTATTCTTTGCAGGTTGTTTTTGATCATGACGGTAAGAGTTGTTATTGTTCCATTTCTTTCTCCTTGACCACTCTCAGTTTATTGTCATTATGTGTTTACCTTTTGTGTCCATGCTCTTTGTTTTTCATACAAATGTCCAACACTTACAACCTTTTGATAGAGTTTCTTTTATTGCATTGCCATCGTTCTATGCATGTGACTCATTGATTAGACAGGGCATATGTAATTTTGATATATGTGTTTCCTTCCTTTATCTCATTTTTATTATGACGCGATTCCTTCTTGTTACTTCACTTGTTAAATCATTTGGTATATTTAGAATCATAGTAATTTTTATTTATCAAAAGTAGTATGTTATTCAGAATGTGCAAATAATAGAAACTGAGGTTTTATACTGGATAAAAGCAATAGAAAATACAAAGAGAGACACAAGTATCTCACATCTCCTGAAACAATAAAAAATACAAAGAGAGACAAGTATCTCGTATCTCTTAGAACAACAATCTTTCTGCATTTAAAAGATATATTATATCCTGCCTACATATTACTGGATCTACTATTATATAATAGATAACTAGAACTACATAAATATTCAGGATAAAGACATATAACTTCTAGTAAGCATAAGGTATTGCCAAATAACTCCTAATAACTGTAAGCAACTGTTCAATCCTGAATGTGTGAAACCTCCAGGAATTTGAAAAGACTTAAATCATTATCTTCTCCTATCTTTCTTTGCTTCTTCCTCCTTGAATAGGTCTAGAGATACGTACCTTATTAGTACCTCCCACCTGGAAAGAAGACTTGTCCTCGAGGCAAAAATTGGGAAACTGTGCAGCTAATAGACTTTTTTTGGCCGTATGGCTGAAGGCGTAAAAGGGCAGCATCACCAACATTAGAAGAGAGGTCTATGTGCTTATAATCTTGCTTGTGCTTTCATCCTTGAGTGGGCCTTCGTAAGGTTCAGCATAGCATCTCTAGTCAACATCTATTCTTCAAGGTATGATTGGAAAGATGTTGTTCTGAGTGTTTGCTGAGGAACACCTTGCAGTTTATAAGTTTTCCCTTCAATTGGAAGATAAAGAACATTTTGTTCCAATTGGCTTGTATTGTGTTCAGGGATGCTAGCCATTGTATACCCAACACCATGTCTGCGTCACCAAAGGAAAAAAGGAAGAAATTGTGCTTTATGATCAAGTTAGAAACCTCTACTGATAGGTCGTGACAAACTTTGTTGCATTTGATAATTTCACCATTGCCTATCTGGACACCGAAGGTAGGGATATATTGGACTGTCAACTCAAGTTGGGACAAGTTAACACATTTTTATGTCATTGTGCATTGATTGATTAACTTAATTATAGATGCTTAGAATATTTATTCCATCGTATTAAATTGTAATTTATTCTCTTTTCTTAATTTGTCATATGACTTAAGTATCCCTTCTCATGGGATGTAGAAATATATATTGAGAAATACAAAAAAATAATTTTCTCTCCCAAATCTTAGTATTAGAGCCATTGCTGCCTTTTGAGGTGAATTTTTCTCCCTCAGAACACTAGGGTTCTTTTTCTAAAAAGAGAAGTCGAGTTTTCTCTCACTTGAAGTTGATTGCTTTTGAAAAATTCTTTGTCATCATCGTGAAAAAACTAATACCACTATCAGAAACAAGCCCGATGACCAAACCCCGACCAACCACTATCAGAAACAAGTCCAGACGCACCGTCACACTCCACCAGAAGGCCCGGCACTAGCGATGAATAACTTCGTAAATATGCTTTAAAAAGATTGATAATGATGATAAGGTGCAATAACTCAGAGTTTAGTTAAAAAGTGGAACCTCAGAAATTTGTCTGGTGAACCTTAGAAGTGCATAAGTTTAAGTGCAAATAGTGTGTATATTTATTTGTTTATTTCTGTTACACAATAAATGAATCAACTGGTCAAGTTAGTTAGCTTTGCCTTATTAGTAGCTAGTTACGTCGTTGGATTAGTTAGAAGCAATTAGCAAGATAAGGTTCTTTCTCATTTCTACATAAGGCATTGTATCATTATAGATTAAGAGCCTGCTTGGAATGACTTAAAAGTTGGTCAAACCTACTTTCAAGTCATTTTTAGCTTTTAGGAGTGTTTGGCAAGGTTAAAAATAACCTAAAATAAGTTTAAAATGACTTAAAAAAATTAAAAACCAAAAGTAGGATTGCCCCTACTTTTTATTTTTTGACTTAAAAAGTCATTTATGTTTGACTTTTAATTTTTTGACTTAAAAGCTACTTTTTTTTGAGTCAATCCAAACGGGCTCTAAATCATCAATTGAATATACAAGTACCCTTTCCTATTGAATTCTATTCTTCATCTTATATCCTCTCATTCACCATATCTGAATAACTTGAGCTTCTCCATTAAGCTCCTGTCCAGCTCCTAGAAACTAGGGTTTTATCTTGAATTCCTGCCTTTTAGCTAACATTGGTATCAGAGCCAATCTATCCTTGGCAACAATGACAAAATCAGCAAGAGCAAATGAAAGTTCTTCTAGTGAAGTAAGGGAATTGTGTGAAATGATGCAGAAAATGTTATTGGAAATTGGTCCTCTAGCAAAGAAGGTTTCAAATCTTCAAAATTGGATCAAGTGGTGCTAGAGATTAAGGAACAAATGGAAAGTAATGGAGCGAATCAGAGGGATAAAATACCCACAGGGGGAGGCAAAATACCAGCAGGTGGAAGGTAGTCAGAGCAGCAATCGCACAACAGCTTCAGTAATCATAATTTACCCTCGGGGTCGACAATGGAGGTTTTGAAGTTTTCTGGAGAAGATCTCAGATCTTGGTTGTTTAGAATTGATCAATTCTTCAATATGGAGAATATTCCCATGGAGGAGAAGATTAGCATTGCTTCTCTACAGTTAGAAGGTGAAGCTGTTCGGTGGCACTTGTTTTTTATGAGATACAGGCAGTACATTCAATACACCAACTTGGAATGAATATGTGGTAGTGTTAGTGGAAAGATTCAGGGCAGATTCTCCAAAAGATGGTTAGTTTTGAATTCTCTAATCTTTCTCATTTCTACCCACAACAAACTTCTGACAAGAAGACATCATATACTTGCAAGGTTTGCGATGAAATGCCTAAAAGAGATTTAGATGTAGCTTCTCTGTATAGTGGCACCATTGAAAGAAACAATAAAACTGAAGCTTTTGAAGACTTGTTTTGTGATGCATTCTTTATAGATAATGATAGTGATGCGAGACTTTTGAAAATATGCATCTTGGTTTGTTTTTGTTGAATGATGAGAGTGATATGGATACAAAATCCTTGGATAGTGATCGGAAAGAAGTACTCTCATGGCAAGCTCGTTCTGATACAATTCTTTCCAAGATCATGACTGCCTGCGATTCATGGTTAAACTTGGAGAGTAATAAGAAGACCTGCCAACATGAAGAGAATGAATAATTGCTCTTTCTAATAGCAAAGGAAAGACCAATACTAATTGTAGAGGAAAGAATTAAAGTGTGGATTGATGGTTTTCTATCATTGGCAACTTGGGATGTGATCGGACAAGAAAGCAATAATGTTGAGGATGGGAATGTATGACCATATGATGTACCTTGTGAACTGTCATAGTGTTACACATTTAGAAGTCATCAATTATTAAATCTCTAGTTCATATTTCACTCTTGAGAACAAGGGTGATCTCAAGGGGAAGGGATGCACTCAGTTTCCACCGTTACTGTTTTCATCGTCTTCACTTGGAAAGATGAGTTCGATATCTTTTGGGCGGAATATGGAGAATAGAGGCAATCAGCTGTTTATGTTATTCCACTCTCCTGGCCTTTTATTCAGGAATGCGAGTCCGACAGTAGAAGTGACTGCACCATCTGGGAAGAATGGATGACCTTTTGCAGTCATCAATAGCTCGGGACAGACACATGAATGTTGTGGAAATGGATTTAACCTTGGTGGAGCAGGTGGGAAAATGTCTGAGAGAATTACAGCTAATCATCTCAACATTGCGGAATCAATTGCTGATGGTTGTCGAAGTAGAAGTCAGCAGATCAAGCTACTTGGGAATTCTTTCATACATTGACTGTTTCCTCATTTAGTTCTTGAGGTCAAGGATCTCTTTGCAGCAAGGAATACTGATACCCAATAAATGAATTAGCTGATCTTCCATGATGGAGGTCTCAAGTTCGAAACCCCTTGCCAGCGAAAGTAAGGGGTTTGCCTTTTGGGTTGAGCTCGTCGCACCGGGCTTGCCTAGTGTGGGCTACCTCTCCTATGTGGGTTGCGAACTATTGCATAGGAGCGGGGGTTTTACCCTGTGTGCACCCAAAGGGTAGCGGCTGCGCGTTTCCCTTGTCATCAAAAAAAATAAATGAATTAGCTGGTCAAGTTAGTTAGCTTTGCCTTATCAGTAGTTAGTTATGCTAGTTATGCTGTTGGATTAGTTAGAAGCAGTTAGCAAGATAAGATTCTTTCTCATTTCTATATATTCTATTCTTCATCTTCTATCTTCTCATCCACCATAGCTGAATAACTTGAGCTTCTCCATTAAGCTCCTGTCCGACTCCTAGAAACTCGGGTTCTATCTTGAATCCCTGCCTTTCAGGTAACGATTTCTTTATAGTAACATCGGAATTTCTATTTTGTACAGTTAATCTTTTATTGGTTTGCAATTGATGAAATTCAGGTTAATTTTTTTTTTTTTTTTTTTGATATAGTTCCTTGGGCACTTCGATTTCTTGATACAATTTTTTCTAGCAATACCATTGATCTACACAAACATTGATAATTGATTAAAGTTTTAAAAATAATTGGGAGTAAGCGAGTTTCTCTTAATAATGCTTGTCAAACCAAATCCTTTCAGGATTTTCACTTGGCCATATGTCTCTTTCAACCAAACAAAATTTTGTTGCAAAAGGTATGTTTCACTATTTTTCTTCTTTTGTCCTCTTTCATAAGTTAACTACACTGAGAACCAAGTTGGAGCATTTCTTTGGTACTGATGCAGCTAGAGATTTTAGAGAATCGAACAATAGCTTATGAATGAGATAACACTTCTTTTATTGACAAGATTAACACTTATTACAAGCCTATTCCAGTGCGACAGTCCCTAACATAAACTGCAATGGATTTCATTATCCTATCAAAAATACAAACAAACATGTACTGCAATGAAGTATATCAGTTTCTTATGGGATCTTCTTGATAATTACTTCATGCCATTTTAGTATTCTACACCATTATGTCAATTTTTTTCTCTTAGATTTGATACCAGCAAATTTGTTTGTTTCACATTCTTCTGTTTTGAAAGGGGAGGGAGGATGTAAACTCTAATTTGGAATTGGCTTGGTTGAGCACTAACCTTTAACGGTGAGTGTTTGATGTTAGTATATAACTTTAAGTTGTCAAGTTGGTAAAAGTTCTTTCTGGAAACAATAGGATAATCAAGTTTATTTTAGTTCTGAAAATGAAGTTCTACTGAAGATACTTGTTCTCTAGCAGGTTTCTCTTCCGGTTTTACTAGTTGATGTGATTTTATGTATATGAATTTCTTTCTTGCAATATAATAGATAGTGCATGGCTTGTAAAGAGAAGAAGATTACATGTGCATTGTCAGTATTATTTGTAATTTTTCTGAAGAAAATGAAAGTAGTAACTGTTGAATGATACATATAGGAGATATTACTTCCAATTCTGCAAATGTACCTTTAATAAATTAGTATGTTTTTTTCAGGATAAAGCCATTAACAAATGACAAACATTGTAGACCGCATTGATAGTTTAGGTCTTACGTTTAAGCCAAAATCATTTGAAGTATTATTCTCTTGTCAATTGTTCCATTCTTAATATTCTAGATTAACTTTCATAGGCCTGAATTTTCGTCACAATATGTATCCCTCTTACAAGAGCAATCGTTCTCCAACACCTGATACAATAGTTCAAGGACTTCAATTTTTGAAAGCTTCCCTCAAGGCCATGTCTATTAAGGTGATTGAGGTGAGGTTTGTCGAGCACTGGGTCAAAGATCAAATCCTCTAAGCTTGCGAGATGCTAGGTTCATTAGTTTCTTCAGCAGGTGCCAGGTGTTGAAGCAGATGATGTAATTGGAACCTTGGCTGTTAGAAGTGTTGATGCTGGATTCAAGGTAAATGAAGAATCTTTATAAATTGCTAAGCAGGAACAAAATTACCTGACATTAAGAATTTCATACACATTTCTACATTTTCATCTTATGTGAACCCTAACTGTTAGAATCCAAGTTGTTACTTTAAAAACAATAAAGAAATAAAAAAACTGCTTAGGTGTAAGAAAAAAATTTAGAACCTTCTTAGAATTTCTCTGATTAATTTGCTGAATTAATACTTGGCCTCATCTTACAGT
This sequence comes from Solanum bulbocastanum, assembly GCA_037074985.1. Lineage (NCBI taxonomy): Eukaryota > Viridiplantae > Streptophyta > Magnoliopsida > Solanales > Solanaceae > Solanum > Solanum bulbocastanum. The sequence continues at coordinate 22,287,024 of CM073599.1, forward strand.
ATTTGCATTTTCCTTCAACAAGCTTGTCTTGTCCTTGACATGTTAGAAAGCAAAAAATTATTTTTTACGAGAAAACTGATGAAATCTGGTGGAAAAGTGAATGGGGATATGGCAGTTGTCTGGGAGTGGAGCAGATGTGGCAACATCACCATTGAAATCCTGCACTTGCAACCCCATCTCCACCATGATGGCTCAGAGTCTCTGTGCGCCTGCCCATCCATACGCATGTATCGCCAACATAGCATACAAGTACAACAAATTTTATTTTTTTCAGGTTATTAGGTTAATCCTAACTAATCCTATTATAGAGAAGAAATGTACTTAGTTCTTTGAGATAGAAGTAAAAAATTGTAGTCGTGATCAGTGGAGCTCTATTGATGGCCAAAAACAAATTTGGAATATACCGAAGAGATAGAGGATTGTCCTAGCTTGCGTTTGGTGGACAATTTAATTTGGAAGGAAAAGAATCAAAGATGTTTTGAAGGAAAACGGAACAATATTCAGAAGATAAAGACAAACTTCCTAGGGCTTTACTATTGTTGGTGTAAGCAAGTAGTGATAGGAGATACTGAAGATGTGTTAAATGTTATTGACTGGCTGTAACAAGAAGATCTTAGGAATGATGTAAGTAAAACTCTTTGGAGGGGGACTACGCTTTGATGTAGTATACCTATGGATATACAGAAGTAAATGTTACCTTTCTAAAAAAAAAATATATATATGTAGGGGTAGCAAAATCAAGCCCAACCAGCCCAACCCATTTAAGTTTGGGCAGGTTATTGACCCGCCCATTCATTACCTCAACCCATTTCAACCCATGAAAAATTGGGTTGAAAATGTAACCCTAATTGGCTCATGAGGAATCTTGTCAAAATATTTTTTAAAAACTTTGTTCAATTTGATGTGTTATATATGGCCATAATAAAGGAAAAACTAATTTTACTAGGTGTACTAAAATAGTTTAGAAGAACAAATAAAACAATTAAGCTTAGTAAAAATTGGGTTGGGTTGGGTCTTGACCCGTTGTATAACCCATCACCTAACCCTTTTTGACCCAAGCAAATTTGGGTTGGGTGGGTTGGGTCTTGACCCAATTGTTGTATTAACCCATTATGACCCGCCCAAATTTAACTAACTTGCTCAATTGCCATCCCTAAATATATGGGTGTGTTTGGTTTCCTATGTATGGTTGGTCAAAATGTTTGGAAAATATTTTCTCTAGGAAAACCTATTTCTTACAAAATGAGGAAAATGACTTCACTAACGGAAGTAAGGAAAACAAGTTGCATAAGTGGCATTCCAAGTTTATTGTCTCCTCCCCACCCACCTAATTCCCCAACCCTCACCCCTTGACAATCCCACCCCCGCCGCCCTCGAACCCTCACTCCCCATCCCATCCCACCTCCGTAGTGTTTCATATAAATACTCTAGGGATAATATTTCTTGTTTACTTACCAAACACTAGAAAATAAGTAAGAAAACCCACTTATTTTCCAAAAAAACTTTTTCTAGGAAATCATTTTCTGTAGAAAACATTTTCCTTCATACCAATCACACATATAATTGTAGCATGAAAAAGGTATGTTAGGTGGCCACTTGGACAGTAGTGACCTTTTGTATCTCTGCTGCATAGCTGGAGAAGAGAGCTGACAGTGCCAGTAAAAAGTTATTTCGTACTCAAAGTATTTGTGGGCAAAGAGGTCCTTTCAATAAGTGAATCTGAAAAGCATTCCCCTGTGAATTGATCTTCTTAAAAGCTTTTCGTTTTCCAACATCACTTTGTCTTAATAATGAAAATTATTGTCATCTGGACATAAATATTGAATTGTAAAATGAGTATTCTGTATTTTGTCATGTCTTCATTTTGAGATCTCAGCGTTGGCATGTCTTCTTTGTTTTCATAATCTCTGCATTGATTTTTTCATTTGTTTATATACCCAAAATTTGGGCTGCGGAATTCATCAGCTTACGTATAGTCCGTTTCTTATATTTTAGGGATCAATGTGGTCAGTTTTTCTTGCAAACAAGTTGTATCTTAAGAACCCTGATTTGTTATCTAGCTGATATATTTGTTGCTTGCTCTATTATTTATACAGGTACGAGTTGTTTCCCCTGATAAAGATTTTTTCCAGGTTCTATCTCCATCATTACGCCTTCTACGAATAGCTCCTCGTGGATTTGAGTTAGTTCACTTCCCTTCAGCATGTTGATTAATTTGTGCTGGTTGAGACTTGAATTAGCTCATATTACTTTGCTTCTTGATGAATATCTTAGCACTACATCTTTCTTTTACCTTTGGGATTGTATAGGATCAAACTGGCGTAGATGCTGTAGTTAATTAATCTGCTGGAGCTATTATGCTAAATTTGGGGCGTCATGAGATGTGTCATGCCATGAACCTTGGGCTGGGTGGACAGACCTACAATGCCTTCAACTTGCCCGAGTGAACTAGCTCTACATAACATAGGACTTGAAACGTACATAAAGTAGATGAAATAGATTCATAAGATAAAGTCATTAAAAGAATTCCATTCATAGATACTTGCTTTAAATACAAAACTTGTCATAAAAATCAAAAACTAATAATGTATAACTGGGCACCTAGGCTCGTCTATTTATGAATCCTCTAAGCATAATGTGAATAGCAACGTTTATTGAGACAAGGCTCTACCATACCCTCAAGCTATCAAAGCTAAATAAATAAAGACTACACCCCAAGATCAAGTGGGGCTCACTAATAGCTGAATGTGTGGAAACCTAGTGAGTAGCCTTGTCGTCCTGGGTGTTTGAACCTCCATTGTGAAATGCAGTGCTCCTAAGAAAATGGGTGTAAGTACATGTGAATAGTACTCGTATGTAAAACATATTGAAGAAATGTAAGAGTTGCATGAAGGAAAAAAGGACAACCCAAAGCGTAGTGAAAAAAATGTAAGGAGAATCAAGGAATACATACATTAGAATAAAATTAACATTGTCATCATTTACATGAAGTATCCCTTTTATAGGAGTTTCTTAAATAACCGACATATCCACCATGTGAGCACATAAGTCTGATCTCTGCTCGATCGGCTATGCCATCCCATTACCTTGTTAGGGTAATGAAACATAGATATCATAAGTTAGCATTAAAATCCACATAATACTCATATTGAGGGTAACAAAGAGGAAAATTAACAGTACTACCCTTATCGTACATTGGCATATAGTTTCAAGCAGACATGTATCCAGGATTTCAAGATGATGGGTGCACAATCACCTTTAACATAGATGTTCGATTTAATTATATAAATATTTATGATGAGAAAACCTTGATGAACAAACTGTAATTAATACTATTATTATAAGTTTGATTCTATAAATTTGTACATTGACAAAAAGTTGATGAGCAAAACTATAATTAATACTATTATTACAAAAACCTATCATTCATTTTACAATTTTCCTCAATGAGTTTTCATACTTTGAAAACTATCACTAAGAGTATTAGTGCTTAGAGTTTTGAATACCTTACATTCTATATACCAAACTAAGAAACCATAAAAAATTCTTCAACAAACACCTAATTCGTTATGAGTAATGATCTTCAAGAGAGTGTTTGAGGAGAATGGTCATGGTTATTAAAATTATTTGGTCCAAAATACTTTATCATTTAGAAAGATAAGATATAATTTATTATTTTTTTCTCATTTTGTCATTAATATATATATATATTTTTTATGACAAAGGGAAACCCGCAGCCGCTACCCTTTGGGTGTGCACAGGGTAAAACCCCTGCTCCTATGCAATAACTCGCAAACCACATTGGCAAGCCCGGTGCGACGAGCTCGACCCAGAAAGCAAACCCCTTGCTTTCGCTGGCAAGATTTTATTTTTTCTTCAGAGTAAACAATATTGATTAGATATAAAACACATAAATTGAGTACACATCTATTATAAAAATAAGGACAAATTAGTCAACATTATTTCTTATTTATAACATTTTAAGAGATGTCCAAAACAAAAATGTGGGAAGTAAAAAATCGGCAAAAGTATAATGTTGTATTAGGAGATTTAAGAACCCAAGTCAAAAGACGAAGAAAGAAAGGGGAAAATGTATAGAAAGCGGGAGTAACCAAGTGGAAAATATTATGTCCCTAGCGATTATGGAATTAAAAAGTCAAAAGGATTTACCATCACACAGTAACCAAGGTACAAAAGAAAACAATGAAAATATAGAAGAATGTTACTGTAAAAGTTACACATGGGGAATCAATGTCTTGACTTTTAGGTTGAAGGTGCACTCAGCAACCGCCGAAAGAGGTCACATGAGCCTCGTTCACATGCCCTTATTTAAGTATTTAACTCGAAACAATACTATTGTTATACCTAGTCTAAGGAAGGGAGCATGGGTTCACATGAACTCACTTCCTCCACGTAAATCCACCCTTGGTTTCAGCCGCTTGTCTTAAGAACTCATGCCTTCTCGGTTAATAATAATCCTCCGAAATTGTTTATGTGATAAAATTTAGCCAAGGGCTCATAATCATAATTTATATTAATCGTCATGTGTATGATAACATAAAATCATAAAGTTCATACTTTTTGAAGAAAATCATATGATCATTGTTTTATCATTATCATAGTGAAATCAATAACATTCATGGGACATGAATATTGTTAGAATCTAGGGATATCATAAGGAGTTGATGTTCATAATGAAATACATGAACTATACATAATGTTTCAAAATTCAAACCCTAACTCGTCTCATAGTGGAGAAATTCATGTGATATGAAGAACACGATGTGGGGAAAACAGTAACACTTCTGCATGAAGAGAGTTAGCCTTACATACCTTAATCGCTCCAATTTACTCGAAGGAAAATCTGAACTTTGACGAAGAACACCAAAAGATCTATGTTTAATCCTTTGAGAGGGTTTTCCTGAAACCCTATGATTTGAGAGATGATTCTTGTTAACAATCCATATATTAACGATAGAATAGCTTAGAAACACTTAGAATAGACTTAACTTGATGTGGGAGGATAAGGAGAGGAGAGAAATATTGTCCTAGGGTATAGAGAAACGAAGTAAAATTTCAAAAAAACTCGCATAGGGTCATAGTTATAAGTTGATGAGTGGCTTGGGTTTTGATGTGTTGCTTTCTCCACTGGCGATGGGTGTTGCGTTGCGTCGTGCATCGCATCGAAATGAGCCGTGACCTCCACTACATCCAACTTGGACATGAGGGCGATGTGCCTGCATGTCCCATCTCATTGAATACTTTCCGTAACGAGCTCGGATTGACGAATGTTTTGAAGCATTGAAAACTAGACACAAGCATGGCATCTATTATCAGTTTATAACCATACATCCTTATCAACGCCTCATAACCCATCCAAATTGAACTTTAACTCTCGAGTGCAACCATATTCTTCGTGTTTGGATCAAATTAATCATTTCGAATGGGTCAACCGTTAGTTCGGAAGTACGAGGTGTTACAAGATGCACTTAAAACAGGGTAGGAGATCCAATTTTTGCTGAAGTGATTGAGAGCTAATTTACTGCTATACCCAAAATCAACTATCTATGTACTTCAGAATTTGTTTATGAACAAGTGTCATTCTGACTCTTATCAGTAAAAGGGGCGACATTCTAGTTATTGGATGGACTAAGGATTTGCGGATGTGGTGAATTTGATTCATGTGTATAAGAAAATTTATTAATGTGGCCATATTTTGATGTTTCCTACACTACACCTGTCGAGGGAACTTTTCATGAAATCAGTGTTTTGAAGTTGATATGATGGATTCTGAATCCCCAGATTTCCTTAAAAAAGGGATCGGGAAATTAATGAACCAATATATCATATCATGGAAGTACACCATAAATTTTGATGATTGATTGAGATAGGTGAATCTTGGACTAGCTTTGCATATTATAAAGTTGAGGCAGCATTATGTAGAGATAACCACAATGTTTAGTTCCGTTATCTTCAAGGATAAGGTATAGTTAATGCTACAGATAATCTTTTCCTCCTCTGCCATAAGTTTTGCTATGATTTTGATGTCGTTTGCTGTTTCATTATGGATAGTTCTGAGTCCCATCTCCTTCACTTAGAAGATGCATGGTAATGGGGGTATCACGAAATTGTTTATTTTTCTGTCATCTAACATGTGTCTGAAATATTTACCAAGTCCCTTCTTGCTTCTGGCCTTTTGGCAGGATGGTCTCATTTGGAATGGAGGATTTTGCTGGAAAATATGGAGGACTGAAACCTTCTCAGTTTGTTGATTTGATCTCACTTATGGGTGATAAATCTGATAACATACCAGGTTCATTTGTGCTTCCTTATATAATCTTTTCATTAGATTGAAAGGTAGTCAGAAGATGCACTATATCTGGAGATGCTGATGTATTGCTATCTTTTACTAAGTTACCAGTAAAGTCAAGCTCACAGATCACCAAGTATATACAAGATAGATAGACATATAACACACTATGTAAATCATAATTTAGCATTAGCTTTTCTAATTTTAGCTGACTCCAATTTTGTACACTATGTAATTAGATTATTTTCCTGTCTGATTAAATCAGTAAAAAAAAGTCATTAGGCTCTGCCTATCGAATATTAGTTTTTATAAACAAAGGTAGATTGCCGGACTTCTCTTTGTTTTCAACTAAACTCACTCGGTCCCTCCAACTTCTGAACGGCATTACCCAGAAGTATTCTGTCAAGTGCTGTCAAGAAAGTATAACATTGCGCCAGAAGCCTTTATGACTTGAGCAAAAGAAAAGCATTAGCAAAATATGTTAGCACCCTTTAAGTCTATCAATAGTTTACACAGGGAAAATTTAATCAGAAAGTGGATTACTTTAGCAGCTATTCATTATGTTTTCCTGTTTTCTCTGTTGCAGTTATAAGCAGTAACGACAACTTATCTATTATTTGTGTTTTCCTATTTCTTTGTAGCAGTTATTAGCAGTAAGGAGGTTTTTCCTCCACTTTCTCATTTCAGTGGCAGTAGGAAGTTATTTCCTAGTTATTAGGTGGGTGGTTAAACCAACAATGTTGTATTTAGAGTTGTGATGGAAAGATAAGCAGAAAATATTCCAGTTTTTGAGTACTTCAACTCGAGATTGCAGGTTCTCTCTTAACGAACCAGCACCATAAGTCATAGAAAGAAAACATCAGATTTCATCTGAAATCTTACAGCGTCCCATAACTAGATCAATAACAGGGGGACCGCGACAAAATACTTGGGTCCTTCTTTATTGGAGGTCTGAGTGACTGACTTAAAAGTATTGCTGGCCTATTTAAGCATTCTGAAGGTTAAAGTCCAATAATGACTAACACAATGACAAGACACAGAAAAGCTGTGAGTTCTAAAAAATGGAAATGGCTTGAGAAATTTTACCTTTGTTACTCGAACTCTTCAAAAATGTCAATGGGTGCATGCCGGATTCTCCAAAAGTAGTGTATTTTTGGAGAATCCGTCACTAGTGCAGCATCAAAAGTGAAGAGTCCACCCAACTTAGAATTTTACTGGGAAGTTCATGGCACCTCCATTCTCATCGTAAAAGTCCAAATGAAAAGGAGAAAAAGATGTCATATCTATATCTCATTACTTCAGAATGGTGTTGTATAGATCACTTATAAAAAATGGTACTGCTAGTTACATGTGCTCTGCCTACAGACAGATTCTGGTATTTTTCCAATATATCAAGGTCACAATAGATAAGTCTGTCTCACTGGACTTATAGGAAGTAGTTTAAGTTTATTAGTAGATACAAATCAGCTTCAGCTTAATGGTAGTACTCCATTGGAATCTTTCATTTTATAAAACTTAATTTTCAAAAGATCCGGCACTAGATTCCTTCTTTTTTTTTCATTTATTTTGCAGGAGTTCATGGGATTGGAGATGTACATGCAATTCAACTTATTGCAAAATTTGGTATGTTAATTGTTGTTAGTAATATTCTCTGGGGAACCATAATTTTGACGGGCTGTTACAAGTTAGAACTGCTTCCCCTGCTTTAGAAGGATAAATCTTTCCATAATGGCCTCCTTTCCTGCATGTTACTGCTGCACTTATAATTGTTCGCAAATGTAGTGAACGTGAAAATCTGGAGTATGCCTACTTCTAATTCTGATTCTCAGTGCCTATAGGTTGCTTGGTTTCTAGACAAATAATTATTGTGTGATGCAACAGACTGGCGTGCAAAATATTCTCTCTGAAAAAATTAGCATCTTATTCTCCATTTCTGTTGGCTCTGTTCACTTCCCTTACAGGAAAAGTTCAAATCCATTTTATATAACAAGAAATGTGGGCTACAATTACATTTCTTGCTGCCACTTCTTCCTCTATTCTTTTCTTCAGAAACATGGAAGGTAATACGAGGCCTTCTGTGTCTATTCTTTTCTTCAGAAACATGGAAGGTAATACAAGGCCTTCTGTGTTCCTACAATGAGTGGAAGCACAGAAAAATATTATTAAGATATGTATCTTCTTTATTCCGATGAGCCCTATTCATGGTTATATACTACACAATACATAATAATTTTTTTTTCATATGGGATGCTATAACGAGAACAAGAAGGAAGTCTTATAGAACGAACAAGCGCTAAAGAAGGAGGTGGGATCTCTCCTAAAAGAAAGAATTGACCTCGAGCTTGTCCTACTCATTCTCCCTTTCCCGATCCTGACCCTGAGTGTGGAGGGGTTAGCCTTGAGCCAGGTCTTGATTGTTTATTCCATTTTGTCAGTTTAAGTACTGGAATGGGAGTTACAGATATTCATTCCTAAACTATGTCACCGATTGGTGACCTCTCGAATTAAGGTTTCCGATTGGATCGGACATTGAGAAGGAAGGTCAAACTAATGGGACACTATATATATTTATATTCTAGCACTTCCCCTCAAGCTGGTAATAATTATACAAAAAATGTTACCTTCTCAAAAAAAAAAATGCAACTTATTCGAGGACCAGTGAATGACTTGGTGAAAGTGAAGATTTCAAGAAGAAGAAAAAACTTCTTTGTTTATTGATGAATTTACTTCCCATGAGAATGGGTACTTATACAAGGAATCCTAAGACTAAATAAGGGAAGACAATATTACTCAATCAATTACATCTAATTACAATATAAATTTAATCCTATATATTATAATTTAGCTAGGATATCAATCAATCAACACCCCCCCTCAAGTTGAAACAAAGATGTCACACATGCCCAACTTGCAAACAAGTGTATGGAAAGTCCGTTTGTTGAGGCCTTTGGTAAACACATTAACTAGCTGCTTTTCTGATGAGACATGGAACAAACTCAACACACCACTCGTAACTTTTCTTTGAAGAAGTATCAATTAATTTTAACGTTTTCTTCGGTCATGTTGGACTTGATTATGAGCTTACACTGATTGCAGCCTTGTTGTCACAATACAGGAAAAGTTTTACTTTTTCAGACAATCTCAATTCCTCTAGTAGCTTTTGTAACCACAGAAGTTCCCAAACACCCTGGGCCATAGCTCTATATTCTTCCTCCGCACTTGATTACACTTTGCTTCTGGCTTCTCCAAGTGACCAAGTTTCCTCATCCAAGTGTATAGTAATCATAGGTAGATCTTTTGTTATCTAGAGATTATACCCAATCCGCATCCGTAAAGGCTTCTATTTGAAGGTGACTGTGTCTGGAAAAAGGTAGACCTTTCCGTGGAGCACACTTCAGATACTGCAAACGTGAATGACAACTTTTCATATCAGGATCTCGGGGATGATGCATGAACTGACTCTCCAAGCTTATTGAATAGACTATGTTTGGTCTAGTGTGAGAGAGATTAATGAGTCTTCCAACCCGCCTTTGATATCTCTCCTTGAAAACTAACTCTCCAATTTTGTTCGTAATTTATGATTGCTTTCAGTGATGATTTTGCGGGTTTGCAATCCGTCATACCTTTTTCTTTTAAGATGATTCTCAAAGTCACAATGGAAACTATATGATTCGATCCTTGTACTCTGAATCCCCGGCCATTCTCTATGGGACAGAGGAACGATTGGCCTTTTCCTACAAAGAAAGCGGCTAACTACCTGCAAATTATGACTTGGAGCCTTCTCGTACACAACTAGTATAATCCAAAATCACCATTACTCAGACATCTTTCCCCTTGGCCAAAATACGTTATTATCATGTTATAAATGTGGTACCATGCTTCTTACAGTCATCAGAATATTTTTGCAGTGTGTTAAGTGTTACAATATTCTTCATTAAAAATTAAACTGTTTGTTAATAAAAATAAGACGTTCATTTATCTCCTTGAATGGTGTTGGGTTTTTTATCTACTCTTTTGTGTTTGCTTTTCTATCTTCCTTCATTTATTTAGTAGTTTTTGTTTCCTTCAATTCCATCGTAATTTAGGTTGCTTTTAACTTGTTTCTATTTTGGTTTTATTTAATAGGTACACTAGAAAACTTGTTAGAATGTGTTGAACAAGTTGAGGAGGAGCAAATTAGGAAGGTAATTCCTGCTAATTTATGATTGTGGTCTATTTAGCTTCTCTTGGTAGTGACTTGTCACATGAGATTCACCATTTCCAATAATTCTTTCTTTAATTTGTCCATTCAAATTGCCTCCTCCCGAGGAAGCCTGTGTAAATTTGTCATCCCAGGGTATCATTTAGAAACATTAGCTGAGCTTCGATTTAATAGTACTCTATTAACAAAGTAGTATATCACAGTCTTGAGTCCACATCTGCTGATCCAGTATTACTGGTGACGTGAACAGGATCCAAATTACTCTGGCTGTGAATTATTTACACTTTAACTGTTTTGTCCATTTTATTCCCTTAACTTAAATTATGATACGATTTCCCAATTGTTTTTGACTGTCTGTTCAATGGACTACCATTGGAATTCACTCTGCTAAAAAAAGAGAATATGTACAGAAGAGAAGAAGAAAACTAGTTTATCATTTGTGATTTCTGACAATTAAGATATGTTATCTGCCAAATACCATCTTTTAGAAATTGGAGTCACCTTGCTTTGTACATGGATCACAGCATGTGTGTGTCTGTGTTGGTTTTGTATTTTGCAAGGAGTTGGATTGTGGGCTTAACTCAACCCCAAAAATTAGCTCAGAGGGGAAGATTGCCCAAATCATTTAAAGAGACCACCTATCCTGTAAATCCTTGATGTGGGAACTCTTCGATCGCGCCCTCCCCGTCCAGGGTTGGACATTTGAAGCATCAACAATTTTTTAAACATGGTGGCCCAACATCGGGTAATAAGATTTGGGAGGAGTTCTGCTTTGTTATGTAAAGAAATGGATTTTATGGATCAAACCTAAAGTAGGCCATAGCGAGTATCAATCTTATGGATGAAAACTATATTTGAAAATGGTAAGAATATGGTAGCTATATGTTTGTCTGTCTTCCCCTTCTAAAACAATTCTACTGTTCGATCTCTTTCTGTCTCATCACTTATGCCAACTTGCCTACCTGTTTTCCAATTTTTCCACAATTCCTTGCCATACTCCCTGTGACCTATGTTTGTCACCGAGAGAGGCCCAACTTCAAGTATGTAGTTAGAAAACCAGCAGTTCTGCATCCTAGGATCTCAGCCAGCTCCAAAATATTGGCAACATTATTAACTGTTGCATCTCTATACCATCCTTTTGGAATTTGAGTCACTTCCCTTTGTATATGGAATCACAGCATGTGCATGTCAGGGTTGGCTTTGTATTTCACAGTTCACCAAATTATAGGATGTGCATAACCTGAAGCAGGCTATAGCGAGTAGAAACAGTCAATCTTTTGGATTAGACCCATCTTTGAAAGTGGTAATAAGTAATAACGTGGTATTCATATGTTTGTCTCTCTTCCCCCTCCAAAACAATTCTACTGTTGCATCTCTATTGCAGCAATTTTCAATTGATCTTTGAATGGAGCAACTGAAGTATGCAACCGTCTTACATCTGAACTCTTTCGGTTGAGTCTTAGAAAGGGTTTAGCATTTCCTTTTGTAGGACCTGACAGATTAAAATATAAACCTAATTAAAATGAGACTCTATTCTTTTTAGTTAATCTAATACTTGTATTTTCCTAGTTTTGTTAGAGACTTGTATGTAAACCAAGTCTTAGAGAACTCCTAAAGTGCCTTACAACAGCAACACACCTAGTGATATCCCACTAAGTGGGGTCTAAGGAGGGTTAGAGTATACCCAGACTTCTCCACTACCTCATGGAGGTAGAGATTGTTTCCGAAAGACCCTTGGCTCAAGTGCACCAAACTCGAGTAAAAGAAGAAGAAAACAATGAAAAATCATAGCATTTAATAAGAAAAGCAGTGTAAAGTCTACAAAGATGAAGGAGGATCTAGGGATAGTTTTCTTTTTTCTTCTTTTCTTTATGCCAGACACACAAGTGTGGAGGGAGGATATGATGTAAATTTTTGGATACCAGCTTTGAGCTGATGATTGATATGCAATTGTTACCTTCATCAAAAAAAAGAAGTCTACAAGAAAGAACAATAACAACTACAAAATAGTGTGGTAGTCAAACCACAATAAACAACATATGGCCAGAACTACAAGGGTACGACTAGTACTATTAAAGGAATTAACAAGCCTAAACATTCGCAAGGCAATACAACTACTCCTAAATTGCCTAAGTGTCCAATTATTCAATAGTGGAATAAAATAAGCCTGAATAGAACTGATTGCTTGCTTGAAGTTTGTTTGAGAACGGAAGATGCTAGGATATCACCAAATCAGTAGATATTGACTTGCTGGTTTCAGAGACGTGCTGATTTTATTTTCCATACCATTTATTCAAATCTAGAAACTTAGGAAAGTTAATTGTAGGGTTATCTGTGATTCTGTAGCAGTTTTCACTGCTAGTATTTTTATCTTGATCTTCATTCTTCTATTATAAGAAAATGTGTACAACATTCTTTAACAAGAAGTGATCAAAGAGTTCTCCTCAAAAAATATTTCTCTTTCTCATGGTATGAAAGCTTAGTTGCTCTTTTATGTCCTTTTTTATAGAGGCTGGCATGTTGTCCACCATGTGAAGTTCCATCTGACTCTTCACGTGCAATCTTAGAAAAAACCAGTGTCCACACTCTGTCCAGATTATGACCACTCCATTCATGAAGTGAACTTCCTACGAATCTTGACAATTTTATGAACACTAAGCAACTCACGCCGAAAAAGGTCTCAATCAAGGCATCTGCTTTCTTGTTACCTGTCTCATATTGGTTGAGGGACATCTTATGAGCTAGGCTTTTGGGGTTGAATTAAGCTCAAGGTCCCTTTTTTAAACATGACATCACAGCCAGACCAATTTCATTTCTTTTTTACCCAATCTTGGTCCCCCATATCAAGTTATCCATGCTCCAATGTCCATCTTTTTTGTTAAGTGCCCCTCCTAAACTAGAAACCTCAAAAAGGAGACTTGCTGATGACCTTGATATCAACGACTTGGGGATGTTCAAATATATCCTTATGCTGGAGTTTGCTACATCTAAGGAAGGTAAATTTGTCAGTCAATGCCCATATGTGCACGACTTGCTCAATGAAACAAGCTTACTTGGTAGAAAAGCTGTTGAAACATCGGTTGATCTTAAAGTTACAGTCCGTCAATATCTAAAATGTGGTGGGTGCGATACTTAAAGCTCGTCGAAAATAGAAAATTTGCTCCATACATGTCCAAAAATAACTTCTGCAGTAATCTTGGTGAGTCAATTCATGCATTCACTAAAAAAGTAACTCTTTGATGGTGAGTGCAAATTGTGAGATACTTATAAGTTGCAAGGGACTCATAGAAAGGCTAGATATTTAAGATATGGACATCTACGAACTGAAGTCTATGCTGATGTAGATTTGGGATAGCTAATGTAAGATCCAGTTCTGAATGTTGTAACCTTTGTCAGAGAAAATCTTGTGGCATTGTAAGTACTAAACAAAATATGGTGGCCAGGTGCCGAGAGGTTGTGCAATGGTTGAATTTAGACTAGTTGCTCATGTGATTTGTGAAATGTGAAGTAGACAATTCGTAGAAGTTTTGAATATTTTCAGTATTCTCCTCTGTAAGTATATTGCAATAATAAACAACAATCTCTATTGCATATAATCTGGTTAGTCATGACAGAACAAAGCATGCGGAAGTGAATAGGCACTTCAGTCAAGAAAGACTTGATAATGTGCTGTCTTGTATGCCATACATACCAACTGCCTGTTAAATTACTAATTTACTTACAAAGGACTACAAAAGAAGCAAATCGACAGTTTCCTAAGCATGCTGGCAATAGCTATCCACAAGCTGGTTGGGATTGCTCATTATAAGTTAGGTCGTTTGTTTAGCTCCTCGTATTTTGATTTTTTTTCCTTCATCAGAAGTAGTTATGTACTGCATTCTTTGACAAGAAGCAGTCAAAAGTTCTCTTCATGACTTTTATCTCATAGATAAAGTTAAATTTGCATTAATTTACTGGCCTTTTAGTATGACATAATGACAGTCTCAGGAAATAATATTTTATTATACCTGGGTTGGGATCTGTAATAATGCCTCTAACAATGTCATTTGGCAATATGGTTTAAGTAGCTCCCTGGTTTCTTCTTCAAAAGGAACTCCTTTTAATCATGATTCCTTTTCTTTTAATATCAAGATAAGCACAGAATTGTTCTTGTTTGTGCTACTGATTTCTTCATGGAACTACTCATATTCCTCCTGTCTGTATGTGATTCCTTCCACATTCTTGATTCTTCTACTTCTGAAGAGTAGATGAGTATTATATTAATCTCTTAATTTGATTGGTTAATCTGCTTTCAGGCATTGCTATCCAATGCAGAGCTGGCTAGACTTAGCAAGGATCTAGTATGTAGCTTTTTCCCTATGATATGTTGTTCTGACCAATAATTCATCCCGCTGGGCACTGACTAATTCTGTCAATTTTGCAGGCAATAATACGATGTGATCTTCCATCCTACATGGTTCCTTTTGTCCCTGATGACTTAATATTTGAGAAACCAGAGGTGAATCATCTGAATATTTTCCGTTCTACATCTATAAATCTAAATGCTGTCTATGTTTGGGTGCGGCTCTGCAATTTACTCAATTCACTTAGAATCAATGTCCTATAAGTATCTCCATGTTCGTTGATGTTTAGAAGCTATTTAAGTGTTGACTAGAGGCCAGCATCCAACCATCCAAGTTTGCACTGCTTAGTGGTGGGTGTCAAATAGTAAAGTGGTTTCCCTAATTCCTAGATTGAGGAAAGGGGGTTGGAGTTAAGACTTCTAAATTTCTCGCACCATATTTCTAATATATACGTAGTTATTAATTGGAAGGTATGTTGCCTGTTGGCCTTTTAGCCCAAATTTGGTGGGAACTTTTTTCAGCCTATAGATGCTCGGAAGGATAAAAAATTGACTTGTAATATGACTTCACATTGCTCAACGATACATGTTCCACATCCAATGGCAAATTTATTGGCCAAATCATGGGGCTTGTGAGCCCATGGTCTTTCCGTAAACCTAGGTATTTTATGTATACATGTTTTCTAAAATTAATATAATATTATCTGCTAGCACCCATGATACAAGAAGGTCAAATGGTGTACTTGGTAAATATTGAGTTGTTCACCTAGAGGATTAGGATCAATTCTGATTGTATACATTTTTTCCTTTGTTTTGTGGTGGTGCACCTATGTTCTAGAAATCCTAGATTCGCCTCTGTCCACATCAATGAATTTCAAGGTCCACATTGGCAGCAGCTTGAGCAGTCCATACATTTAAAAGAACCTTGTCTTCCTTGGTGTTTGTTGTGAGAGTTTTGATTAGACTGATGCCTGAACCTTATGACGGCTACTTCTATTTTCCAAGATTGGCTATATGTCCATTGATAGCTTTTCCTATGAGTGAGTATATTATATTGAAGCTTGAATTTATATAGTTGGCAACAAGCATTAGAAAATAAGTTCGGAACTTGTCAAAAAATAAAACTAGTGCTGATGCTTAGATGTTTGCTACAATCTGAAAGCTGAGATTTTTTATGCAGGATGGTGGGGAGAAATTTACTAGCCTCTTAACAGCTATTAGTGCTTATGCGGAAGGATTTTCCGCAGATAACATAATTAGAAGAGCTTTGTATTTGTGGAAGAAACTTGAGAAGCAAACTGTAGATACCATTCACCAAAAAGTTGCATCAGCCTGATAAGAGACTCGAGTCTTGAAAACTAATGGTGATGTAAAGAGTTCCCAATTCTGTCTAGCATTTTTGTGTTGTACTTATATTATAGTGAGACATTAAAGAGTAGTTTAGCAGTGTAATTGCTTTTTTTTTCTTGGATTTCCCTAGGAAACACACAACCTCTATTGTTCGGGTGAGCACTCTGTGGTAAGCACTTGGTGGTTTCCTACTCAAGTGCTCACTATGCAATAATTCACAAACCACATAGGAAATGTAAACCACATTAGGCAAGCTCCATGCAAAATGCTCATCTCTTCTTCAAACTCTCTATGCAACTCCTAAAATATGAAGGTTGTAGATGTATTGCATGTAAATGATTCCTTCATTTCTCAACTAGAATAGTTGTAATTGACATGGTATCAGAGTCAAGTTTATCTCAATATATTGTTTCATCTAATGTTGAGGAAAATGACTCTCTTAGTGAAATTAGGAAAAAAAATTTTATTGAATGCAGAAAATGACTTTTCTAGTAAAAGTAGAAAAATCAAGTTCCACAAGCAATATTCCACATTATTTGTGTACTCCTCACCTTCCAACACAATGCCTTAAAATTATGCATTGTGGAGTCTATTGATGAAAATATTGATTTTGGTGAAGAACAAACAAGGCCTGGTCGTTGGAACATATTCGAAAAGTTCAAACAAAGGTGGGTGGAAAAGATAATGTTAATAGTTGGTATTCAATACTGGTCAATGGCCAAGCACACGGTACTTGTGATGAAGCTAGGCGATCCCCTCTCTCCAGCTTTCTTCATTTTATTTAGAGAGGTACTAACCAGATCACTCAATAATTTATTTAATAAGGGGTTGCACATGGGTTTTGACATGCCAAAATGGAGTGCAAACTTTAACTGTTTTATGCATATAATACAATCATCATTGCCTCTGTGGGGCACAACATCTTACAAGTCATCATCCATATGCTTCAGCGAAGGTTGTTGCAAAATACATGCTACCTAGTTTCTTGAATGGAAAAGACTCCTTCCTTAAAAATATAAAAAGTATTGTTCAAGAAGATTTGGGCTGCAAGATTAGCTACTGGAAGTAGGGGTGTACAAAACTGAATCGAAAATCGTATCAAATTGCAAATCGAGTCAAATTGTAAAAAAAACCTGACTTATGGTTTGGTATTGGGAAAAAAATGCTACTATACTTGGGTTGGTTTGGTTTTAAAGAAAAAAGTCAACCCGAGACCAAACCAACTCGACATTCTATATATAATTTTCAAAATTTATTTTATACGTAAAAGTATTTACTTTGATGTAAATTCTAAATATTACTTATACATTTTCATAATTTTTATCTTTTTAACATATTTTTTCAAGTTTTTTAAAACTATGAATTTGGAATGGTCCAATAAAGGTTATAATCCATAGATATTAGTAACTGTAAAGCTCAATTCAAAATCAAATCAATACTAATGTTAACAAAATAAATTAATTCAGCACTAAGAATGACAATAATGTTGAATATTTGTTCTTTAGTTTTACATTGATTTAGACAATTAAAATACATAATTTGATTTTAATTTTTCTTTAATGTTTAATCATGTAATTAATACTTATTAGACTTATTTAGCATGATTTAGTACTTTTAAATTATAATAATTTTCATTACGACTTATTAATTTAAAATATTTATTTATTACAATTTCATTATTATTTTTTATTGAATATTTTAGTGTCATCACTCATCTCATATTTTGTGTTATTTTTTTAAGAAACACCTTAGATAGTTGTATTTTGGTTGGACTAAAGAAATATTTGGAGTTCAAGTTAATTATATCTTTGGATGAATACTTTACCCAAAAAGTCCAAAATTTCGGAAAAATTCAAGGTTTATTAGTTTGGTTTGATTTAAAATTTAAAAAATTCGACACAAATGGTTTGGTTTGGTATTTGAAAAACCCGAACCAACCCAAAAAATTTGAGGTAGAAAAAAGCAAAAAGACTCGAGTTTTATTGGTTTGGTTTGGTTTATAAATTTAAAAATTTGACACAAATGATTTGATTTGATATATTTTTTTTTTTTGACAAAGTTAACAAGTTTGTATATAAATCTTCAGCACTAAAGCTGGGATCCCAAAAATTTACATCACAAAGCTACATACAACTGAGTAGGCTCAACAACCGAAAAAAAAAATTTCCATCTCTAGGTCTTATCTCATCTTACAGGGATCCTGAGATGTCTACAATTTCTACAAGATCATCTACATATTTTGAACTACATCAATAGCAAAAAGTGATAATGCAGTTCATTTTAATCATATGCATAGGACTACTGATACTTTCAT
Source organism: Solanum bulbocastanum (assembly GCA_037074985.1). Classification (NCBI taxonomy): domain Eukaryota; kingdom Viridiplantae; phylum Streptophyta; class Magnoliopsida; order Solanales; family Solanaceae; genus Solanum; species Solanum bulbocastanum. The sequence goes on from CM073599.1 coordinate 22,305,541, forward strand.
GACAACTTGAATTTCTCTCCTTCCAAATGGTTCACCATATCACTGTTGGGACAAATTTTCATCTGTTTTTGTCTGTGCTACCACTCCCCTCAAAGTTCCAGCTTACTAGAACCTGATCTGTTCTTTTAGGCATTGTCCACCTTATGCCTCTGAAATTAGTAAACAGGTTCCACAGTTGGCTTACCACTTTACAGTGTAAAAATAGATGGTTGATTGTCTCTGTCTTTTGCTCACAAAAAAAACATCTTCGACACATTTGTATGCCCCTTTTCATGAGGTTTTCTTGCGTTAGAGCAACCTCTTTCACTACCAGCTAAGTGAAGACTGCTACTTGGTAGGGAATTTTTACTTTCCATATAAGCTTCCGGGGTAAGAAATTCCCCATCTGAGTCAAACTCTTATAAGCAGAGTTGGCTTTGAAAAAACCTTTGTTATGGCACTTCCATCTTAGAGTATTATCTCCTTCCTTTGGTCATGTATACTGATCTAATGTGCCATAAAATTCAGTCAGACTTTCCACCTCTCAATGTTGCATCAATCTTCTATATGTCAAGTTCCACCCTTAACGAGTTCAGACTTCTTGTAAATTAGACTTCTGTAGATGATTTAGTAGGTAAAGATCTGAAAAAAATTGCTTGAGACTGTCATTTCCTAACCAATCATCATCCCAGAACATGATCTCCTTCCATTATTTACATTGAACCTTGTTCTTTTAAAAGAAAAACATGCCTCAAGTTTTTGATTGACCTTCACAGGTTGATGCCATAAGCTGAAAATACTTCTTTAGTCTTTCAGAAATCTTCCTTCTCATATTTTGCTTGGATCGCCCTTACCCACAATGTCTGCTCTTCTTTAGGGAATCTCCACAGTCATTTCATCAACAAGCTTTTGTTATGTTTTCTCAAATTTATGATGCTAACCCCCACCCCCCACCCCCCCAACTTTTTTGTTAGGATTAAAGTCTTCCATTAAACTAAGTGGAATCCTTTGTATTCCTTTTCTCCATTCTAAAAAAAAAAAAAAATTCCTTATGGAATCAATTCTTTCCTCTACTTTGGTTGGAACAGGGAAAATTGTCATCAAATAAGTTGGCAAGGCATCTAAGACTGACTTGATCGAGAGTAATCTCCCTCCTCTTGACAAATATTGTGTTTTTCATCTGGACAGTCTCTTCTCACATCTCTCCACCACTCCATTCCTAATCTCTTTGGCTTTGATTTTTGCTCTCAAAGGCATCCCTAAATAGATAGTTGGCAACTGCCCTATCCCTTCTCCCAAGACTTCTATAAGTTGTTGGATTCTATTCACTTCATTGATTGGGAAAATGTGACTTTTCCTCCAATTGATGTGGAGACCAGAAGGTTCTTAAAAAAGAATGAGTATTACCCTCAAAATCTTGAGTTGTTTCTCCTCTACATATTGTAAATGTGTGACTTCCACTCTTGCAGTCCCATCCTTTGCAACACTAAAGCCCCTTATCCAGCCATTATTGTGAGTTGTCTTTATCATGTTATTTAAACCTTCCATCACCAATAAAAACAAAAAAGGTGAGATGGGATCACCTTGTCTCAGTCCTCTGTCGGAAGGGAAGAAACCTTCATGAGACCCATTTATCAACATTGAAAATTTGACAGTACTTATGCAAAATCTCATCCACCTGATCCACTTCATTCCAAATCCCATCCTCTGCATGATTCGAAGCAAAAAGTTCCAATTTACATGATCATATGCTTTTTCAATATCCAGTTTGCATAACTCCTGAAATCTTGTCATTTATTCTTGAATCTAGATACTCATTAGCAATGAGAACTGCATTAGTGATTTGCCTAACTCTCAGGAAGGTCATCGGTTGTGTATCAACTAGCTTATGAATCACTTTCTTTAATATTTTCGTGAGAATTTTGGATATCAGCTTGTAGACACTTTCGACTAAACTAATTGGTTTGAAATCTCTCAATTCTTTGGCACCTTTTTTTTTTTTTGGGAATGAGAGTTATGTATGTTGCATTAAAGCTCTTCTCAAAAATCTCATGCAAATGAAAGTTCTGAAAAGTTGCCATCACATCTTCCTTCACAATCTCCCAGCATTTTACAAAAAACCCCATAGAGTACCCATCCAGACCTAGTGCTTTGTCAATGGCATATGTCTTAAGGACCAAATAAGACTTCTTCCTCTTCAAAAGGTTTTTGCAGTTCTTGTTGTTCTTTTGCATTAATAGAAGAACACTGATTCATGTTGTAAGATCGCCTCCAGTTCTCACTATCACTATACAAATTCCTATAAAATGATACAATCTCTTTTTTAATGTCTACAGCCTCCACCATTTTTGTCCTTCAACTACTAGTTTATCAATGTGATTTATCCTCTTACGAGTATTAGCAATTTTCTGAAAAACTTAGTGTTCTTATCGCCCTGTTTAATCCACAATGTTCTTGATCTTTGTATCCAAGCTATTTCTTCCCATTTTGCAAAATCTTCAAACATTTTGACCACATTTGCTTTCTGGACAACTTTTTCTTCCGTTAAGGATCTATTTTGCTGAATACTATCAAACTTAGTAATACTGGTTAGCAATTCCTTCCTTTTTTCAAGATTCACATATGTACTCGTACTCCATTCTTTCAATTTGGACTTCAGAGCCTTTAACTTGAAAGCTAAAATATAATCAAGCTTCCCTTCAAATACGAAGGATGTCCACCATTCTTTGATTCTTTCATTTAAACCACCACCCTTCAAACTTAAAATAGGATTTCGTGTGAATCCAATTGCCACTTGTTAGTGCAATTGGTGTATGATCTGAGCATACTCTGGGTAAAATCTCTTACTTCACTTTGTTGAAACTCCCCCCCCCCCCCCCTTCCCCCCCATTCATTAGAATATAGTATTCTATCAATTCTAGATACAACCTCCATGTTACTTAGCCTGGGCCAGGTGTACTCCTCTCCTTCCAATTGTGGATCAATCAATTACATCTCCTCAATTACATCAGAGAACTCATTCATGTATAACGAGGTTCTCTCAATTACATCAGAGAACTCATTCATGTATATCAAGGTTCTGGATTAGTTCTTTTTCTCCGAGGCGCACATGACAATGTTGAAATCACCTCCCACAATCCAAGGTCCTGTGAATAAGCTTCTAACAACCCCTATTTTCGACCAAACTTCCTGTCTCTCTAGATTACAAGTTGGGGCATACACTCCGATCATATGTCAAGCAAAATCAATTACTTTTGACTTGAAACTACAAGTCAGAGTATATGATCCTATCTCTACTACTTCCTCATCCCAAACTTTGCTATCCCATATCATCAGAATACCTCCCCTGGTGCTACTGGCCTCTAGCTGCCCATATTTAACTCCTTTATTTCCCCATACTTGTTTTATTTCTTCCCCTTTGTTCCCTTCTAATTTGGTTTCCTGTAGACATATGACATCAGCCTTCCAATCTTGTAGCATGTTATTTATCACCCTTCTTTTTTACCTACAATTTAATCCCCTTACATTCCATGATATTATCTTCATATTCATCATATATCTATAGAATTACCCCTCCCCCTTATTCTCGTACCGTTGCTTTGAAAATTCATATTAATTCTCAATTCCTTCAACTCTTTCAGCCCTCTAATTCTGGAAGTTTGGGTGTCTTTTGGTGTCTATCTTCTTAATGAGTGCCAGAGCTTTTTTTGACACCCATCGAATACAACTCCGAACTCTTTGCTCATCCTGATTATGTTTTGATGGACCCATATTGACGCGTCCATCTCCCCCATCGCTTTTCTCTTCTACCGATAGGCAATTTAAAGGTTCTGCTTCCTCAACATTCCATCTCTCTTCCTCTGTATAATTCCCAATTAGCAAGTTTGATTGGAACTTGTTGTTATTTGACTGGGATCTTTCTTCTTCTATATTTGTGACCGCATCTGCAAAAACCTCCCCCTGTTCTAGACTTGTGAGCTCCATCCAATAATTTGTTTGATTCTCGTCAACCACAACAACTTCTCTCTCTCCAGTTATGCTGTCAAAAAAGATAGTATCTGAAGTGTTTGCTTCTGCTTTAATCTTGACTAACATTGGATCAGTCTTTGCAGTCACCACCTCATTAATCTAATTGGATCCAAGGAGTTGGGCCTCATTAAAAATTGGGCCTATGTAGTCCTTCCTCTTTATGCTCTTTTCATTTATTATCTTATAATCCAAATTTGGCCCACCAGATTTAAAAGAAAGCCTTTTATTTTCAGCACGTATCACTGGGTCGATGCTAGTTGTAGGGTTTGAAGTTGAAAACACGTGGTTGACCAACTCTTTTTTAGTTATACACTCATTGTGTTTTCCCCTATTACCATCTTTTTTTCCAGCGGTCTTTTCCCATCGTCTTCTCTACCTCGCCGATCACCACTATCGTTTGAGCTTCAGTCCATATCGAAATAAAAAAAGTTAGTCCTTTATCCACTATCTTAACTTCTTTTGGAATATTTTCTCCATCTCCTTTTATCTTTATTCTTGCCCAATTTAGGTGGTTTTTAAGAGAGTCTCGTCCTCTGTTTCTAGCCATCCTCCACATTGGTCTCCTATGGCTTTAAACATCTTTTCAGACCCCCCCCCCCCACTGCGCTTATCCATATTGTGCTTTCACATTTTGTGCAGCATCCAACTTTTGGTGACCACCATTCAAGATGTAGCTTCATATGTTTCCAGGTCCACTCTCCATTAATAACATGTTCCGCCATGTTTTCATTTGGGAATTCAAACAGAAACGAGCTCCCCCCTCTAATTTCATAAATGTTGATCCCGAAGGAATTCTTCCACGAAAGACGACCCATTCCTTTCTCTTCCAGATCTACATTAAAACTCCCCACAATACATCTGTCAAGAAGGCCATTTTCTTGCTTTGTGTGCCCACCAACGATGGAGATAGCTTCGTGAAGTTGACTAATCACTGATAGCTTCAAGGCTTTGACTAATCACTGATAGCTTTGTGGCTTTGACTAATCACTGATAGCTTTGTGGCTTTGACTAATCACTGATAGCTTTGTGGCTTTGACTAATCACTGATAGCTTTGTGGCTTTGACTAATCACTAATTTCATTGTTTCCCTTGATTGCCATTTGTTGGTTCTGACTGAATCAACATACATGATTTTTGGATCTGCCATCTTAGGTTTGTTTGTAATAAATAGACCCTTTTGATCTTTAATGAAATTTGCTATCTTTAATGTTATGTCCCCCCCCAGCCCTTATTAAATTCGAGTTATGGTATAATAATGATAGATATGCTTCCCCCCGCACCGTTACAATGCTAATTAATCTGCCGAACTTGTTATGCTTTTCGGAGCAAAAAAAATCCACAAATTGTTCATTTAGCTTCCATCTTCTCGTGTGTGTACCAGAATCCCTTGAAGCTTCTCATAGTACGAAAGTTATTTATTCCATAATTTTCTTGTTGAAAGTAGTTCTGCGCATTAAATTTCAACTTCTTTCCACCCATTCGAACAACACTTCTGCCTTTGTTACGAGCCTTGTTATATCATATGATTTAAAACCTACCGCAAAGTAGATTATGTTTTCACCCATATCGTCGGAGAGTAAGAGACAGAAGAGAAACCGCTTGTGAGTGATCACCAGAGAGGGAGATTCCCCCCCCCCCCTTGGGAAATGTGTCTGAAAGCTTTTATTAAGAAGTTTTCGTAAAGATTTTCTTTTCTAGTTTGATATTTGAAAAATCTAAACCAACCCGATCATGTACACTTCTAACTGGAAGTGTTTGAAAAGTAGTGAAATTACAAGGTCTATGATAAGAGGGACACCGAAGCATGGATATGCAGCTTTAGATGGCTATCGCCATATCCTTATGACTGTAAATGAAGGAAGCAAGACATAATACTCTACTTTCAATTTTTTTCTCGTTTTGTATTAGATATATAAAAGTATTTTTTTTACTTGCCACAAGATTTTTCTACATAATGCAAGTAGAACCAAATATTTTTCTAAAAATATGTGTACACATCTAACACAAAACGAGAAAAATATCTAAAAAAATAATAGGAGCGGAAATAAAAGAATGGGGAGGGGGGGGGATATCGTGGGTGATGGGGGGAGGAGATGGTGGATTGTAGTGAGAAAAATATTTTAAATTTTTTTTTCAGTAAACATAATTTTATTTTTTTGGATATTGATACTTAAATATTTAGCTTTTAACTAATATTAATAGTTTATTTAATTTTTGTCAAGTGGAATAATTTGTCCATGTGGAATGTCATGTGGAAAGGCTTTTGCAAGTAAAAGAGAGAGCGTTACACACACCACTTATGTGTGTTTCTCAAACTAATAAGTGATAGTTTATGTATGAAATTCACACTCTCAATAGTTTATATATGAAACCCAAAAAAAAAAAATTTAAATGTATTTTTGACACTTAAAGCTAAAATTTAATGATTAAGGTTTAGTGAATATTTGACAAACTTAAAGGGTAAAAGTTGTTCATTGGTATTTAAAGAGCTATTTTAAATTTTTTAAAAATTATATAATATAAAAATGTGAAGAAGAGGACTATCGAGAACAATTTTATCCATTACTTCCTTTGTCCAATAATACTTGTCCACTATTAACTTTGCAAACTTCTTAAGAAATTATAAATAGAAGGGTGATTTTGCTATATCACCATTTAAATGTAATAAATACAATGTCGTGAAAAATATAATAGAGAAATAACTATAATTAATGATAAAGGAATATCAGGAATTAAGTGTAAAATTATCTATTAATTTCATAAATAAATAAATATTATTAAATATCTAAAATAATATAGTGGACAACTATTATAGGGGAAGGAGAGAGTAATAGAAAAAACTAACTTAAGACATTGATACATAATGCAGCAAAAATAATGAATTTCCCAAAAGATCAAGAAAGTTGCAGAGTAAATTATGATGACCATGTAATCTTCCATGCATTCGGAAGAGTAAAATGTGGGGGCCATTACCTATGTTACCACATACTTCCTCCATTTAAAAAAAAATGATCTAATTTGACTTGACGTAGAGTTTAAGAAAATAAAAAAGATTTTTGAATCTTGTGATCCTAAATTAAAGTTATGTCAAATATACAAAATTGTCCTTTAATTTTGTGGCCTTAAACATGCCACGTGGAAAGCTGAAATTAAAATGTTACTAAAAAAAAAAGAGATCATTATTTTTTAAACAGACTAAAAAGAAAAGAAAGTCATTCTTTTTTAAATGAAAGCAGTAATAAAAGTGACCAAAAAGTATGTAAATGTTTCATTTAGCTATTTCATCACTTCTTTTTAAGGAAAAAAAAAGGGAAAATGGAGAGGAAATTACAATGTTGGAATCAAATTCTTACTAATAAAGTGGAGTTCAGATAGTCAAATAATTGAGCGGCTAAGATTCTCCTTTCGTATCCTCACTTTAATTCATACTCTTTCCGTTTTTTTAGTGGAGTTCAGATAGTCAAATAATTGAGCGGCTAAGATTCTCCTTTCATATCCTCACTTTAATTCATACTCTTTCCCTTTTTTTAAATATTTGTCATAGTCCTTCCGCCCTATGAGTTATTAATCATCTTACTAAAAATAGTTGTTTCATATTAGTTGTCCACTTAACTAAATTAAGAAAGCATTATGTCTTTTCTTATATTACACTTGCAATTAATTCTTTTTTAAAGTATTCACGTTTGTTTGTAAAATTCTCAAAAAAAAAAAAATTAAGGGGTGACTTAGTAAATTATCTTGTTATTTATAATTTCTTAATATGCGTGTAGAAAGAAAAATGACCAACTAATATGGGACGGAGGGAGTAATTTTTTTAAGTCAAACAATTTAAATTTTGATGAATATTGTTAAACATATTATTTTATTATATTAATATGAAAAAAATTACAATTAATATTTTTTTATAGTTTTAAATATATAAATTTTATTTTAAAATATCAAATTAATTAATCTAATTTAACTTTGAAATTTACTCAAATTAACTCTAAAAAAGCAAAATGAAAACTTTTTAAAAATAGATGGAGTAACATATTTAGTTTTTCTCTAACAAATGTAGACAATCATTAATATAGTAAAAATATATTATATTAAATTGAGATTAAAGGATAAATAAAGATAAATTAGGAGTGTCCACCAAAATTAATGTAAGAGTGATTTAATTTTGAAGTGCCGAATCAAATTTTGTTTTGAAAAATAAGTATTGTTTGTGTCTAATTTATGTAGATTGACAATAGAATATCATTATACTTTAAATTAATCAACAACAAAATTAATTAATTGTGATAGAAACTGATTACATATAGTAGATTGCTTACTTTATTTTTTTAATTTATCAATTAAAGCTTGATATTGCCTTTTCTTTTGTCCAAGTAAAAATGAGAAAATAGTTTTTTTAAGTAAGTCATCTCTTTTAGAACAAATATGTTAATAAATTTCATGAAAATATTATATTTGAGGAATTTGAGTTTTCACAAGCTTTTTCTTTTTAGTAAAAATTGATAAGATAAAAGTTTTACATACAAGATAAAACTATTATATTGATCAGGTTTTGAACATATAATTTATTGGCAATTAGAGATGTAAATAAATGGGAAGATGATCCGAAATTTGAATTTGATGAAAATTGATGTAACAATCCTGAACTTTGGACCACTAAATCAATCAATTGTAAGTGATTGTCTCACATGCACTATTTAATTAATTAAATTAGTCAATTAATTGATTTTAAAAATATTATTCGATTATTTGATAAATTAAAAAGTCAAAAGAGAGAAATTTGTATTATTTAACAAACAATTGCCAATCTTTGCTCTTCCCCAAACTCTTTTCATCTACCAAATATGACAAAGTCTCTCTTTTTTTACTCTTCTCAATTGTGTTTCTAAATTTGTCATGGTAACGTAGATGTGTGATAGTTCTTGGCAACATGGCTGGTGTTCAACCAAACTTGATAACATACTAAAATCGTGGATGTGCGATTGTCTTGGTGTTCAACATAACTTAAAGGTTAGTCCTTTTTTTGTGTTGTCTAACCTTAAAATTGAATTTTTCATCAGAATCTAGGGTTTGGTTATTATTGTCGTCATTGTTGATTTTGAAGTAGAATTTTAGGGTTTCTCGATAAATTAGGATTTTTACTAGTCTAAATTTGTGTCTTGTAGTTGTGACTGTTCATTATATTTGAGATGTATATGCATATACCAATTGTATGAGTTGCTAAATTAGAATTTTTCCTAGTTTAAATAGAATAAATCAATTCCCTCCAAATTATTTGATTTGTAAGAATCGAATGTTTTCTTCAATTTCTTATATTTATGTACTGTGAATATGACATAATTTCATAAATGTATGCTTTTAAATATAGGGAAAAGGGCCAACAATACCCCTCATATATTGAAAATGACTCAAACATATCCCTTTTCTACCTTTTGGTCTAAACATATTCTCACCTTTTGATCTAAAAACACCCTCCACCTTTTTTTTTTTTGTCAAAGAAGGTCCTCCTTCAGTAGTGTGGCAACATGTCAAAAAATTCTGGCGATATAACTATAGAGGAAATTCTCTCTCTAAAAGGAAAACACCTCCTAGAATATAGTCCCCTAAATACCCAAAATCACCATTCCTAAACCTCTCAACCCATGGGAACCCGGATACAACTAGCTCCATGATAGAATACAACCAAAGACCACAAAATTTTAAGGAAATTCTTATTGATAAACAAAAGACTTTGAATCAGACATACGTAACACCCAAAGGGAAAAATACCATAGAGGAGGAAACCTACTTCCAACATGAAGCAATCGTCCTAATTGATGAAGAAAAGTAGCTAGATTATATCAACCATGGTATGGTGTCTATATGTGATAATCAAAATATTCGGAAAACAACCAACTCACGTGTACCTGAAGAACAAACTGACAGATACATGGAAGCTCACTAAACCATTGACATTGATAGACCTAGGGTGGGACTACCATATTGTCAAACTCAATCAATTGCAAAATATGCATAAAATTCTGCAATAAGGCCTATTGTTCGTTGCTTGGAATTTTCTATCAATGAAGATATGAGAGCCAATTTTTTTGCCCAACAATCCTCCTTAACACACATAGCAATATGGGCTAGGCTACCCCAATTACCAACTGAATTCTACGACAAAAACACACTAGAGAAAGTCGGACGAAAATTGAGGGCACTACTCAAGATAGATACTTAAACCTCAACTACACTTAGAGGAAGGTATGAAAGAATTTATATCTAAGTCCCACTAGAGGAGTCGGTCAAGAATGAAGTGATAATCGGATGCCCCAAACAAAAGGTGATCTACGTAAGGGAGAGGTTCATGTGTGTTGGTTGCGGGTACAATAGGCCATATGTTAAGGAGTTGTATCGAAATAGCCCAAATCCACCAAAATCAACATAATTTATCAGCATCTAAAGAAATTGAGCATCCAGACAATTGGCAAATTGTTTCCTTCTCTAAGAAAAAGAAAGCGGCACCAAAAGTGAAGCACTCGAACGCATCTATATGCCAAACAAGGCACGATCAGTAACAGATAAAGGCGTATGACCCCCACATAGGTAAGTTCCTAAACACCGTCTTCTCAAACCAAACACCTTGAGATGACAGAAAAAGAATGTAGGAAATATTATTATTGGGAATGGACTCAAAATATTTATTCCAAAGACTAATTCCCTAACTATAAAGTGTCCTATCAGTGATAAACCAAATCTTTCCAGAACTTTTAATAAAGAGAAACAAAAATAAAAAATAAGGAATTCACAAGGCAAACACTTGCCCTAGACTAAATGCAAAGAGAAGTACTGGGTCCTAATGAATTTCCTCTCCCAACGCTCCAATGAACAATACCAATGCCCTTTCCCCTACTCAGAGTAATCATCACTATGATACCAACGGCATGATCATGAAAGTCACATCAAACATCCATCAAACTATGTAACACCTCAGATTTAAGAAAATAGAAAAAAATACAACTTTCCAGACTTGGTGCAAGGACCATGGAAGCCACCGACGATCCGTGGTCTAACACACGGGCTGTAGGTAGAGTCCGTCATTGGGCACCAAATATTTATGGTCTCTGACCCCACCCACGGTCGACCAGGAGGGTCTGTGGTTGGACCTACGGACCGTAAGTAAGGCTTAGTAGCCAGTAGATTTCGTCACCAAGTATGTGGGATTTCATTTGTGGATTCCTTTCATCCACTAGGTCCCTAGAAATCAGTCAGATTCTTGATTCCTATATTTTTCTTAGACCTAGGGTTTCTAAAACCTTAGATATTAGTTGTGATTTAGCTGTTAGAGTATTCCTAATCAGATTATCATGTTTTCGTTGAATTGTTGCTTAGTTCTTCGCATGAAACTCAAAACCCTAGTTTTGTATATTCTCTCAGTTCATGAATTACACATGCTAGGCTAGTTAAACAGATATACATGCTTCCGTTTTCGAATGTCACATTATCAATATATAATTGTTACATTCTCATATTTGCATGTCAGTATATTGAGCTATTAGAAATGTTAGTATTTCAACCATAATGTGTCACACACAATTCCAGTTGGAAGTAGGCTTACACCGAGTTGGACTAGGGTTTCAGCGTACCCTCATGGTCCCAAAACTACTTGCCCCCGCAGGTTAAGTCCCCTCTGTGGGCATCAATTTTAGTGATCACGCCAGTCATGCCTTTATACCCCTAGCAAGGTATACCGGGCCCTTCGATGGGGTGTATACATCGGACACCATAGTTAACTCACGTGGTAGTTATGTCGGTTACTAGTAGCTCCCACAATTCGATCTTTTGATCACCCATTTTTGAAAAACCATTTTTGGGGGCTTCCTCCTTACACACGGAAGATTGAATTGTCTGAATCACGAGTCTTATATATTGTATTACGATCACCTCATATTGATAAAAAGTTTAGAGAATAATTTTTTATGAAAATCAAGAAAGAATTTCTGGTCATAAAAACAGAAAGGCATGAATTGCGCAAGAAGTTGAATTTGACCAGGTTTTTCAGTTGTATATCAATATTCAGTCTCAGTATGATATGTACTTGGTCATTGCATTCAGTTCAACTCTTTTAAGTATATTTCAGTATTTTCATCATGTTCAGATTATATCATTGGTCAGTTATTCTTTGTTCAGCTTATATGTTTATTCAGTTTTTATCATATCCTGCATGCTCAGTACCTTCCAAGTACTAACGCATACTTTGTGTTACATCTTTCATGATATAGGTTCAGGTCCTCAGTATTCAGATCATGCGTAGATCCATTCTCGATCCATACTCAGTAGCATCAGTGGTGAGTCCTCATACTTCGAGGACAATATACATGTTTTCCATTTTTAGTCTTTTATTTATGTTTCAATTTTGCTAGAGTTAACTGGGGGCATGTCCTAGTAACTCTAGTTAGTAGAGGCTTTTTCAAACATAGTTTTAGATTTAGCTTTAGCATTTGAGTGATTGTTCAATATCACTAAACTCTTATTCAGTATTTATATATTCAAACTAGTGTTTGGGTATTCCCCACTATCAGTTATAAATTGATATTTGCTTCTGCATTAGTTCATTTTTTTCCATAAATAAGTTCAGCTGCTTATGATATGCCAGCTCAGAGTTAGCTTACGTCAAAGGGGTATATTTGAAAGCCGCACTAAGTAGAGTCTCTTTCATGGGTGTGAAGTGCACCACATCTAATGAGAGGGAGGCTACAAAGTGTTTTAGGAAAACTTCACTTTTTTTACTACTCTTATCGTGCGTAAGTATAATCCAACTTCTTATTTCTAATTCGACGTTATGAGTTTCAGATCATGCCTCTTCGTAGAGCTTATCCAAGGAATACTAATTCACACAGCGCTAACGCAGCTCCTTCAGTTCTAGACCATTAGGTTTCAAATGCAGAGTTTCGAAATGTGATTCATCTTTTGGCTTAGAGTATGACTAATTAGAACAATTAGCATGTTCAACTCCTACTAATATTTCTAAGGTTCAAGATTTTGTTTGGATGAATCCGCCTGAGTTTTTAGGGTTGCAAGTTGGTGAGAACCCATAGAACTTCATTTATGAGGTTAAGAAATTCTTTGAAGTAATGCAAATGACTGGTAATGATAGGGTAGAGTTGGCACCCTACCAATTTAAGGATGTAGCTCACATTTGGTACACTCAGTGGAAAGAAAATAGGAGTGTGGATGCAACTCCTGTGACTTGGGAGTGTTTTATTGGAGCTTTTCTGGACAAGTTCTTCCCAAGAAAGTTGAGGGAGTCTAAGGCACAAGAGTTTATGAATTTTAGGCAAGGTTCCATGTCAGTCCAAGAGTACGGGATGAAGTTCACCCAATTCTCTAGGTATGCTCCACATATGGTTGCCAATCTAAGGGCACAAATGAGTAAGTTTCTATTTGGGGCATCCAATTTCGTGAAGATGGAGTACAGTTGTTAGAGGATATGAATATCGCTAGGCTCATGACTTATGCTTAGCAATTTGAGGGAGATAATCTTAAGAAAGCTAGAACATGGAACTATGAGTACTCTCAGCAGAAATTGGGTGGTGAAAATCACTCATAGTTTCGATAGGATCAGAATAGTAGGGCACCAGGCTCTAAGTCTCAGGAGAGTGTTTCAGGAAATCGGACCTACCAAATTTGTCCAAAGTGTGGTAAGAACCATCTGGGCGAGTGTTTTGCAAACAGGGGCGATGTTTTGGGTGTGGCCGGTCTGGTCATAGGGTGAAGAATTGCCCTTCTTCCAAGAAAGGGCAATAAGGTAACGATAGTAGGGTTCCGTCTACTGTCCCAACATCACCATCAGGTCACCCAACTCAAGAGGGTGTGTCATCTGGTACAGATAGCAGTCAGCGCCAGGGTAGATTTTATGCTCTTCATGCTCGCCAGGACCAGGAAGATTCTCCTAATGTGGTTGATGGTACGTTACGAGTCTTTCTTTAGATGTTTTTGCATTGTTAGATCTAGGGGCTACTCTTTATTTTATAACTCCTTTTATAGCAGTTGTCACGACCCAGGGGTACCCCCTAGACGTAACACGGCGTACTTGACCCCAAAGGGGTCGCATACAAGCCTCATAGCATAACTTGAACATAAGAGCATAGGAAAATAGTACGGAATTGAAAACTTTTCTTTATAATCGAAGTCTCTTATAAAATGAAAGAAAATCTATGACACTATGCCTCAAACCATCTATTATACTTGGAATAAAACTCTTGAAATACAATCTTAGGGACAGAGCCCTTACAACCAAAGTCTAAAACATAAAAGAAAGATAATAAAATGACATATGGTTGAGCCCTCGAATACAATGAGAACTCACCAATCTTCTTCTTCTTGATCTCCTATGAACCTAGCCACGAGGATGGAATCCAATATCTCCAAAGCCTACACTTATAGAAAACGTAGAAAGATGGGGTTAGCACAAAAAGTACCAAGTATGGAAGCCATGCACAAAAACCTTAAAACATGCATAAAAAGGGACATTTCATTTGAAATCATGCTATATGCCATTTTTGAACATCATCTTTGGAATTGTTGGAGAATGCAACCCATAAGGCAACTCACATATATTTCATCATAACATGAGAGATATCATTATAATAGCAAGCATAGTCTCCAACATCAACATAATACATATCCCAATCTTCACAATACATAGCCTCCAATCATAACATAATACAAAGTCAAATACCAAGATCATCTCATCATAAAATAATAACCATAAATAAGGAAATAGTCATGTACATTACTTGAATTATACGAAAAGTCATTCATAACAACTATCTATTCAACATACATGCATATATTCAAATCTCATCGTAATAGAACCATCCCATGACATCCTACTAAGTTTATTTGTGCAATGTGGAAGTGAAGTCCCATACCCCCCACTCCTACTAAGTAAAACTCACCAAGAAGTCATACTATAGTTCATGTCTCATTCATTATCTTTATTATATAGGGAAAAGTAGCCATAACCAACATAGACCATGTGAACTACATGGAATCCGGTGTCGTGTAACCCCACACACCGAAAGAAGGTGTCCTATAGAACTAAATGTGTTAGCTTTTAAGTGGATCAATTAGCTAAGTCCTATGTGGGCACATAGTTATGTGATAGGGAGATTGCTTCTAGAAACCCGCCCTATTGTATTGGCGGAGGGGCTTCTATCTCATGATTTCACTTTAGATGACCCGACCTATTGCATTGACGGAAGGGCCTTTACCTCATTTTCCATATCCACTCAGTGCTAAGCATTATTTCCCAATTTATACATAATTATTCTTGAATTGGATTTACATGTTTGAAGGGGTACTTTACCTTTCGTTCAACCCAACTTATAAAATAGCTCATAAATTCAATTAGGTGAGAATTGGACTTTCAACCTTAGAATCATCATTAGTATGTGAGAATAACTTTCACACCAATATTATGCGTTCTCATGAGAATGGAATTTCAATCAACATAGTAGGATCAACATGTTTATGTACATTTCATGCATAATAATGTGTAAAGGTGCATATGAGAACTATACTTTCAATTAACACCATTGATACATCATAATCATGTTTATGAATGGAGTGTATGTATAATTGTCCTTGCAATGACACAAGAACAACATTATCATCATAGACACTTTCCTCTCAAAGTGTTTATAAGTATGTACATAATATCACAATCATGCATCATTCACATATATTGCATTCAAGGATCATAGACCATGTTAATCAACACATCTAACATTTATCATAATAGACATGTATATAATCATAACTTAAATAGTTCATTCATTTGCATGTATAAGCTCATATACTCACATTGTAGGTCATGTGGGTAAAGTCCTTCCACAATAGTACCTTATACAATTCAACATGCATAATAGCTTTTTTCTTTAAAGCCTCAATATTCATAGTTCATTCCCTTTAGCTTTTACCTTGAAAGCCTTATGAGTCATCTTCATATTATGAGCATTACTCTCAAGCAACACCTCACATGGTCATCATGTAAACCTAATTCTCAAGGTAGACTAACCACATGCCTCATTCTTACTCAATTATAGTAATGTAGCATCAAGTAAACTAAATCTCAATACTACTCAACCATGATTCATCATGTAAGACCTAATCAAGGTCATTCATGTCTACAAGATTCACTCATAAGCAATTCATGTTTAGGTGATCTAATCTAAGGCAATTCATCAAGAAGTTCATCAATTTTAGAAGGTCACATCTAAGCCTTCAATTTGCCTCTTTCATGACATAACCCTATGCTATATCAATTTCACCCTAGAATCTTAGTCAATCAAGAATACATGTAGAATTACACTAATATCAAGTAATTTCATCATAATCAATCCACATTCAATCAATTGTATCAACTTCCAACAACATTAATAATGTAGAGAAGAGCCACAGCTAGGATTGGGGAAAACTCATGGATTATTTTGGAATTCAAGTTAAACTCATCTAAAATCAGTAGTATCATCAACAACAAACATGATTCAATCTTTAAGAACAACTTTGAAAGGAATCCACGGGGTTGAGTTGAAACCCTAGCTAATTGAGTTTTCTAGAATTGAGTTAAAAGCTTTTGAAAGGGCTCCTTGGGTGATAGCTTCCCAAGGATGAAGAACTTCCATACCTTAGGTGGAGAATCCTTCCAAATTCATATTGGAAAGAGCTCCTTCCTTCAAGCTTTCCTTGATCTCTTTCTTTGTTCTTCAATGGAGGTTCTAGAGAGAAGATTCTTGGAGAGAAGAGTAGTGGGTTTTGATTATGGGTCTTGGGTTATAATGAATTAATGACTTAGTTTAGGGTCTTATTAGCTTATATAGGTGATTAATTAACTAACCGACCTCCCTTAACCCCTAATTAATTCCCAAACACCTAACTAAAACTAAAAATCTTAAAAACTAGCAGCATCCATGCCCACCTATCCACGGACCGTGGATGGGTCTATTGGCAGTCCTATGGTCTTGTGGTTTGCACCTAAGGCTTGTCTTGGCAGGCCTCAATGGGCCTTGACCTACGGGGCATGGTCTGGTCTACTGGTCGTGGTTGGCCATCCGTGGTTCACAAAAATTTTCTAGATTTAGGGATTGTTTTAGGGTCCTCCTCAAGGACACCTTGGGTGGTCCTTAGAGAGTTATACCCGGACGTTTAACCCCTAAAAACCCCAAGTATGGGAACCATTTTTACAAGTTTTAACCCTTATACGACACACCAAAGGCTCTAGAACTTACTAGTTCAACTCACTAAATTACAGGGTGTTACAACAGTAATCTTCAGTGTCAGTCCAAAAACTCTTTTAGAACCCTTCTCAGTTTGTACTCCAGTTGGTGACCTAATTATAGCTAGACGGGTATACAGAAAATTGCCCTGTGACAGTCTCTTAGAAAGTCACGTTAGCAAATCTTGTAGAGTTAGAAATGGTAGATTTCAATATCAGGCATGGATTGGTTACATTCCTGTTATGCCTTAGTCGATTGTAGAATTAGGATCGTTCGGTTTCAGTTTCCAAATGAGCTAGTCTTAGAATAGAAGAGCAGTAGCTCAGTGCCTGTAGGTCGATTTATCTCTTACCTTAAGGCCAGAAAGATGATCTCTAAAAGGTAGTGTAGCACATGTTGAGGAAAAAAAAGAAGGAATTAGCAAAAGATTTTCATTGGCTTGCTTGCTTAGGAGTTAGTCTTATGGATATATCAGATGGTGGTGTGATAATCCAAAATAGATCAGAATCTTCATTGGTAGCGAAGGTTAAGGAAAAACAAGATAATGATCTTATACTTCAGTTGGAAGGTGCAGTTCATCAGCAGAAAGTAGATGTTTTCTCCCAAGGGGGAGATGGTCGCTTATGTGTTCCTAAGAAGGATGAGTAGGTGAAGCAACCTTGATTGGTCTAGATTTGGTTCATGAAGCTATGGAAAAATTTCAACTCATTAGAAATAAACTTAAGACAAAAGTCCTATGCAGATGTAAGGAGAAGGAACTTAGAGTTTGAGATATATGATTTGGTTTTCCTGAAAGTATCACCTATGAGGGGGTGATGAGATTTGACAAACTTGGAGGAGTCAGTTTGAAGAGGGAGCTACTTGGGAAGCAAAAGCAACCATGAAGGCCAAGTATCCTCACCTCTTTCCTTCCAATTTCATTTCAACTTGAGATAATAGTTCCTCTCCAGTCTCTTAGTTTACTCGTGCGTAAATTCAATCATAGTACCTTGTTCCTTCAGTTGTACTAGCATTTCAGCATTTTTGCATGTTCTTGGAACTCAGTTCAGTCATATATCAATTTCTAGTACTTAGTGGTAGGGATTGCAACTCATTCCCTCCATACTCAGCTTGTTTAGACTTCATTTGAGGACAAATATTCCTAAGGAGGAGATATTGTAACACCTCGGATTTGAGAAAATAGAAAAATAGCGGCTTTCCAGACTTGATGCAAGAACTACGAAAGCCACCGACGGTCTATGGTCTGACACATGGTCCATAAGTGGGGTCCGTCGTTGGGTACCAAATATTTATAGTCTCTGACCCCACCCACGGTTGACCATGACGGTCTGTGGTTAGACCTACGGACCGTAGATCTGACCATAGGTGAGGGTCAGTAGCTAGTTAGAGGGAAATTGTTATTGGGTCAACTTCAAACAGTCATATCTTTTAGCAAAAAATAAATTAGGTGGCCCATGAGATATCAAATGAAAGATAGTTGAATCATTTTTCCAACGCCACCGAGTTTGCTAAAATCCCATCTCGGAGTAAAACTTTATGCTCGTTTTAGCGAAACCCTTTCGGGCATAGCTTGACCGACAACCACTACCTACGGTTGGTAGGTCAACCGACGGTCCGTACGCCCCTCCATGGATTGCCTTCGACAGCTTTTAAGTTAGGGTCATTTAGTTCTTTTTCCTATGCGTTGGGGCCCTTAAACTACGTCGTTTAATGCCTAAACTATGTCGTTTTACTCAGTCTAAGCCTAATAACTTAGTCAGACTTACCTAGAACCCTCATTCTCCAAAAATCATATAAATTTGTAGTAAAAAGAAGAGGAAAAGTCGATCAAACCTCCCAAGAACAAGCATCAGTGTTCTTCAAGGTTTAGCCCCGCAATCCAAAGGATTTCTTCATAGATTTCGTCACCAGGTATATGGGATTTTACTGGTGAATTCCTTTCATCCACTAGGTCCCTAGAATTTAGTTAGATTCTTGATTCCCATCTCTTGCTTAGACCTAGGGTTTCTAAAACCTTAGATATTAGTTGTGATTTAGGTGCTAGAGTATTCCTAATCAGATTATCATGTTTTCATGGAATCATTGCATAGTTCTTCACATGAAACTCAGAACCCTAGTTGTGTAGATTCTTGTAGTTCATGAATTACACATGCTAGGCCAATTATATAGATATACATGCTTCAGTTTTTGAATGTCACATTATCAGTATATAATTGTTGTTAAATTCTCAGATTTGCGTGTCAGTATATTGAGTTATTCACCATGTCAGTATTTTAGTTATAATGTGTCACATACAATTCCAGTTGGGTGTAGGCTTAGCACCGAGTTAGACTAGGGTTTTAGCATGCCTCCGTAGGTTAAGTCCCCTCTGTGGGCATCAATTTTAGTGATCATGTCAGTCATTCCTTTATACCCCTAGCAAGGTATATCAGGATCTTTGATGGGGTGTATACATCAGACACCACAGTTAGCTCACGTAGTAGTTATGTTGGTTACTATTAGCTTTTACAGTCAGACTCTAGTGCATTTGACCAGGTTTTTTAGTTATGTATCAATATATAGTCTCAACATGATATGTACTTAGTCATTGCATTCAGTTAAGTTCTTTTTAGTATATTTCAGTATTTCCATGATGTTCAGATTATATTATTGCTCAGTTATGCTTTGTTCAGCTTATGTGTTTGTTCAGTTTTTATCCTATCCTACATGCTCGGTACCTTTCAAGTACTGACACATACTTTGCATTACATCTTTCATGATGTAGGTTCAGGTCCTCAGTATTCAGATCACGAGTAGATTAGTTCTTGATCCATACTCAGCAGCATCAGTGGTGAGTCCTCATACTTCGAGGACAACATACATGTTTTCCATGTTTAGTCTTTTATTTCCGTTTCAGTTTTGCTAGAGTTAGCTGGGGGTATGTCCTAGCAACTCTAGTCAGTAGAGGTTCTTTCAGACATAGTTTTAGATTCAGCTTTAGCATTTGAGTGATTGTTCAATATCATTAAACTCTTATTTAGTATTTATTTATTCAGACTAGTGTTTGGGCATTCCCCACTATTAGTTATAAATTGATATTAGCTTCTGCATTAGTTCATTTTTTTCCATAAATATGTTTAGTTGCTTATGATATATCAGCTCAAGGTTAGCTTGGGGTTGAAAAAGGCCTTGAGATCTATCTCGTGCCTGGTACTGCATGGTTCCACTCTACAAGAACCTCGAATTATTCTCTTGAAGCTCATCCTTTTCATCATAAATGATCTGCTTGCCTCAAAATGACCTGGACCAATAGGGAAATCCCAATTCATTAGGCCTTTTGATACAATCAAATAGAAAGCCCCAAGGGCGCCGTATTCTAGGAGCCCAAACTATGTGATTGAATAAATCCTCCTGCGAGTCAAGGGCTCATTTTTCCTAAGATGATCATAAGTTATTTTTAACTGTCAAATTTTCTTGGAATAATGATGTTGAGAGGGAAACTTTCTAAATTGATTCAAAATTTCGAAAGAGAAATCGTTTAAATCATTCCTTAGAAGCTGAATCTTTCTCTCCTATTAAATCATGTGAAGATGCAGAATCAAAAAGTTAAGGGGGTAGCCTCGGGGCGTGACAAATTATCCCCTCAAACATGGAAAGAGAAACCCCCTTTAAAGGTTTGAGGAAAGAGACTATAATCCTGATCAAAGTGAAAATAGCCTCCAACCTCCAACCTCACCAAACCATACATAACTCCCTACTAATCTTCACAACAACACTAATGCCTCCAGGCACACCCAACTATATAGTTGGAACTAGCGCTGCAAGATAAGCAATTGACCTTCCAAGTGATGATAGCAGGGCAACCGATAACCCTAATCTTCCAGTACCCCACACATCTTGATCAAATAATCAAGGAAAGAATCAATCTGGAGATAACATAACTGGGTACACAAATATGGATGAAGACATTGAGGCAAACCCAAATATGGGGAACATCAAGGAAACCCTACAAACCATACAAACTAGCAAACATAAACACTTTCAAACTTACATCAATCCAAGGACTAGCTATTTTGATCGAAACAACATCATACATGATCAAGAGATACAACATGAAAATTCTATTAAGGTGACAATAGTTACTCCCTTTTCTTCACCTCAATCAGTTTCTCTGTTGCATTTTTCATCACCTCAACCTCTTCACAATCTTTGAAAGCAAGCACTCCATCCACCTCCTTTACAATACATTGTTCTTTTAATTGGTAAATATAAATTGAAACCCCATATTCATAATTGTAATCAATGATTTCATCCATCTCATTTATATATATATATATATATATATATATATATATATGCAACTAATAGTTCATTTATGCCCTTTATTTTCTGCACCAACTTTGGAATGATGATCTTAGATTGTTCATTAACCATACCATCCCTCCAATGAAAATATTTACACTTTTATCATCCATGGTATGAAAAAGATCAAAATATTCTATCTAAATTATTATCGGATCAAAAAAATTTCAAAGGACGGAACAAATCATGAAAATATCACACTTTCTCATTCAACTTTGGATCATCATTTTCATAACAAATGTTATTCAAATTCAATTGTACTCTGCCGTGGAAAATCCTAATAAAAAAAAATCAGAAATTAGAGAAAAGAAATTAAAAGCCCCAATTAAAAATCAAAGAAACAAGACAAACAAAATAATTAGAAATTAAAGAATAATTCGTTAAAGTTTATCTCTTTGAGCTACGATGGTGATTTTTGTTTGAGTAAAGCTGTCAAAAAGGGTTTGCCCAGCCTAATCCTACCCAAGTCTCGAGGGCCAAGGAATTCGAAGGGCTAGGGTGGGCCGGCCCTTCATTTGGAAGGGCCTGAAAATTCTCAACCCAGTCGAACCCTAGAAGGGCCGAAGGTTGGGGCGGGATAGCCCTTCTTTTTTTCTTTTCAAACTTATTATTCTATAACATCAAGAAATTGAGAAGATTTTCAAATCAAATATGACAAACAATGATGTTGTTTCAATAACACTAGCAAATAAAATATCTAGTGTAATTAGAATGTATCTCGCATACTAGATACGCGAGCGAGATAAGAAAGTGACATGCAAGATGTGAATGAAGTGAGGGCGCGAGATTTGTCTATGTACCCTAGATACATGAAAATCTACTTGGATATAGTGCATCTAGAATAAATTAACCTAATTTTGAGTCTATATATTTCGAGATACATGAATCTGGACATATCAAAATCTGGTAAGATTCATAATATTACAACATAATGTGTATTTAAGTAGTTAGATTATATACTAGTGAGATTATTGCAAGTTACCCTTAAATAAAAAGTGTTGGCCCATGGGCTGACCTCAGCCCGACCCTAATCAAGCCTCAAGGGCCAAGGGCTTATATGGGCTGGACATATAAGACATAGTTTTAAATGGGCTTGAAAAATTCCATCCCAACCCTACCCCAATAGTGGATTGGGTTGGGCCAGCCCCATGGGCTAAGCCCGTTTTGACGGCTCTATGTTTGAGTGTACAACAATTATGGGTAGAAAAATTATGTAAAGAGGTAAAAAGAAATGGGTGGGTACATTATTAAGTTGGGTATAATAATTAAATCAGGAGGAAATTTAAGTGGAAATATATATATATATATATGTGTGTGTGTGGGGGGGGGGGGGTGTGGGTGGGCGGGCATGCCACATATGTCCCATGTAGGAGGATAAAAGTGGGGAGATGAGACTTAACCATTCCAAGGGCAAATATGTGCATAAAGTTGGATGGTAAAAATAAATATATTAAAGGCCTAAAAAAAATATAAAGTAATAATTACTAGAATACATCAAGAATTTATATATATTTAATCAGTCAATAATACTAGACCAATAACTATTTCTTTTTAAAATATAATTCTATAGTTGATTGTTTTTTCTTCCCACCAAAACCAAAATTAATCTCATCCTTAACCTTTTGAAGAGCAAACTCAATTTCTGAAATATTTTGTTCGTGTTGTACCAAATAGTTTGACAATGTAGTCATTGCTTGAAATGCCTCCTTTGACGATACATGTGGGACAATGCTACTATCATCATGTTCAGGATCATTCTCATCATCATTATTCATTACAGATTGAATAATCTCTTCCTCTGTAGGTGATTCCATAACTGTATCATTCTCGTTAGGGTAGTTCAAAAGATATTCAACATCCATTACATTTTTTTAGGCTAAATTAGAGATGACATCATTTAATTCTTGGATACCTTCATCTAATTCACCAACTTGTGGTTCGGGAACATTGTTTTCTTCTGATCGGATCTTGCAATGCCGAAAACAATTTGCAATTGTTATTTCTTTCACACCAAAATTCCAAGACAAGTTAGCAAAATTAATAGCATTCAAAATATTAATTTTTTCAGTATTTGGTGCTTCAACCTCAAGGCCTTGTAGGATGCTGAAATAAAGACGACGACGATAATGAGCTTTGAATGCTCGAATAATCCTAGTATCACATGGTTGAATCTTAGACGTTGTGTTAGGAGGTAAGAAAAACAACTCTACATTTCTTAGGCCTTCAATTATCTTTGGATAAGCTGGGCAATTGTCTACTATTAACAAAACTTTCCTACCATTCATTCTCTTATCAAACCAGTCAACATATTCTTGGAAAAACAGGCCAGTCATCCAAGCTTTTTTGTTGGATCTATACATGTAATTAAAATTGTTCATATTCACATTTTTAAAGCATTTAGGATTTGCAAACTTACCAATAATCCACAATGGTACTTTGTCAGATCTATCACCATTGCAACGGAGAGCAAGAGTAATTCTCTCTTTGTCTTTTTTGCGACCTTTAAGCTGCTTGGTAGCAACTGAATGATCAGCTTTCAATCGGTAAAATAGTCTAGTTTCATCCATATTATAAATATCTTTCAATTCAAACTGATCTAGTTTTGACCGTATGCTAGGCAATTCGTTTTCAATATTCTCCATGATAACTGAACCACTTTCACCAAAACGTCTGTAAGACTTGATTCCGTATCTTGACTTGAAACGTTCTAACCAACCAGAAGAGAAGTTGAATTCTGGATTAGTTTCACCATACATTTTTAGGAAAATATCTTTTGCTTTTCCTTGGATAATTTCCCCTGACATGTTCACTTTCTCTTGCATTTGAAGAAACCACTCGTACAAAACTCTCTCTAAATCAGGGTATTTTGCCGGTTTATGCCTTTTGACATCGCTAGTTTTCATCTCATTTGACAAATACGCTGCCGACCTTTTGAGAGTGTGCGATATTGTTGATTGACTAATAGTCAAATCAAACTTCTGTTTCACCCATGCTTGCAAATCTTTTTGGCTAATAATTGGATTCTCTTTCTTATGCTCACATATTGCGTTTCTTATTTTATTGGTTAAAGATGATTTTTGTACGCCTTTCAAATAATGAGAAGACATTATACTTTATGATTTTTAAACATCTAGCTTTTTCCTTTTATAGTTAACATAAAATCTCTTCATATTCTATATATATGAATACAATTAGAAACATTAAACTTCACTAAATTCGTTTAGGTTTCCTAGATTTAAATAATAAATATGCAAAGACTATACTTTTTAGTTTCCTAAATTTAAACTTTTGAAATTCTTAATTCAAATATTTTTTTTCTTTCTTATGGCACATACTACAAAATACTCTCTAAAATAATAAATATTTATTTATCGATAAATAAATATTTTATATATTTATCGATAAACTAATAATTTTAATAAATAAATATTTTTTTCGATCTCAAGCATATGTATTTATAGAGGTTTTACTGTAGTAATTATTATCCTTGATTATATCAATTCCAATTACCGGCTTTCCAAACAGTTCCTTATTTATCACAAATATAGGACGATTTGGGGGAAATCTCTTTTACTATTGCAGAGCAGAAAGGTCACATCGGGAAAGTAAATCACCGGCAACAACCAAATCACCGGCGACCGCCGTCCGTCTAAGATGCCCGTATTCAAAACTCCATTTAACGGTTACTCCGTAAAGTTCAGTCCCTTCTACGAAAACAAACTAGCTGTGGCCACTGCGCAGAATTTCGGCATCCTTGGTAACGGAAGAGTTCACATTCTTCAACTCAATCCAAACGGACCCGTATCGGAACTTGCGGCTTTTGACACAGCTGATGGAGTTTACGACGTTTGCTGGTCAGAAGCTCACGATTCCCTTGTAATTGCTGCAAGTGGCGATGGTTCTGTGAAACTCTATGACCTTTCTTTGCCTCCCACCAATAACCCTATTCGTTCTTTTAAGGAACATACACGGGAAGTTCACTCTGTAGACTATAATACCGTGAGAAAAGATTCCTTCTTATCGGCGTCTTGGGATGATGTTGTGAAGCTATGGACTGTTGATAGAAATGCTAGTGTAAGGACTTTTAAGGAGCATGCTTATTGTGTCTATTCCGCTGCTTGGAATCCACGACATGCTGATATCTTTGCATCTGCTTCTGGGGATTGTACTACTCGCATCTGGGATGTCCGCGAACCAGGTTAGCTTCAGATACATGTATTTGGTTGATCATACCTAAGAAAAATGATTCATTTCAGCTGGTTTGACTAAGTTTTTGATTAATTTGTTAGTTGTTAAGAATCTTACTAGGAGATTAATGATTAATCATTTCAACTCATATAATTCGTGATTTGTGAAGGTTCTACCATGATTCTGCCTGCGCACGAGTTTGAAATCCTCACATGTGATTGGAGTAAGTATGACGATTGTATCATTGCAACTGCGTCCGTTGATAAGTCAATCAAGGTTTGGGATGTTCGGAATTATAGAGTGCCAATAGCAGTGCTTAATGGGCATGGATATGCAGTGAGGAAAGTGAGGTTTTCGCCACATAGAGCAAGTGCAATGGTTTCTTGTTCATATGACATGACAGTTTGCATGTGGGATTACATGGTGGAAGATGCACTTATTGGGAGGTATGATCACCACACAGAGTTTGCTGTAGGAGTTGATATGAGCGTTCTCGTTGAAGGTCTATTGGCTAGTACAGGATGGGATGAACTTGTTTATGTTTGGCAACATGGAATGGACCCTAGAGCTTCTTGACAAAGGGAAGTCAAATATTTTCTTCTTTTTACTTTTATGTACTTTATGCTAAGAGAGGAAGTGAATAAACTGCTTATGTTTGGCAACATGGAATGGAAACTATTTATGATGTCTTCTGTTGAATTTGTAAAATAATTTGAAGTTTCATTGTATTTAAGATTTTGGTAAAACCTTGATAAATGACATTTACATCAAACAGCTTCGATGTTTCAGAAAATATGCACTATATTCAATCCCTTTGGGTTCTGTATTGCTTTTTTGGAATGTCAGTTCCCTGAGTTTCTTTAATAATATTCAGAATTTTATGAGGGGCGTGGGTCGGGTAAGGGTTGAAAAGAAGGCACATACTTCTGATCGGGGTTTAACGTGTTCTGTTTGTAAAAAATAACAAACGGAGATCCTATAAGAGAGCTTACAGAACAGGTACTACATTTCAAATATGTGCAATGCCATTTTCACTCAAATGCCTTATCCATACTTCAGTGGAAGATGCATTCCTGATCAAGCACTTAGAGTCATCCTATAAGAGATCTTACAGAACAGGCATTACATTTCAAATATGTGCAATGACATTTTCACTCAAATGCCTTCATCCATACTTTAGTGGAAGATCCATTCCTGATCAAGCACTTAAGAGTAGTCATTCTTGTAATTCATATGCTCATGTTAATTCTCTCAAATGTCTTGCTTACTTGTGGGATAATTAATGTCAGTAAACATGTCATGGGGGCTGTATTTTATTTTACAGTGTATTTTGAGAGAAGATAGACAACTAAATATGCTCAACTACACTCTGAAGGGTAAAATGATAAATAATTCCTGATGTTAAAGGTTACTTTTGATTCAATTTTCAATTTTATGAGAAGTTGCATTGGGCCATCGTGTTATGGTATGGTGGATGATTCATGAGATCATGGGTTGAGTGCTTGAAATAGATAGATTTTGAAACTTGAAGAAATGATACCCTTTACTTGAGCATGGACATGGTCGTGATTCCAGAAGAAGGGTTATGCCAGAGTTCCGCTGAATGATTAACCTCCTAGCAAGTATGTAGAAGTGTCATGAAAATTATGCCATGCTTTTTTATTAATAGTAGTAAACCTTCAATTTAGTTAACTGCAGTCCTCTTTAAATTTTTGTTTTAATCCGACTGTAAACTTTGTTTCCTGGTTAGATTATCACCACAGAGTTAGTGGTTACGACGGCAAAGACAGTGGCTTTTGAACGCTTGCATGGTGAATTAGAGGACAAAGATAGGGATAAGAAGTTGTACAGGCTAGCGAGGGCAAGAAAAATGAGGGTTTGTGACCTGGATCAAGTGAAATCATCAAGGACAAGAATGAAAAATTCTGGTGCTACAACAAATTTGGCCTGAGACCACACCAATTCTATACAACGTTTGAGAAGTGTTGCCAAAAGTATATGTAGGAACCCTTTCAAGGTGTGGCCTTTGGACAGAGCTGTTGGCCACAAAACATTGAACATTTATAAAGCATGCTCTTTAGTAGTATAGACTATACTTTGTAAGTATTGCCAAATAGCAATATATCTGACAACACATAATTATACAATATGGCTACACTTTTAAAGTGTGCTATTTTTATAATTCTAAATGCAACACCTGTCAAGCGTGCCCTTAAAATCTCATAAAATTTTCACTGAAATAATAATATTTCCTCAATGTATCTAATTTTCTACAATTTCTAAAAGGCAAAACTCAAAAATCAGTACGCCTATTTTCATACAATTTCTGAAAGGCAAAAATAAGAAGTCATTTGCTGATTTTTTGCCCAAATCAGAGAGCGATGCTAGAAAGGACTTTTTCGCCCAAAAGCATTTAAAGGATACCTCCGAAGAAATCACTACAATGTTCTCCCTTGCCTCTGTACCTCTCTGGAATCAGGTTGTTTTTTCACTTCTTTACAAGTTTAAAGGTAGAAATTTCTTCACTTCCTTATAATGTTTGAACTCTGAAATCAGTTGTAGATATATGTACTCTGAACTATGAAGAGTCCAATAGCGGAATGGGTTATTCTATGATCAATTGGAAAACCCGCGCAAACAAAAACTCTTTCTGATTAGGGCTGATAATTGCAATGAGGCTGGTCTGCTACCTATACTAGGTAACATAAATCTTTGACCGAGATATACGGGTCCGGATGGAACAGAGTACTTGTTGATGTCGGATGAGGAGTTGATGATGCAGTGTTAAATGAGTTCTCTCAAGGCTAGCTTCAGGTCCTGTTGGACAGCATTGCAACAAGCGTGTATTCTCTGTGCATTTGAACCAAACAAGGATTGTTCATGAGGTTTGATTTGATGCTTTGGTAAATTTTATGATGCTTTCACATTTTTAACCTGAAATTTTATTTGTTTGGGTATTACTTCTTTTTAAATTCGTAGACCATGGAGGATCGATCCCAACACATGAATCGTGTGTCTGCTTTATCTTCTTTGTGAGTGTTATCGTCTCTTAAAGGTATTCCATCTTTTTAATATTTCTTCTGAAACCACTGCCTTATTATATAAGTTAAATTACTATCTTAAAGACTTAAAACTTTGTGGTCGTTGATAAGACAAACGAGTGTCGTATAGAATGTGAGTATGAGTTTTTGCAGTCAAGCAGTTGTGTACTACATGGTTATATCTATTTTAACTTTTGAGTTTTGTGGTCTGATATTGACTTGTAAGCGTTTTGAGATCGTGCTACCATATTCAATGTTCATTCTTGTGTTTGGATGGACAAAGTAAAGAATAGACAACAAAGGAACTCCAGCCTATGGACTATTATTGAATAATGCAATAAAAACAAAGCAGCCTTTGGTGTAAATTAATTAAGAGGGGAAGAAAAATTCATTGCCATGTGCTCATTTATAGAAATTGATCAACTCTAAAGATAGTTAGTAGTGGACCCAACAATAGGTTGCAGGTTCGGTAGAGCACTTTGGTGTCGGACCCTATCCACTACAGTTTGCGTGACAAGTTCAATTGAGTACAGTTAAAGAGAATGTTGTGTTGGGATGTCAGTTACCATGATTTATATTTTTCAAAAGGTACCAATTTCGAATTGGTTGGCTTTAAAAATGCAGAATTGGATTTTGTCTTTGACATCTCAACACGCGTAGCCATAGACAACTACTATTCATTCTTGACAACCAAAGAAAGGTATCAAGCATTAACCCTCTACATTGCATATGTTTATAGTTGCTAAAATTGCTTTCGTGACTTAAAAACTAAAAATGATAATAATAGTAAGGCTTATATTAAAAGAGTATTCTCTGGATACCCTATGGTCTGTGCAAGACCTTATGTTGCAGAATGCTCGTTAAATCATCTTTATTGAGCGTACTATATCCATGATGAAATCTGTTATCTTATTATCTAATATAGGAGAATTCAACAGTTGGCTTGTTGACTTGCATTAACACGTGGTTTTGGAAGTAGGATGACTATCACGGTATTACCAAAGTGAATGCAATAAAAGAGGTTCTTTTACTCAAGACTGGAGATTGATAGTTCTGTCTCTTGGATACTATGCTTGATATGTTATGTACTAAATTTAGAGTATGGTTTGTTTAGTATATCTGAAATAGTATCAGGGAACATCAATTTATTTCCTTTTGTGCTTTCTTCCTAGATTTATGGGTGACTCATCTTATTATTTTTGTGTTTTAGGTAACAGTGCTTTGTATAAGCAGTTGCCTTTGATTTTTTTCATAGTGCATCATAGATTGCTAATGTTACTTTTATTCTTTCATTTTCATCAACACCTTTGCTATCTTTTTTCTTTAATGTGTTCTATTATAACTCAATGCACGTTTGATCTATGTATCAATGTTTTCTTGTAGTTGTTTCCCTGCTACAGTTCAAGCTTCCCAAGTTTCATTTGCTTCATTTCCTGACAGCTATGCCTGAGCTTGTCTTATTTTTATTCTTATATTTTTTGTTTATGTTTGCAATTGCATGGCTAACTTCTCAAGTTGTCTTTCTTTCACAATGGTGTGTGATAGTCTGTAAGGCCATCAACTCTCTCTTTGAGTTATGGTCAGCAACCATTTTGCCCACATGGCAGAGGTTCTCCCCAACGATGGGGACCTCAGGTTGGTCATCCTGGGTACTTTCCAGGTTATGATTACAATCATAGAGGACAATGACTTCTCACAGCCCACAATATCTACCTCCTGGCAATTATCCTCCACACCAAGCACCAAGAGGCAAATTTTGTTCGGGTTGGGATGTGTCCGAAAAATGATTTTTGAAAGGAGTATTTAGGGCTCACCCTGTCAACTAAGAAATCACATCTTCAAAATCCTTAACCCGTCATACACAAATGTTTGTTATAGTAGAATTCGAGAACTATGCGTTAATTTGTCCTAGAAATTTACATAAACTATCCCTAGAGACGAGATATGTACTCAACTATTAGAAGCAAATGAAATTTTTGAGGGTACTAGAGCTAGTTAATTAAACTTTAGTTCACAAGGAATCAATTTGCATTCTCCAGAAGCTCCCCTCTGAAGTCAAAAACTCAATATCCCTAAACAAAAGATCATCATATAATTAGTAAACAAAATTAAAACCAACATATCCTAGTGAATACTGCAGGCACTCCAAAATTAGAAGATCCAATAGAAAACATTGGTACTAAACTATATTACTGAAATTTATAAACATGTTAATGTACTAAATTTTTTTTTAACCAACTAAGACTGTAAGCAGCTGGTGCAAACCCGTCTTGATCACTAGATCAAAAGAGGTGTTTATGAATGTTTTAGTTTTGTGTTGTTAGGTAATGAGTTATGTATCAATTTGTTATTTTTTGGTAGATGAGATGTACAGAAAGATTGTAAGCATATGAACTATAAAATAAGATCGAGAACATCATTGACCAAGTGTGCTTTCATGTGGAAGACTGAACTAGCAAATGTGATTGCAGCAAGTACTAGGAACAATTATGGAGTAAGGAGTATGATTGTTGAAGCCATGAACAAGGTTGAAAGGAAAGGTTTTGTGACACTAGAAGAGGGAAAAAGTGTTGAAAACAATCTCCGTGTGGTTGAAGGAATGCAATTTGACTCTGGTTATACCTCTCCTTACTTTGTTTCTGATAGCGAGAAATTGGTTGTTGAGTATGAGAACTGTAAGGTTGTCTTCTTTCTAGTTTTAGTTTGCAAAGCTTAAGATGTTCTTACGTCTCTTTGAATGCATATTGCTGATGTTTGGTAGTTTGAAATGCAGTTTACTACTAGTTGATGAAAGGACAACAAATGCAAGAGATCGTGTCAATATCCTGGAAGATGCTATCAGAAATGGTTATTGAATTTAAAGCTGAAGAATTGAACAACAAGCTCTGGATACACTTGTTGTCCATAAGCTTAGAGGTGCCCTAAAGGTTACTAAACTTAAAGCTCATGGTTTTGGTGAGCAAACAAGCTAGTGTCTTGATGACGAAGCAACCCTTTCTAGAGGTATCTCTTACTCCTTCAAAAGTGTTTTTATTTTTTCATATTCACAAGAAATTTAAATGCTGAAATTTTCAATCTGAAAGAGGCTGCAAGAGTGTTGTTGGCTCTTCATTTGACACCTATTAAGATAACAACAGTACATTTTATCTGAACGCATTGTAATTGCCTCTTTGATTAGTAACAAATTAGCAACTATTGACTAAAAACTAAAAAAATAAAGTTGTCTATAGATTATTTGTAGAGTACTAGAGTAAGGTAATCTCATAGCACCAACCAGTCCTAGTTCTTCTTAAATTGTTTATTAATTTTTCTATACTGTTACAGAGCTTCTCTTTATATCCCAGAAATAATCGAGGTATCAAGTACTGATATTGACGACACTTACACTAACAAGATCTATTTAATTAGCTGCTATCCTCAATAGACAATTAGACACAAATAATAAGAACTGTAACATAAAGCATTGCCTTAAGAGACCCGTTAGAGACTTGCCACCAAATACGGTATGCTTTTCATGGAAGAGAACTTTTTGGCTGAGTGGAAATTAAGAACATATCTTCTACCTATTTGTAAATCTTTTAAGATCATCAAATCTCTGGCATTTTGTTGCATGTGAATGTGTATTTACTGGATTTACCTTATTATCTTGAAGTTTAGTTGGGTATTTATTCAACAAAAAAAAAAAAAAAAGTTGGGTATTTATTCGCTGGTTTCGAAGTTGTAAGACAACATATTTCTGTTGTTATCATAAAGAATCTGAACTATTATATCTTTTTCTCTTATAACTGAGAGATCCCCGAGGGCCGATGGCGCACAGTTCAAAACCTTATGGATAATGGAGCCACTCTTTAACCCTATTATATCTTAGTAGAGAAAATGACCAAAATGATCCTTAATGCATAGGGTTTGAATGATTTTGATCCTTCATATATATTAGCTTATCAAAATACTCCTTGATGTATACAAAAAGATTATCATTTTAGTTCTTAACCGTAAAACTAACCATAAAAATAAAAAGTACAGTTAGATTTAACAGTGGGTCCTCTATATTAATACTTGACAAACCTTCTCCCCCAAATCTTCTCTCTTCACCCAATTATTCTTCACTGGACAAAGAAGAAGCCAATTCTTTTTTCCATTATCAAAATTCTCTTTGATTAACAAATTAAAATCTCTTTAAATTTCTAAAAAACATTTTAAAAATTTTATTTTCTACCTCTGTTATATGAACAGTGGAATTAAAAAAAAAATCATGAAAAAATTATTAATTTCAAAAAGAGGAAACAACAAAGCTATATCCTTTCCGTATAGAGTTTCAACAAGAGTGTATAATTAAAGTTAGAAAAAAGTTAATTTATGGCAGACTTCTAAGAGGAATTAATGAAGTGTTTTAGTAAATTTATTTAGTTTGTATTTGTGTCAGTGGTCTCATTTTTATTTTTTATTTTTTTGTATGTATGAAAATGTAAGGTACTGGAATTGTTTTGTAGAGGTAGATGGAGATAAAAAATGAGTGTAATGTTTTTTTGAAAATGGTAATTGTTTCTATTTCTTCAGAACAGTACATAGGTTGTACTGAAACCCGTATTTACATAAGGAAAGACTGTAAAAATACCGACCTATCCCTATAATGAGTCTAAGACATCAATGATAGAGACGGTATCATTAGAGTAAATTTGATTACACCATAAACACAGAGTCGAAATGCAATTTAGTTTAACTTGTTCCATACTACTCTCCCTATTCTCAAAAGCTCTAAAGTTCCTCTCTTTCCATATTGTCCACCAAATAGTGGCAGGGACAATTCTCCAGTTACTTCTGTTTTTTGCTTGTGTCCCGGCTTCTTCCCAACTAAATAGAGCCTCTGAAATTTTCTCAGGCATGGACCAGGAGATGTTTTTGCGTCTCAAGAACAGATTCCACAGCTGGCCAGTGACTTCGCATTGGATAAACAAATGATTGACTGTTTCTGCAGTTTCCCTATAGAAAAAACATCTAGAGCAAAGTGTAATTCCCCTCTTCATTAAATTCTCTTGTGTCAATACTGCTTCTTTAGCCAATAACCACACAAAGCAAGACACCTTGTAGGGGATCTTGGCTTTCCATATATGTTTCCAGGGCCACTTGAGTAGCTGCAGATTTTGATGATTCAACTTCTTGTACACTGCACCTACTTTAAAAATCCCTTTACTGGTTCCCAACCATTGCAATCTGTCTCGCCCCATTTCCAGACCACTAAATTGATCAATGCTTCTAAAGAATTCTGTTACTCTTGGAATTTTCCAATCATTGAGCTGTCTTCTAAATACAAAATTCCACCCTTGAGGCGTCCATAAGTCAGCTATAGTACTTTGTTGCTGAAGAACTAAATTGTGGATGTCAGGAAAGAGAGTCTCCATATTTCCTTCTGCATGCCATTCATCCTTCCAAAACCTAGTTTTTATGCCATCTACCACTTTGATCTTGGTGTTAGGTTTGAATTCATTCCAAAGTTCTCAAATGGATTTCCATAAGCTAACACCATAAGGGGTGGTAACCTCCTTTGTCATCCAACTATCACTTTCTTCATATTTTGCCTTTATGACTAAGCCCCACAGATACTAATTATCATTTGAGTACTTCCAAAGCCACTTCATCCTCAAAGCTTTACTTTGGTTCTTCATGTTCTTGATCCCCAGACCCCTAACTCTCTTTTCACTAATCATAGTTTTCCATTTGACTAAGTGATATCCTCTCCTTTCCTTGTTCCCTTGCCATAAAAATTTTCTCCTGATGCTATACAACCTATTGATGATTCCCGGTGAGATAGGAAATAATGACATCATATATGTTGGAAGTGCATCAAGCACAAAATTAATCAAAGTTAGTCTTCCCCCTAGTGAAAGGTACTGAGACTTCCACCTTGCTAGTCTTTTCTCACACTTCTCAATCACCCCATCCCAGATTTCCATAGAGTTGGATTTTGCCCCCAAAGGCATACCTAAGTATGTGGTTGGGAGGACACCCACTTCACCTCCCAGAATTGCCTTTAAAATTTCCATGTTTGGTACTTTATTTACTAGATACAAGAAGCTTTTCCTCCAGTTGACATGTAGCCCAGACATAGCTTCAAAAATAACTAGAATCAGTCTCAAAATTTTAAGGTGGTCTTCCTCAGCATCACAAAAAATTAGGGTGTCATCTGCATATAGTAAATGAGTGATCTCTAGACTTTCCCTTCCAGCTCTGGCAACCTCAAAACCTCTTAACCATCCTTCATTGCATGCATTCTTGATCATATTGTTGAGTCCCTCCATGACTAGTATGAAAAGGAAAGGTGATAGGGGATCACCCTGTCTAAGACCTCTTTATGACCTAAAAAATCCTGTTGGAGAGCCATTTACCAATACTGAGAAGTTCGCTGAAGATATGCAAAATTTAACCCATTGTCTCCATTTGTGACCAAATCCCATCTTCTCTAGCATACCCATAAGAAAGTCCCAATTGACATGGTCATATGCTTTCTCAATGTCTAATTTGCATAGAATTCCTGGTTTTTTTGAGACCAACCTCGAATCTACAACTTCATTAGCTATGAGGACGACATCCATTATCTGTCTCCCTTTAATAAAAGCTAATTGTTGTGAATCGACAAGCTTGGACATCACTTTTTTCAACCTTTCAGTAAGCACTTTTGAGAAGATCTTATACATACTACCTATCAAGCTAATAGGTCTGAAATCCCTCAATTCTTTTGCACCTTTCTTCTTTGGGATTAGGGCTATGAATGTAGAATTTAGACTTCTTTCAAACCTCCCTTGTTCATGGAAGTGTTGAAAAGTCTCCATTATGTCACATTTCACCACCTCCCAGCATTTGATATAAAACCCCATAGTAAAGCC
The DNA here is from genome assembly GCA_037074985.1 of Solanum bulbocastanum. Classification (NCBI taxonomy): domain Eukaryota; kingdom Viridiplantae; phylum Streptophyta; class Magnoliopsida; order Solanales; family Solanaceae; genus Solanum; species Solanum bulbocastanum. The sequence goes on from CM073599.1 coordinate 22,341,256, forward strand.
ATCTGGTCCTGATGCTTTATCAGTTGCACACTGCTTTAAACACCTTAGAACTTCTTCCTCGTCAAAGCTTCTTTCAAGATCCTCCTTTTCCTCCCTTGTCAACCTTGGGCAATTTAAAAAATTGTTGGCCGGTCTCCACTGCAACTCCTCTGTATAAAGCTTCTGATAGAACTCCACTATTTCCCCTTGGATTCTTTTTGTTTCTTGGATAATGTTCCCCTGGACTAGCAGTTGGTCTATGCTATTGTACCTCTTGTGTGCATTAGCTATCTTATGGAAGAACTTGGTGTTCTTATCCCCTTCTTTTAACCAAATTGATCTTGATCTTTGCCTCCAGTAGATCTCCTCATTTTTTATTAGATACTCCAAGTTCAGAAGTAACCTTGCCTTTTCTGTCACCTCATCCTCAGTTAGACCTCTATCAGTAGCAATGTTTTCCATAGCAGCCAACTTTTCAAGTAAAGATTTCCTCTGTTGGCCTAGATTCCCTTGCTCACTTCTGCTCCACTCCTTCAGTTTGTGTTTCAGCGCTTTTAATTTGGATGCAAGGATGTAATCAGGCCTCCCAGTATAATTGAAAGAGTTCCACCATGTCCTTACTCTGTCAATGAAACCTTCAGTCCCTAACCACCAGTTCTCAAACTTAAAATAGCTCTTGCTCTTCTTCCAGGAACCACCTTGGAGTGTGATTGGAGAGTGGTCTGATAATATTCTCTGCATAGTGTACTGTTTCAAGTTGCTAAAAGCATCATCCCATTCTTGAGATACCAAGACCCTGTCAATTCTTGAAGCTATCAGGTGGTTATTCCCTTTGAACCAGGTGAACTTTGCATTTTCTAGTTGAAGATCAACTAGGTTTAGATCCTCGATCAAATCAGAGAACTCTTGCATCCCTATTGTTCTCCTGATATAGTTCCTCTTTTTCGAGACATATCTTGCCTTATTAAAATCACCACAAACTGCCCATGGACCTTCTATTAAACCTCTGATAGAGCCAATTTCTTCCCATACTAGTCTTCTTTCCACATAGCAATTTGGAGCATATATTCCTGTTATATGGCATGAGAAGTCCTGCACCTGTGATTCAAATTTACAGGTAAGGGTATATGTCCCGATCTCTAGAACTTCCTCTTTCCATCTTCTACTGTCCCAAAGCATCATTATCCCTCCTCTTGTCCCACTAGCTTCCAAACATGCCATTTTGATCAATCTACCACCCCAAATCTGCATTACTAGCCCAGTAAGATCCCCTTGTAGTTTGGTTTCTTGAAGACAAATAATGTCAACTTTCCAATCCCCCATAATGTTCTTAACAACCCTCCGTTTGTCCCTACTGTTCAAACCCTTTACATTCCATGAGACAAGTTTAAATTGCATCAAGGAATTGTTAGGAAGTTCCTCCCCTTATCTCTACACCCTCCACTTTTGAACTTCACATCAAAAGCTACTAAACTTCTTAATTCATTAGAGCCTTTGAACCTTTTCTTCTTGCTTACAGCTACAGCTTCTTGGTGTCTGGCTTGTCTGGCACTGTCCACCTGTAGTAACAGTTCCATAGCTTTCTCTTCATGACCTTGAAAATAGCCCCCAACACTTTCCCCAGTTTGATCAAATTCTGTTTCACCCAAGCAGAAACTTTCTCTTTTTCTGTGATTAACAGTTGTTGTTGCATGTATAGTGGCTCTGCTTCTTCGACTTCCCATTTTTCAACAGTGCTTTTCTGGCACTGTCCACCTGTAGTAACAGTTCCATAGCTTCCTCTTCATGACCTTGGAAATCAGCCCCCAACACTTTCCCCAGTTTGATCAAATTCTGTTTCACCCAAGCAAAAACTTTCTCTTTTTCTGTGATTAACAGTTGTTGTTGCATGTATAGTGGCTCTGCTTCTTCGACTTCCCATTCTTCAACAAAGGTCAAAGTTCTCTGGTCTTCAATATTGCATACCTCTTTTTCCTCCCTCCCAATCATCACCTCCCCAAATGGAACTTGCGCCTCTGATTCTCCAATATTTAGTACAGCCACATCATCTAAAATACCACTCGAATCTGCTGTTGTTATCTCCTTCAGTATTCTGGTAAGCTACCTGCATTGTCTTTTGGCAGAACTGTGTTTCTTTATCTTGAAGAATCCAATCTGGATTGGGCTGGGTGGAATTGGATATGCTATTAAAAATAAATAGGCTTGCTGGATCTGGCCCATTATACTCTTCATTTAATTGAGTAGGCCTAGACCTAAGGCCCATAATAGATTCCTTCATTAAAGAGGTCACATGATTCTCACATGACTCAGTGGGTACCACCACATCTGTCAACTTTCCATTCCCCATATGGTTATCTGTACTAGGATCCCTAGTAAAAGGGGATTTCTGTACTGTAGTACAAATGTTACTCCTTTTTATCTGCTGGTCCATAACATACCCTGATTTCAAATTGTTATCTTCTTCTCCGGTGAGATTCAAAACTTTTTCCGGCAAGATTTCATATCTTGCTTTGCCTTCAACCCATATCGGAAATTGGTATCTGATTCCGCCACGCAAAATGGAGACCTCTTTCGGTATATTTCTACCATTGTTTGCAACCAAAATTCTTGCCCACTTCATATGATTCTTCAACTCTGTCTCCTCTTCCGTTGCCACCCAACCACCACAAAGTTGCCCTATTTCTTCAAATACTTGTTGTGACCACAGATGTAGGGGGATCCTTATAATTTTTATCCAAGTTTTGTTAACTTCCACGGAGATCAGCATACAGCCTACAACTGGGCTCCACCATTCTAGGTTGAAACTTTGGTTTCTCCATTTCCATTGACCTTGAAGAGTTTGTTCCGCCATAAATTTATTAGGAAATTCAAAAAGGAACATGTCACTGTATAGCTCGTAAATATTGACTCCGAAGGTCTTCTTCCATTCATAAGATGACCACCTTCTGATTTCAGACAAATAAGGTTTCTCTTTGCTGGCCTTCTCCAGATACCCTACAAGACACCTACCCAAAAGCCCATTCTCTTGCTTTTCTGATGAGCTTGTCACCTCTATCTCCTTGTGGTTTTTTGATAGCCATTTGCTGTCCCTTACAGCCTTTGAGTAGGGGTATTTGGGGTTTACAAGTCTTGGTAAACTTGTTGGTATCAACCTTTTAGGACATTTAATGAAGCTTTCTATCTTAAATGCTAAATCGTACCATCCAGCATTCAAGACTGGTTCTGGAATAATGATAACAGATCTACCCCCCGCATTAATGGCTACAATGCTCATATATCTCCCATATTCATTATGTTTCCTAGCGCAGAAGTATTCCTCTTTTCTTTCAGTACATCTCCATCTCCTTGTGACTTTCTTCTGATCAGTGGAAGCTTCTCTTAGCAAGGAAACAATCCATTCTATCACCTTACTGCTCACGGTAGTTCTACTCATCATTTTTCGACTTCTCTCCACCCACTCGTACCAAACAGCGTCTTCATCATTCCATTTGGTAATATCAAAAGACTTGAAACCAACATTAAAATAAATCCTATTTTCCCCCATGGCCTGACTAGGCAAGAGGGTAGAAAGAAAAGAAGGGTGCCAACTTGCTCAGTTATGGCAAGTGGGTGGATTGAAGATAGAGACTGATCTAATGGTGAAAGAGAGAGGATTGAAGAAGAAGAGGTATGCCAGGTGTCAATACTGAGGGACCCACTGTTAAATTTAACAACACTTTTTACTTTTATGGTTAGTTTTCACTACTAAAAAACTGCGAAAAAACGATGGACAGAAAAGCAACAGACGGCGTCGCTCCAAAAAGCGACGCCATTTGTCACGCTGTTCGTCGCTTTTTAATAAAAATAATTATTTATAAAATTATTTTACAAAAAGCGACGGACGACATCTCTTAATCCGTCGCTTTTTTTTGCGGAATTTTGCGCCAAATATATATATAATTAATAATCATTTATTTAATATGTATAGCGATGCCGTCTGTTGCTTTTATTAAAAATAATTAAATATAAATTAAAAAGTTAACCATGCTGTCCATCGCTTTTAATATATTTTATTTTATTAATTATTTTTTTATTATAGCAATGGATGACATCTTTTAGTCCGTCTCTTCTTGGTCAATAATATATGGTCAACACTTTAAATAAGTGATGGACAGTGTCGTTTAGTCCGTCTCTTTTTGGTCAAAATGTAGGTGAAACATTTTTAAAAAAGCGACGGACAAAGAGACGCTGTCCGTCGCTTTTCATTTAATTATGTTAAAGCAGTGACGGGTTTTCCCCAAATTTCCCATTCTCTTTCTCTCTTTTCTCTCGCTTCTCTCTCTTCTCTCCCTTCTCACCCCGTCGCCGGACCACCGATTGTCGCCACCACCACGGTCCCTTGCCAGTGCCATCATCCTCCCCCCATCGCCGGCCAACCCCAACTGCCACCCCGCCCAAAAGAATTCCCCAACTGCCCCTCCTTCTTGTTATAAGGTTAGGGTTTAGTTTTTTTTTTTTTTTTTAATTCTAGTAATTTTATTTGATTTCTTAGTTTGTATATTGTTTTAGTTTGTTGAATTGTGTTATTGAATTGTTAATTGTACATTTGATTATTGTTAGTTAGGGAGAGAATTGAGGATTTTAGATTTTAGGGTTAGTTTTCTTTTAAATTGGGGATTTTTAAATATGATTGTAAACTAAGTATTAGAAGTTAGAACTAACAAAGAATTAGAAGTTAGAAGTTAGAAGCTAGATTAGTTTAATATTGATAGTTGAAATTTTGGTTAATTGAATTATATTCTTGAACTTAATTAGAAATTCTTGAACTTGGAAATTCTTGAACTTATTAGAAATTCTAGAAATTAAATATAAAAGCTTTTAAATAAAGTATAAAGATAGATGTAAATAAAAATTGACAGATTAAAATAAGCAGATGTGTAAATATAATAAATACCAGATATGATGTAAATCATACTCAGTACTCCCTCTCTCCTATGGAGTTATCATGTTTAAATTATGATGTACCCTAATTTAAATATATAAGCGTTTAAATATAAAAGCTTTTAAATAAAGAATAAAGATAGATGTAAATAAAAATTAGCAGATTAAAATAAGCAGATGTGTAAATATAATAAACACCAGATATGATGTAAATCCTACTCAGTACTCTCTCTCTCCTATGGAGTTATCATGTTTAAGTTATGATGTACCCTAATTTCCCCATTTTTTTAATCTTACCCTGTTCATCTCTTCCTCTTAACCTTTATTCTTAAAAACTTCATCTTTAGCCACACCCCGGATATTTATCTGGCAACAACTTCGTCCTTTTATCAAGCGGACTATCAAGGCCAAGAATTTTAGGAATTTACAGGTTAATCCATAGTCGTTATTTAAGAAATTAAGAGGTTAACCATATACTAAGGGTAATCATTTAATACATATACATCAATTTATATTAATTTAACCATAACTAGTCTAAAATAGAACAAGTTAAAAATTAACAGTAAAGAAAACTTTAAAAAGTAACATATTTTTTGGGGAAATTTAGGGACATAAGCATCATAAAACTTACATGATTAACTGAGAGAGCTTTCCCTTTCGAAAACCCCCGAAGAGCTTTTTAAGAACTTTTGAAAAACTTAGAACTCAAACACACTTTTATTATTATACAAACTTTATACAATATAAGGTTGTAGGAACAATGTAATAAACATAAAGGTTGGAAGGAAGTATGAGGATTTTTTGGTAGGTTCTTTTTTCTTAATTTTTTCGTTCTTTTTCTCTTTTTCCTCTCTCTTCCCAACTCTTACAACTATCCCTTATATAGGGCTTAGAAGACGGTTCTAGACCTACTACGTGATCTTTAGTATTAATGACCGACAACTAAATAAGATTTCTTTAATAATGCAAGTCGGGTACTCATTGGGCCCCATCGTCTCATGCATCATTAAGTTCATCTTTTTGGACTAATATTACCGACTGAGACAATTATTTGACGCGTGCTATGTCAACATTTTTTTCCTCTTTTGGAGGGTAGTGATAAAGTGACAACACGTTTATTTTTACAAGACACTTAGTGAGCATCCCCACCTCTTACTTTTAATAATATACATACAGGTTTTTTCTATTTTTTGATATCATTCCATTCTTGACTTTTTGTCATGCCATATTTGTCTTTTGCCTTTGCTTTTTCTTGACTCCATGCCATCTTGTCCTTTTGCATTTCCCATACCTTCTTTTCTTTTTTTCTTTTTTTTTTATGTGACTTGTCTTGTTTTGTTTCAATTCCATTGTCTTTCTTTCTTTGTGATCTCAAATGAAGTCTTTGAAACATTTGGTTAAGTATCTAAGTTGTGTAATGCAATTGTATCAAAATTCATGCATGAGTCGTTATCTTCATAAGGGTCTTGTGAGTCTTGAATATTATTTAGCTGTTCCTCGTCTGATAGTGAAAGACTGTGAATAGTGTCTTCTAAACCATTACTTGGACTGAAAATGTCTTTGATAATATGTTTGTCTTGGCTTTTGTTTTGAAATTTTTTTTCTAATTTCTCATTTTTTTTCTTTTTTAATGCTTCATTTTTTCTTAATGAATCTTTCTGAAAATATTTAGGTAGTCTCCTTCGTGAGGAAGACGACTCATCTTCTTCAATTTTTAGCAAAGTGACAGCCTTTAACGGATTTGATTAGTCTTTACTGGTCACCATTTGAACCGGACTAGTTGTATCATGCTCTGATACAATAGAGTTCTTAGCATTCAGAGGGGAATGCACACCCGTCTCATCTATTTTTAAGTGAGATGGAGAACTCATATCTTTAATATTGTCTGTTCTTGGAACGTATTTACTCTGAAAGGTCTCTAGCTGTTTCATGAGTCTCATATTTTCTTGAATAAGGATTTCATTTTTAGCATTGAGTCTTTTGAAACCTTCAATCATGGATGAACAATAATCACATAATATTATTTTATCTGAGTCTTTTTGGATATTGTATTGGGGTATTTGATTTGGGTTTTGCTTTAAGGCTGGTGAAATGTAATAATTTGGTCCGAGTATTCCTCTGGCATATTCTAAAGCTTCTGTAAAATTATTAAATCCTTTGAAAAGTGGATTTTTCACCCCATTTATAGAATCAATTACTTCGATCCAAGTTTGAAAAATGCCTTGAGTCTTCCCATGTATAACGACATAATATTTGAATTTATTATTTGTATTTTTATCTGAGAAATATTGACATAAAACATTAGAAGCTGCTATAAAATACTTAATGTCTTGTTTGTTGTATGAACTTGATTTTCATACTTATCTACTTTTTGTTTTAACTTGTTTTCTATACAGCTAATACATGCTTTCATATAACAATTCTTACATTTGGCTCTTTTTATTTTACTCGGATAACATTTACATATATTACACTGATTACTATCTATTCTTTTTAATCTTTCGAACTCATGATTACAGTTTTGATAAATATTCATCATGGTATTTATTAGTATATTATCTATCACCATTTCTTTCTATTCCTATTTCATCAATTAAATCATCATTCTCTGAATTAGATGAGTCTGATTGATTTCTTTCTTCTATTATATTCATACTAACAACTGAGTATATACTTTCCATATTTGACATATATTCATCTACATTTAATAGGGTTTCTTGAAAGTCTTCTATTAACTGAGAATTTTTAGTTTTCATATTATTTTTTTTAGGGCATGTATTTGCTAAGTGTTCTATACTTCCGCAAGCATTCTAGCTTATTTTTGTAATTTCTATCATTTCTATATTTTCTAACATGTCTATCTCTATTTAAATATGATTTTCTAGCTGAAGACTTTCTTAAGAAATATTTTTTATGTCTATAGGGTCTTTGGTTATATCTGGTTCTTCTTTTATATTTTCTTGTTTTACTAGGTTCTTTGTCATAACTTTGGGTAGTGTATATCATTGCTTTACAAAAGTTCATTTCATTTTGTATTAACTGCTTTTGTAATTGTATATTCGTGCATTTTCCTGTTAGCATTTCCATTATGTGATTTATTTTTTGTCCTATAGGCCATAAGAGTGTGGGGTTTTGCACCACTCCTTTTCTTTTATACCATCTTTCTTCTATTTCTCTTCCTAAAGCTCCTGGTAGTTTATTAAATAATTTTTTACCTAATTCTTCATTAAATGTATTTCCACTAATGGTACAATAGTAGAAATAATTTTTAAGAAAATTCTTTATGTGCATCCTATTAGATATACTTAATTGTTCTAATTTAATTACAACATTTATTTGTAATGCTACTAAGCCACTATTGGGATCTTCTCATATTAATAATACATGTATTTTATTTGTAAAATTATATGGGTTTGGTCCTAATTCGATTAAATTTTGAAATTCTTGAGGGTAAGTCTGTTTGTATGATTCTCATACTGCTTTACAAGATTCTCCTAAAAAGGTTTCTAAATATTTATACATAGTTTCTGCATCAGTTTCCTGATAATTTTTAATAAAGTTTGCTACTACTATACCTTTCCATAAATTTAGTACTGTATTCCACATTTGTGGATTATGTGCAACTATATTTAATATTTTTCCTTTATTTCCTCTTTCTTGTAGTCTAATAGGTTCTTCTATAGGCATTCTTTTTCCTGATGGTCTAATATTATCTTTTATTTCTTGATCAGGCCTTATCCATGATTTTCTAGGCAGATTACCTGTATTATAGCTAATACTCGGGGCTGCGCTAGTTCTTTGGAAAGGACTAGCACTGTGTGAACTAGTTATTTCTTCCATTAGTTCCATATAACTAGTTATGGATAATATGTATTCTTCTCTATTGTCTTCTAGTTCATCCATTCTATATATTAAATTATCATCTCTTTTTTGACATATTCTAAAATGTTCTATTGTTTTCATTATATCCATTTTACCCATTTTACATCCTCTACACTTAAAAACTATCATATTATTCTCTTGATATAACCTTTTTGCTTCTTCTATGCCTTTTATAACTTCGTACCCTTCTTGTATATAAGCGTTTAAATATAAAAACTTTTAAATAAAATCCCGACCTAATAAATTCAGTTCAAAAAATGAAGAAAAAATTTGTGCATACCAAAGTGGAAAATATAAAGAAAAAGGTAATATGAATAGTATAGACGCCGAAGTATTAGCAGTAATATATGGACTTAATAGTTTTAAATTAAATATTTTAAATAAAAATGAAGTCTTAGTAAGAACAAACTGCGAATCAATAGTTAAATTTCACGAAAAAATAAATAGTAAGGCTATCAGTAAAAGACGATGGTTAAATTTTATGGATATAATATCTATATACAATAATATTGTTTTTGAGTATGTTAAAGGAAAAGATAATGATCTAGCTGATAAATTAAGTAGATTACAATTAAAGACTAACTGACTTATATTTCAGTATGAGACCAAGCATGCGACCAACTGGCCAAAAGCCAGCAGACAGAGGCAAGGGTATTGCCCAGCCAAATACTTATGCTCATACTTTATTAGGAAGACAAAATTTCAGATCATTAAATACAATAGACAATTTAATGGAGGAAATCCATTTCGGTAAGTACAATTTAATTTTATACCCTAAGTGTAATTTATCATTTAGAGTAAATTCAAATTGTAGTATAGACAAGGCTCAACAATGTTTAGTAGATAATTTATGGATGACATACAACAAACAAGACACTAAGTATTTTATAGCAGTTTCTAATGCTTTATGTCAATATTTCTCAAATAAAAATAGAGATAATAAATTTAAATATTATGTCTTTATACATGGTAAGACTCAAGGCATTTTTCAGACTTGGATTGAAGTAATTGATTCTATAAATGGGGTGAAAAACCCATTTTTCAAAGGATTTAATAATTTTACAGAAGCTTTAGACTATGCCAGAGGAATACTCGGACCAAATTATTACATTTCACCAGCCTTAAAGCAAAACCCAAATCAAATACCCCAATACAATATCCAAAAAGACTCAAACAAAATAATATTCTGTGATCATTGTTCATCCATGACTGAGGGTTTCAAAAGACTCAATGCTAAAAATGAAATTCTTATTCAAGAAAATATGAGACTCGTGAAACAGCTTGAGACCTTTCAGAGTAAATATGTTCCAAGAACAGACAATACTAAAGATATGAGTTCTTGATCTCACTAAAAAATCAATGAGACGGGTGTGCATTCCCCTCTGAATGCTAAGAACTCTACTGTATCGGAGCATGATACAGCTAGTCCGGTTCAAATGGTGACCGGTAAAGACTTATCAAATCCGTTAAAGGCTGTCACTTTGCCAAAAAGTGAAGAAGAGGAGTCGTCTTCCTCACGAAGGAGACTGCCTAAGTATTTTCAAAAAGATTCATTAAGAAAAAATGAAGCATTAAAAAAGAAAAAAAAATGAGAAATTAGAAAAATTAATCAAGAAAACTTTAGAAAATTTTTTTCAAGACAAACATATTATCCAAGACATTTTCAGTCCAAGTAATGGTTTAGAAGACACTATTCACAGTCCTTCACTATCAGACGAGGAACAGATAAATAATATTCAAAACTCACAAGACCTTTATGAAGATAACGACTCAGGCATGAGTTTTGATACAATTGCATTACATAACTTAGATACTTAACCAAATGTTTCAAAGACTACATTTGAGATCACAAAGAAAGGAAGATAACGGAATTGAAACAAAACAAGACAAGTCACATAAAAAAAAAAAAAAAGAAGGTATGGGAAATGCAAAAGGACAAGATGACATGGAGTCAAGAAAAAGCAAAGGCAAAAAGACAAAGATGGCATGACAAAAAGTCAAGAATGGAATGGTATCAAAAAATAGAAAAAACGTGTATGTATATTAATAAAAGTAGTAGGTGGGGATGCCCACTAAGTGTCTTGTAAAAATAAGCGTGTTGTCACTTTATCACTAACCTGCAAAAGAGGGAAAAACTGTTGACATAGCACACGTCAAATAATTGTCTCAGTCGGTAATATTAGTCCAAAAAGATGAACTTAATGATACATGTGACGATGGGGCCCAATGAGTATCCGACTTGCATTATTAAAGGAATCTTATCTAGTTGTCGGTCATTAATAATAAAGGTGACGTAGTAGGTCTAGAACCGTCTTCTAAGCCCTGTATAAGGGATAGTTGTAAGAGTTGGGAAGAGAGGGGAAAAAGAGAAAAAGAAAGAAAAAATTAAGAAAAGAAAACCTACATAAAAATCCTCCTACTTCCTTCCAACCTTTATGTTTATTACCTTGTTCCTACAACCTTCTATTGTATAAAGTTTGTATAATAATAAAAGTATGTTTGAGTTATAAGTTTTTCAAAAATTCTTAAAAAGCTCTTCGGGGGTTCTCGAAAGGAAAACCTCTCTCCGTTAATCATGTAAGTTTTATGATGCATATGTCCCTAAATTTCCCCAAAAAATATTTTACTTTTTAAAGTTTTCTTTACTGTTAATTTTTAACTTGTTCTATAAATTGATGCATATGTGTTAAATGATTACCCGTAGTATATGGCTAACCTCTTAATTTCTTAAATAACGACTATGGATTAGCCTGTAAATTTCTAGAATTCTTGGCTTTGATAGTCTGCTTGATAAAAGAACGAAGTTGTTGCCAGATAAATATCCAGGGTGTGGCTAAAGATGAAGTTTTTAAGAATAAATATTAAGATGAAGAGATGAACGGGGTAAGATAAAAAAAATGGGGAAATTAGAGTACATCGTAATTTAAACATGATAACTTCATAGGAGAGAGGAAGTACTGAGTAGGATTTATATCATATCTGGTATTTATTATATTTACACATTTGCTTATTTTAATTTGCCAATTTTTATTTAGATCTATCTTTATACTTTATTCAAAAGCTTTTATATTTAAACGCTTATATATTTGGTATTAGAGCAAGAAGTTTTTGGGAAGAATCAGTATAAATATATGTTACTCAGTATAAATATATGAAAAAACATCCTTCATTTAGGAGTTACTAAAATTAGAAGTAATAAGAAGATCTACATCTAGACATAGATCAACAGCCTTTATGGTTAGAAACCATAGTGAACAAGTGCGAGGAAAAGCTCGCATAGTAATAAATTATAAAAGATTAAATGATAATACTAGAACAAATGCATACAAATTACCCGATAAAAGTAAGTTAATTAATAGAATACAAGGTAAAAAGATTTTTAGTAAATTTGATTGTAAGTCAGGATACTGGCGGGTTAAAATGCACCCTGAAAGCATAGAATAGACAACTTTTACTTGTCCAAAAGGACATTTTGAATGGCTAGCTATGCCTTTTGGGCTAAAAACAGCTCCGCCTATATTCCAACGAAAGATGGATGAGATGTTTGGAGACTATAAGAATTTTGTACTAGTATATGTAGATGATATTTTAGTATTTAGCAAAGACATACAAGAAAACTTCGGACACTTACAAACAGTATTTAGATTATTCGTAACATATGGAATAATAATAAGTAAAAAGAAAATGGAACTGTGTAAGACATATATAAATTTCTAAGACTTTAGATAAATTATAAAAGAATTTTGATTTTTTAAAAGCACAATAAGTAGAAATAGATAGAAAAATCCAATACTTATATACAAAATTTAATCTAGAAAAAATACCTACAAAAATAAAAATAGGAAAACTAGTAAAAACTATGAGAAAATGGCCAAAAGCCCCCCCAACCTATAGCCGAATTCCCAACTACATACTCATACTTTACGGGGGTCCTATTACCTCCCTGAACATTTTTTTTTATTTATTATCACACCCTTATTTGCTGACATGGCCAAGAAGGTGAGACCAACTTCCTTAGGCGCATAAGAAGTGAAAATCAAACGCTAAAAGCTGAAGAAAACTACATGTGTGAGTCCAAATCAGCAATATTAAAGCTCCAATGGTATAATCTTATCTCTCCCAAAATTAAACTCTCTTTTTCTTCCTCTTTTTCTCAATTCTTCTAATAGTTGAAAAATCTCCAACGGTATATTCCTTCATTCTCTCCCAAATCAACTTAAAACTTGAATTTACTTGTCAAAGCATTCAACTGTAGTTTCAATTTCGAAAAAGCTTGAAGCTTTAGGGCTTTTAATTTCTCTAATTTCATAGTTAGGGTTCAAAATTTTTCTTCAAATTCATTTTTTTTTTGCTTTGTTAGGGTTAATAATGGCAAATGCAGACTTGAATAAGCTTTGTATGAAAGAATCAGACCCAATGCTCAAAGCCATTGTGCAGTGCAAACATGCGTTTTACTGCATATGCAAACTTCTTGGTCGAAGTCAAATCCCGGAAGGCGGTTTTGGTCATGCCCCTACTATGGTGTATGTGATTTATCTTCTTCTATTATTTATTTCGTTGAATTTAATTGAAGTTAATGTACTAATTTGATATTTCAGTCTAAGAATTGTAAGTCTTTTCGATGGAGAGACAAAGAAGAAGTCGACCCAAGATCAAAATTTATTCTCCCAAAATTGGTGAACAAAATCAAAGAGTTGGAAGAAGAAGTTTTGAGGAGGCAGACACAAATCAATGAGCAAGTTATCAACAATAATAATGGTGTAGGTTCTATTGGAAGGTGTATGTTCTATTGGAAGATCATTTTTGGTGTTTTGATTTGTGTTGTTGCTATGTTTATCAACAACCTATTCCAAAGTAGTGAATCAAGTATTGATCTAGTTGAATTGGCATAATAAAGAATTACGTTTTTCTTTGTCATAGTAAGGTACCCTATGTTAGATTTTTAGATTTTGATGTAACAAGGAATTCTGATTTTCTTGTAATGCTTTGTATTTATGTCTCTATTTATGTCAATGAAGATTCCAACGGATGATTGTGCAATTGTAAATTAGGTATTCAAGCAAATGAGAAAACAGTCTAAATGCTTTAATACATCGTTTAGTCACAGCCCAAAATCAAAAGGCATAGAGAAAATATTGTCATAGAATGTCATTGACAACCCAAAAGAAAAACAGAAGTCGTTTGGTACTAATACATCAACATTCAACATCAAAAACTAAAGGGATAGAGAAAATATTGTCAGTCACAACCCAAAACAAAAACAGAATTCGTTTGGTACTACATTTGCCATGGCTTCTTGGATTGACTTGGATTGTTTGAACTACTTCCTTTTGGTTTTTTTTTTGTTGCTCACTCATTTCTTGAAGTTTTCTTGTTGATATTGTTGATTTCCCTTTCCATTTAAACTTTCTTGCCGTACTTGATTTGAAACCAATATCACCAGTTATGTCAGCTGATTTTGTCACTTTGGTTGCACCAGTAGAGAGTATCTTAAAGCTTGGCATGTCAGGCTGCACCAAATTTATGAATTATAATAGCAAAAACTTAATTTATGAAGATGATTGATATAATTAGTAGCAAATACTCACATTAAATTCTTTGAATCCATTTTTAGCTTGAAACACACCCATTCCCATGATTGATGATCTTTTGTATGGGATTGTGCTTTCACTTCCCCTGCCCCTTCCTCTTTTACTAGTAGTTGGCAATGAAGTAGGTGGTGCTGGACGTGTTGGATGTTCAAGATATGCAGGATGTGCAGAAGGTGTTTTTCTTGGTCTTCCTCTTTTACTAGTAGTAGGCTAGGAAGTTGTAGTAGGTGGAGGAGGAGCACTAAGTGTTGGATATGTAAGAGGTGCTGGAGGTGCAGTAGGTGTTTTTCTTGGTCTTCCTCTTCCCCTTTTTGCTGGGGGCTCACCTTCTGTTGATGGATTCTAAATATACAAAGAAGAATTTAGAAAATGATTATAGTTAATATCAATACAAGTAAAAATATTACTTTTGGTTTGCCTCTCCCCCTGCCTGAACCTGATGTTTTGCCTCTTCCCCTACCTGAATCTGATGTGTTGCCTCTTCCATTACCTGAACCTGATGGTTCCTCCCTTGCTGATGATTGAACATTTTATGGACAACCTCTCTTGTTATGACCTCTACCATTACAATTACTGCAGGTCATGGCAAGTCCAGTTCTAGGCAACTCTCCTGATTTCTTTGTCTCTCCAGCTTCTTTCCTTCTAAGCTTACCTGGCCTTCCAGGCATGTTTTTAATTTCAGGTGGTGCAACTGTTGGATTAGTAGATATAGGCCACATTTTCATGTTTGTGATTGGTTGAAGAACATTAGCATAGGTTCTCAAGTAAGTTTCCTTACTGTAGTAGCTATCAATATAGTCAATAGGATCACATTTCTTGAAGTATATTGCAGCCACAACATGTGCACATGGTATGCCCTTTAATTGCCATACCCTACGGCTAAAAGTTATCCTACCAAGATCCACAGTGTGTTGATATAGTCCCTCTCTCACTTTAAACCCAGCAACTCTATTAAATTCAATACTACAATTCATTGACCTGTTAATATTTTCTTGTAGTACCTTTAAAACCATTGGAGAAAAATTGCACTTCCAAGCATTTGTAAACTCCCTTAAATTACCTATCCTTGTCATCATCTTCAATCTAATCTCTTCAAGCATAGTAATAATTGTCTTGTGCCTTGCTGCCAATATCCATGCATTAAAACACTCAGACATGTTATTATCTACAGAATCACATTTTGTTCTAGTATTGAAGTAAACCTTACACCAGTACTCTATGTTGTAGTACATTAAGTCATCCATCATTTTTTTTGGACCAAGACACTTCATCTTCTCCGCATTGTTTCTTAATTGAGACTCAAAAGTACTTTTGGCAATCCTCCAGAATTGTTGTCTTCTTTGGAGGCCTCTCCAGTCCTTAGCCCAGTTAGCTAAGATGTGTCTAACACATATTTTATGTTCTGCAGCAGGCAATAAATCTTGAATGGTTGCAGACAATCCCTATAAATATATGTAGTTATGTTATAATAACATATGCAACATTAAAACTAATAAATACAAATAAAAAATTTAAAAGTACACATACCTTTTGCATATCTGTAATCAAGGTGAGATCTCTACCATCTCCTAGTTCCAGATTAGTCTTTAATATCTTGACAAACTATGTCCATGTATTTTTGTTCTCATACTCAACCACTGCCTAAGCTAGTGGCAACATCTGGTTATTACCATCCCTGGCAACAACAACTAACAACTGCCCTTTGCAAACCCCTTTAAGGAAACAACCATCTAAACCTATGCACTTCCTACAATTCAAGAATGCCTTCTTCAATGAATCAAAACAGATGTAAAAGCTTTTAAATACAAACCTACCATGTGCATCAGGTTCATCCAATTTAACAACACAAGTGGTTCCTGGATTGGTCCTTAGTAGTTCATCCTTGTAGTCAAGAATTCTTCCAAATTCAACAATATGATCACCCATAATATCTTTCAACACCTTAGCTCTTGCTCTCCTAACAGTAGTCTTTCCAACATAATTTTAAGCTTCTTTCTAATCAGGTCTTGCAACTTCAAAACTCTTACACCTGGTTGTTTAAGGATTCTTTATCTAAAGACTGTAGATATGTACTTTGCATTACACAAATAATTTTTGGTTGTTGAATTACATGTATGCTTTGGATTGTAAGTCTTAATCATGAAATCATTTGTTGTGTTGTCAAGACATGCATACAAAAGCCATGGACAACTATCCTTGCACCTAACTCTAACTCTTTTTGGCTCATTCACCCACTTCTCTTCTTGAACTCTAATTTGGACAGCATATTTAGTTAATGCTCTTCTAAATTCGTTCACATCTGAAAAAATCATACCCAACTGCCATACAACTTTCTTAGCAGTAGGGTCATGAACAATTTTCTTTTTTTTTGTGCTTTTCCTTCTTAATGTATTTACCCTTCTAGGTAAATTAACCCAACCAGAATCAGAACTGTCAGCATCAGAATTGTGTTCATCTTCATCACAACACTCATCTTCATCTATTTCAAAACTGTCAGCATCAGAACTTGGATAGTATGGCTCATCACCTCCTAACCTTCCTTCAACACTTATTTTTCCTGTTTCAGTTTCATCAAAACCTAAATCTGGTCCAGCTTCACCTATTGGTACCGCTTCAGGGTCAGCTTGTACTCTCTCATTTCTTTTTCTTCTTTGAAAAGTCCTCTTTTCAGCCCTCAACTCCCTAACCTCCTCATGCACATCACTACTATAATCCTCATCATCATCTCCAACTAATTCACCTTCAGTATCAACACTCTCTTCAGTTGAGTAATCAGAACCATCTCCTTCTACTAAATCAGATCCAACTGGACCTACATCTATATTATTAGGATCTACAGTAGTTGGATCTACACTAATAGGATCTGCAGTAGCTAGATTTGGATTTGGATTTGTACTAGCAGGATTAGTAGCAGGATTTGTAGTGAAAGTATTTGTAGTATTGATTGGAGTTGAGGTAGAAGATGTTGTAGCAGCAATAGTGTAGTAGCAGTTGTAGTTTGAGGTGTTGTAGTAAAAGGGTCCTCACCGGATAAAGTTTCATCACCAACCACAATGTTTGGACCACAATTTGGTTCAGCCCCTTTATTGAAAGTTGAACCAGAATCCACTCTATCTTCATGGCTAACATTTTCTAATAAAATAAAATTGGGGTCCACAACTGCTTGATCAATCATGCGTTTCACATATATCTCCACAATATCTCCATCTTCCAAAGAACAACATAAGTCTAAAATATCCATATCATTGTCTGTATCTTCCAAAATGCCACTGCCAAGGGGTTTAATACTAAATATGCAACTTGTGGTGTATCCCAATTCTTTAATATAGCCTCTTAATTCAAAATAGGACATCTTATCCACATCAACATCTAAAAATTATGTAACTTGCCCACCCTTATATATTGGTTGTCCACCACTTAAATATAACACCCCACCATGATACCATCTTAAGGTAACCAAAGTGAACCCACTCATCTCCTACCTGAATGGAATGAAAGAACATAGAATATTTAAACTACACATTTTACATTAAACACACACACAGTAGGTAAATATGAACATATCATCATTATAACAATGAAAATTGTTAACTTACTATGCCATAGTATCATATCATTGCGAACATATATAACATTAAACGAGAAAGGAAATACCACATGGCTAACAATATGAAGATAATATGGTATAAATTCAACAATGGAATGCTATTATACCAAAACCCAGTTATTGTTCTTCATTTTTTTGTCAATTTCATAACCCTAATCAAACACAATAATCAATATCGTACAAAATCGCTTATAAAGAACTAAAAGAACTAACCTTTACTTAGAGAAAACTTTGACCCAACAAACGAAAAAAGCTAAACGAACCTTCCCCAACCTTCCCAGCAAACTTCGATTGAAAGGAAATCTCAGATCATGAAGAGAATTGGGGTGAATTTGGTCAGATCGAAATGGTTAGGGTTTAGAGAAAGAAAGAGGAAAATGAAAAGATTAAGGGAAATTCGTGGTTTCTAGACTTATGGGGTCCACTCATTATGTGGCAGCCCGTGTAAACAAATATTTTATTATATCTAGTTTATGTGGACATGTCAGCAAATAAGGGTGTGATAATAAGAAAAAAAAAATGTTTAGGGGGATAATAGGACCCCCGTGAAGTATGAGTGCGTAGTTGGAAATCCGGCTATAGGTTGGGGGGGCTTTTGGCCATTTTCTCTAAAAACTATAGTAGAAAAGCCTAAAGAATTAGAAATTAAAAATACTCAAGTAGTAACGAAAATCATAGAACAAGTAGAAAAAATAACTACTGAAATTAGTCATCTAAAGGAAATAATCATAAGACTTGAAAGGATCTCACTCTCATGGGTGAAGAAGACATAAATTATAAAAAAGCATTAGAATATATAACCAACTTCCATCAAGAGCCAATAGAATATTCTAGTTACATTCCTTCAAGCCAAACAGAAAAAATAATCCTAAAACAAAACAACACAATAATAGCATTACTAATAAAATTAAACATAAAAATAGACAAAATATTAAAAGAAAAACAACCTGAACAAATTCATAAAAATACAGAAATAGACGAATTAATTACTCAACTTAAGAAAGTAGGCATATCACCTAAACAAGAAAAATATATAAGCGTTTAAATATAAAAACTTTTAAATAAAGTATAAAGATAGATGTAAATAAAAATTGGTAGATTAAAATAAGTAGATGTGTAAATATAATAAATACCAGATATGATGTAAATCCTACTCAGTACTCCCTCTCTCCTATGGAGTTATCATGTTTAAATTATGATGTACCCTAATTTTCTCCCCTTTTTTTTATCTTACCCCGTTCATCTCTTCCTCTTAACGTTTATTCTTAAAAACTTCATCTTTAGCCACACTCCGGATATTTATTTGGCAACAACTTCGTCCTTTTAACTAATTCATATTGTTATTTAAGAAATTAAGAGGTTAACCATATCCTAAGGGTAATCATTTAATACATACACATCAATTTACATTAATTTAACCATAACTAGTCTAAAATAGAACAAGTTAAAAATTAACAGTAAAGAAAACTTTAAAAAGTAACATTTTTTGGGGAAATTTAGGGACATAAGCATCATAAAACTTACATGATTAACGGAGAGAGGTTTCCCTTTCGGGAACCCCCGAAGAGTTTTTTAAGAACTTTTGAAAAACTTATAACTCAAACACACTTTTATTATTATACAAACTTTATACAATATAAGGTTGTAGGAACAAGGTAATAAACATAAAGGTTGGAAGGAAGTAGAAGGATTTTTTTGGTAGGTTCTCTTTTCTTAATTTTTTCGTTCTTTTTCTCTCTTTCCTCTCTCTTCCCAACTCTTACAACTATCCCTTATATAGGGCTTAGAAGACGGTTCTAGACCTACTACGTGGCCTTTATTATTAATGACCGACAACTAGATAAGATTCCTTTAATAATGCAAGTCGGGTACTCATTGGGCCCCATCGTCACATGCATCATTAAGTTAATTTTTTTGGACTAATATTACCGACTGAGACAATTATTTGACGCGTGCTATGTCAACAGTTTTTTCCTCTTTTGGAGGGTAGTGATAAAGTGACAACACGCTTATTTTTACAAGACACTTAGTGGGCATCCCCACCTACTACTTTTAATAATATACATACGCGTTTTTTCTATTTTTTGATACCATTCCATTCTTGTCTTTTTGCCATGCCATCTTTGCCTTTTTGCCTTTGCTTTTTCTTGACTCCATGCCATCTTGTCCTTTAGCATTTCCCATACCTTTTTTTTTTATATGTGAATTGTCTTGTTTTGTTTCAATTCCGTTGTCTTTCTTTCTTTGTGATCTCAAATGAAGTCTTTGAAACATTTGGTTAAGTATCTAAGTTGTGTAATGCAATTGTATCAAAACTCATGCCTGAGTCGTTATCTTCATAAGGGTCTTGTGAGTTTTGAATATTATTTATTTGTTCCTCGTCTGATAGTGAAGGACTGTGAATACTGTCTTTTGAACCATTACTTGGACTTGGAATGTCTTTGATAATATGTTTGTTTTGGCTTTTGTCTTGAAATTTTTTTTTAAAAATTTTCTTGATTATTTTTTCTAATTTCTCATTTTTTTTTCTTTTTTAATGCTTCATTTTTTCTTAATGAATCTTTCTGAAAATATTTAGGTAGTCTCCTTTGTGAGGAAGACGACTCCTCTTCTTCACTTTTTGGCAAACTGACAGCCTTTAACGGATTTGATAAGTCTTTACCGGTCACTGTTTGAACCGAACTAGCTGTATTATGCTTCGATACAGTAGAGTTCTTAGCATTCAGAGAGGAATGCACACCCGTCTCATCCATTTTTAAGTGAGATGGAGAACTCATATCTTTAGTATTGTCTGTTTTTGGAACATATTTACTCTGAATATTGTATTGGGGTATTTGATTTGGGTTTTGCTTTAAGGCTGGTGAAATGTAATAATTTGGTCAAAGTATTCTTCTGGCATAGTCTAAAGCTTCTGTAAAATTATTAAATCATTTGAAAAGTGGGGTTTTCACCCTATTTATAGAATCAATTACTTCGATCCAAGTCTGAAAAATGCCTTTAGCCTTACCATGTATAACGACATAATATTTAAATTTGTTGTCTGTATTTTTATCTGGGAAATATTGACATAAAGCATTAGAAGCTGCTATAAAATACTTAGTGTCTTGTTTGTTGTATGTCATCCATAAATTATCTACTAAACATTGTTGAGCCTTGTCTATACTATAGTCTGAATTTATTCTAAATGATAAATTACACTTAGGATATGAAATTAAATTGTACTTACTGTAATGGATTCTCTTCATCAAATTGTGTGTTGTAATTAATGGTCTGAAATTTTGTCTTCCTAATAAAGTCTGAGCATAAGTATTTGGCTGGGCAATACCCTTGCCTCTGTCTGCTGGCTTTTGGCCAGTTGGTCGCATGCTAGGTCTCATACTGAAATATAAGTCAGTTAGTCTTCAATTATAATCTTCTTAATTTATCTGCTAGATCATTATCTTTTCCTTTAACATACTCAAAAACAATATTATTATATATTAATATTATATCCATAAAATTTAACCATCGTCTTTTACTGCTAGACTTACTATTTATTTTTTCGTGGAATTTAACTATTGCTTCGCAGTCTGTTCTTACTAAGACTTCATTTTTATTTAAAATATATAATTTAAAACTATTAAGTCCATATATTACTGCTAATACTTCGGAGTTTATACTACTCATATTACCTTTTTCTGTATATTTTCCACTTTGGCAGCACAATTTTTTTCTTCATTTTTTGAACTATATTTATTAGGTCTGGATTTTAAAATAGCTCCCCACCCTAATTTACTCCCATCAATTTGGACTATTAAATAATCTAATTCTAAGGGTATTTGTAGGTCTGGTATATTTTTAACTTTATCTTTAATTTGTTGTACTAATTTTATATCTTCTATGTTAAAGTGTTTCTGTCCTTTACTATCTGTCTTAGCATACAAAGGTCCTGCTATTTTTCCTAAGTCTTGAATAAAGTTCCAAGCATAATTTACTAATCCCAAGAACTTTTGTAGTTCTTTTGTATTATCTAATTTATCTGGCATTTCTAACACTTTTTTAGCTATATGTGGTTGTAATTTTACCTTTCCTTGTCCTAGAGTTACTCCTAAGAAATTTATATGTGTCTTACACAGTTCCATTTTCTTTTTACTTATTATTATTCCATATGTTACGAATAATCTAAATACTGTTTGTAAGTGTCCTAAGTGTTCTTGTATGTCTTTGCTAAATACTAAAATATCATCTACATATATTAGTACAAAATTCTTATAGTCTCCAAACATCTCATGCATCTTTCTTTGGAATATAGGCAGAGTTGTTTTTAGCCCAAAAGGCATAGCTAGCCATTCAAAATGTCCTTCTGAACAAGTAAAAACTGTCCATTTTATGCTTTCACGGTGCATTTTAACCTGCCAGTATCCTGACTTAAAATCAAATTTACTAAAAATCTTTTTACCTTGTATTCTATTAATTAGCTCACTTTATCGAGTAATTTATATGCATTTGTTCTAGTATTATCATTTAATCTTTTATAATTTATTACCATGCGAGCTTTTCCTCGCACTTGTTCACTATTGTTTCTAACCATAAAGGTTGTTGATCTATGTCTAGATGTAGATCTTCTTATTACTTCTAGTTTTAGTAACTCCTTTATTTGTTTATTAAATTCTTCCGTATCTTCATTATTAGCTTCTATTGTTGCAGTTTTTATAGTATACTCGGGGTTTATTATATCTAATTTACACATAATTTTATTACTTCCCCAATGTATTAAGGGTTTTCCCCTATTATTTTCATTTCGTCTAATATTGCTACTATGTTTTCTAAGTCTTTAGGATTTTTTATTTTTCCTATAGTATTTATTCCTTTTTAAAAATTGTAAAATTCTGTTTCTATATTTTTTAAAGTATAATCTTTTTCTTTGTCTTCTAGGTATATATTGTCTAAATAATTTTCTTCTTGTTTTTCTTCATATAAGTTGTTTGAACAACAACTGCCCTTATCTTTACAATCGTCACAACATGGAGTTGTATTTTTTATTTTATTATCTTTATTTAATTCCTTTGTTGAAATTTTTCTCGTTTATACAGGAGTATATGTTGTATTCCTAAACATCATTATTCCATCTCTAGAAATTAAACAACTTCCGTTATTTTGTATAAGGAATTGTAAACCTAAGACTAAGTTAATTTTAATATTAAGATCTCTTACTAATATCTTATACATATTATATGTAGGCTTATAGAATTCACTACATATATTTATAAAGCTTATTTGCGCTTTTTTTATATATTGGTCGTATAGATTATAAGTTTTATCCATTTATATTGCTTGTATAGGTTCCTTAAAAGTTTTTAAAGTTGACAACAAATTATGTGGCAATATCTTTTTATTAAGCAGGCAACTAGTGCAACCTGTATCTACTAAAGCTAAAGTTTCTATTTCTATATCTTTTATTTTTATTCTTACTAGTATTTTTGTTGTTCCAAATTTTTTATCTTTATTGCATGTAAAACTAGTATTATTTTCTTCTATATTCATTAATTCACTTTCTTCTATTTGATATAAATGTATTGTACCTTGTTACTATGTAGTATTTGTGTCTATTTTTTGTTTTCCTTTTTCTAACTTAATTATTCTTTGTTCTAAGTCATTTATTCTTGTTTCTAGAGTGATTAATCTTAAATTTGTAGCCTGATCTTTTATATGAGCTTGATTTTCATGCTTATCTACTTTTTGTTTTAACTTGTTTTCTATACAACTAATACATGCTTCCATATAACAATTATTACATTTGGCTCTATTTATTTTACTTGAATACCATTTACATATATTACACTGATTACTAGTTATTCCTTTTAATCTTTCGAACTCATGATTGCAGTCTTGATAAATATTCATTATGGTATTTATTAGTATATTATCTAAATCACCATTTCTTTTTATTCCTATTTCTTTAATTAAATCATCATTCTCTGAATCAGATGAGTCTGATTGATTTCTTTCTTTTATTATATCCATACTAACAACTGAGTATATACTTTCCGTATCTGACATATATTCATCTACATTTAATAGGGTTTCTTGAAAGTCTTCTATTAACTGAGAATTTCTAGTTTCATATTATTTCTTTTAGGGCATGTATTTGCTAAGTGTTCTATACTTACACAATTATAGTATTCTAACTTATTTTTGTAATTTCTATCATTTTTATATTTTCTAACATGTCTATCTTTATTTAAATATGGTTTTCTAGCTGAAGATTTTCTTAAGAATTATTTTTTTATGTTTATAGGGTCTTTGGTTAAATCTGGTTCTTCTTTTATATTTTCTTGTTTTACTAGGTTATTTATAATAACTTTGGGTAGTGTATATCATTTTTTTACAAAAGTTCATTTTCATTTTGTTTTAACTGCTTTTGTATTTGTATATTCATATATTTTTCTATTAGCGTTTCCATTATGTGATTTATTTTTTGTCCTATAGGTCATAAGAGTGTGGGGTTTTGCACCACTCCTTCTCTTTTATACCATCTTCTATTTCTCTTCCTAAAGTTCCTGATAGTTTATTAAATAATTTTTTACCTAATTCTTCTTTAAATATATTTCCACTAATGGTACAATAGTAAAAATAATCTTTAAGAAAATTCTTTATGTGCATCCAATTAGATATACTTAATTGTTCTAATTTAATTACAGAATTTCTTTGTAATGCTACTAAGCCACTATTGGGATCTTTTCCTGTTAATAATACATGTATTTTATTTGTAAAATTATATGGGTTTGGTCCTAATTCAATTAAATTTTGAAATTCTTGAGGGTAAGTCTGTTTGTATGATTTCCATACTGCTTTACAAGATTCTCCTAAAAAGATTTCTAAATATCTATACATAGTTTCTGCATCAGTTTCCTGATAATTTTTAATAAATTCTGCTACTACTATACCTTTCCATAAATCTATTACTGTATTCCACATTTGTGGATCATGTGCAGCTATATTTAATATTTTTCCTTTATTTCCTCCTTGTAGTCTAATAGGTTCTTCTATAGGCATTCTTTTTTCTGCTGATCTAATATTATCTTTTATTTCTTGATCAGGTCTTATCCATGGTTTTCTAGGAAGATTACCTGTATTATAGCTAAAAGTCTGGGTTGCGCTAGTTCTTTGGAAAGGACTAGCACTGTGTGAACTAGTTGTTTCTTCCATTAGTTCCGTATAACTAGTTATGGATAATGTGTCTTCTTCTCTATTGTCTTCTAGTTCATCCATTCTATATGCTAAATTATCATCTCTTTCTTGACATATTCTAAAATGTTCTATTGTTTTCATTATATCAATTTTACCCTTTTTACATCATCTACACTTAAAAACTGTCATATTTTTCTCTTGATATAGTCTTTTTGCTTCTTTTATGGATTTTTCTACTTCGTACCCTACTTGTATTAGTTCTATATTCATGAATTGTTCATGTACTGTTTCTATGGTACTTTCTGTTTTATTATCACCTAAGTCTCTTTAACTAGTGTAATTATAGTCTATAAACTTGATTGATGTTTCTCCTCTAGAGCTAGTATACATTAAATGTTGCTCGAGAGCAAATACCTTTGACTTACTTAATTTATCTAAATTCCATTCTAATCCAGCGTATTCTTCTGGATTTATTTTTATTGGTTTGATTAATTTTATACCTTTATTTCCCATTATCTCTACCACATCGTTTACTTGAAGTTTAAATTTTGTATTACTACATAAAGTCATTTTTTCGTATCCTTTAGTCTGGATTCCTATTTTAATATGTTTTCCAAATTTGTTTAGATTGATTAAAAAATCTGGGCTAAGATAGAATATTCCTCCATTATTTGTCATGTCTACTTCAGTTAATCCTATTATAGATTTCTTTAAATCTGACCATCTATCATCATATAGTACAATTAATACTTTAGATCATAAATTTTTTCTAGTTAGTCCTTTTATTCCTATGACTATTAGACCCATATGCATTAACATTAAATTGGTATTTTTTTATCCTTTTTGTGAAAGCTTGGTTTACTAAGTCTAAAATTGCAAAGTTGTCTCCTATTGTTGATATTTGTTCTTCTCTATATTGTCTATATAATTGATTATTCTTAGATAAATATTTTACATTGTATAAAGTTTTAGGATTTAATAGTTTTAGTTGATTTTGTTTAAAAATCTATAAATCTCTATCTATGTCTATTATTTCATTTAATTCTTGATTTTCTTCTATAGTTGATGGTCTCCTAGATAATATTCATGAAATTAAGTTATTTCCTATTCTATTTTTTGAGAAACTTGGTCTGCTTTATTGGGTTGTTTGTTTATTTGAAAGAAGGTCCATTTTTGAGGTTTTTTAATTAACTTGTGTTTTTCTTGTTTATGTGATATTTCTACTTTCCTAAGTTCAGTAATTAATTCATCTATTTCTGTATTTTTATGAATTTGTTCAGGTTGTTTTTCTTTTAATATTTTGTCTATTTTTATGTTTAATTCTATTAGTAATGCTTCTATTAGTAATGCTATTATTGTATTGTTTTGTTTTAGGATTATTTTGTCTGTTTGGCTTGAAGGAATGTAACTAGAATATCCTATTGGCTCTTGATGGAAGTTGGTTGTATATTCTAATGGTTTTTTGTAATTTATGTCTTCTTCACTCATGAGAGTGAGATCCTTTCAAGTCTTATGATTATTTCCTTTAGATGACTAATTTCAGTAGTTATTTTTTCTACTTGTTCTATGATTTTCGTTACTACTTGAGTATTTTTAATTTCTAATTCTTTAGGCTTTTCTACTTAGTTTTTACCAGTTTTTCTATTTATATTTTTGTAGGTATTTTTTCTAGATTAAATTTTGTATTTAAGTATTGAATTTTTCTATCTATTTCTAGTTCTTATGCTTTTAAAAAATCAAAATTCTTTTCTAATTTATCTAAAGTCTTATATTGTTTGTTTTGTACTACTCTATTGCTTCTAACAATTTTATTATGATTTTATATTGTTGTTGAATTTTTTCACTAAGATTTATTGTTAAGTCTATTAAAGTATTATATTGCTTGTCTTCAGAGTGTAGTATATGTTCTCCTTCAGTAAAATTACACTTTAGAATGTTATTTTTATGTAATGATCTATATTTTTTCTCCGGGTGTATTTTTAAGTCTAAGTATTCTAGATGTCTTAACGAATCTACTTTTCTATCCTAATGTACTTCTAATTAAACAAATCCTTTTATAGTATTTTATCCTATTAATTGTATATTTTATATCTAATTTAATGTTATTTGTTTCGTTAATAAGGTTGTTTTTATATTCTACCAATGAATCTATAAGATATTTATTTTCTATTAAAGTGTCTACAATATATTTATCTTCTATTAATGATTTATCTAATTATTCTTGTGTCCAATTTAAATAATATATTAATACTTTTAAAGTGTTTCTAAGCTCAAATGTATATTGTACTTCTTCGTATAGCCAACTATATCTTAATCTTATTCTTTTAATATATTCTAGTGGCATCTATTTTATCCAAAGTGTATATAGTCAAGTGCTTTTTTATATCTTTTTATGTGTAATTTAGAGAGATCTATTTGTCTTATAGTGTAATCTAACCTTCTATTAAGATATCTTATATTATGTTCTGATTCTTCCGTGTTTAATTGTTTTTCCACAATTAATTGTTGTTTAAGGTCTCTTTCTGTAGTACCTAGTACGTCTCTATGAATTATTTATTGATGAAGCCACTGTTCTAATTGTCTATACCTTTTAATTAAAGATTGCATTTACTATCTTAATAAAATTGCTTCTCTTTTTAAATTTCTATTTATACTATTTATTCTATTATTACACCAATCTATGTCACTATAGTAGCCTAGTATTTCCCACCTTATATTATTAATAAATTCTAGATCTAATATGTTATCTAAATCTTTAGTAGTTTTAATAGTATATTTATTTTTTATCTGTCTCTTCCTTGCTACAGCTACTCTTTTGAGATTAAATTCTCTATATAAATTTCAGTATATAAATCTTATATTCCTAAATGAAGGATGTTTTTTCATATATTTATACTGAGTAACATATATTTATACTGATTCTTTCCAAAAACTTCTCACTCTGATACCAAATATATAAGTATTTAAATATATAAGCATTTAAATATAAAAGCTTTTAAATAAAGTATAAATGGTATCAGCCACTTAGTATATGGTTACACATCTGCTTATTTTAATCTGCTAATTTTTATTTACATCTATCTTTATACTTCATTTAAAAGCTTTTATATTTAAACGCTTATATTTGGCGCTAGACGGAGGGACTATCAAGGCCAAGAGAATAATATATATATATATATATATATATAACTAATTTTTGGATTAGAAGTGTATATATGACTAATTTTATAGATTAGAGATATGAGCTTGAATTAATTAGGAATTAACTTGAGCTTGAACTTGGAACTAATTAGCTTGAATATATAACTAATTAAGTTTAGAAATTAGATATGAACTTGAATTGAAAACTTGAACTTATTAAAACTTGAATATATATATATATATATATATATATATATATATATATATATATATATATATAACTAATATTCTTGGATTTTGAAGTTTATAATTAACTAATTTTAGAACTTTCATATGAACTTGAAATGTTGTTGACTTTAATTTATTAGAACTTAATTTTTATTCTTATTAGAACTTGGATTTTTTTTTAACTTAATTAGAATTTTGTAGTACTTGAAAATCTTATTGACCTTAATTAATTTGAACTTAATATAAATTAATTAGAACTATATTAAACTTAATTAATTTATAATAACTTGAAAACTTAATTAGGAATTAATATAAACTTAATTTTGATCAACTAATTAACTAGAACTTGAACATAATTTGAACTTAATTAATTAGTATTGATTAATTAATTAATTAAGCTTTAAATTTGTAGATCTTGAACTAATTGAACTTAATTAATTAGACCAAACAAAGCATATTTAGAATTTGAAGTTGAACTTAGACTTGAACTTGAAATTAGAACTTGAACTTGGAACTAATTAGCTTGAATATATAACTAATTAAGTTTAGAAATTAGATATATATGAACTTGAATTGAAAACTTGAACTTATTACAACTTGAATATATATATATATATATATATATATATATATATATATATATATATATATATATATATATATAACTAATATTCTTGGATTTGAAGTTTATATTTATCTAATTTTAGAACTTTTCGTGCTAGGCAACTGAGGAAGCTCAACATCTAAAAAAGTTGATACAAGACTATATTGCTTCTTTCATCAAAGTAGGAGGATAAGGTTGGTGCTTCTAAATTTCTAAAGTTCAAGTACAATTGTTTTCAATAATGTGTTTGTGTCTATCGATCTAGTATTGATACTTGGCTTTAATTTTGTGATAATTTTTTTGTGTCCATCGAGTGTTTGCTAAGCATAAGTACCAACACTAGTTAATCCTATTGATGACAATATTGATTTTCTTGCATGATCGATTTGTGTCCATCTAGTGTTGATATTAAGCTTTAATTTAGGAATAGTGTGTTTGTTTAGTATAAGTATCAACACTAGTTGATCCTATTGATGACAAAATTGATTCTCTTGCAAGATCAATTTGTGTCCATCTAGTGTTGACACTTAGCTTTAAACTTAGAAATAATATATTTGTTAAGCATAAGTACCAACACTAGTTGATCCTATTGATGACAAAATTGATTTGTGTCCATCTAGTGTTGACACTTAGCTTTAAAAAGTTGTTAAGTTGTTAAAGTTAAAAAAGTTGTTAAGTTGTTTAAATAAGTTAAAATAAATAATGTGGTTTAGTTGGTGAATTTAGTTGTTATATTAAGTCAAAACTAAACTAGTTAAAGTTGTTATGTTGTTTAAATAAGTTAAAATAAATAATGTGATTTAGTAGGTGGATTTAGTTGTTGAAATTAAGTCAATACTAAACTAGTTAAAGTTATAAAGTTGTTAAGTTGTTTAAATAAATTAAATTAAATAATGTGGTTTTGTTAATGAATTTTGGTTGTTGGAATTTAGTCAAAATCATGTCAAGTCGAGACACTTGACGGTGTTGAGATTGCTGCTATGTCGGCTCAAATAGCACAACTTACATCGGCACTGGAAGAGTCGTAGCGGAGAAGAGTAGCTGAACAACAAAGCATGAGCAAGACTGTTCAGCAAATCAAAGAACAAGTGATGAACCTTGCTCGTCAACCTACTACTTCGGCTCCTATGGAAACTGACGATGATAGTACTGATGATGAGGATGATTGTGTAGAGCCTACTCCCTAGTTTAGATCTCTGGACATTTATGAAATTTTTGAAATTTTGAAACAAATTTTGAACCAAATTTTGAAAGACTTTATAAGTCTTTAAATTTTGATTTAAATACTTTTGAATGTTATTTTAAGTTTCTTGTTTTATGTTTTGTGTAGATTGTTTATAATTGTGTGTGTTTGATTGGGCTTAATAGTATAGAATTGAATTGAATTAAATTTACAAGTGGGTAGCATAAACTGCCAGTTTCTGCCGTCAAAATAATTGCAGAAAAAGTGACAGACAACATGGTTTTGTCCGTCGCTTTTCTGGGTTTTAATTTTTTTAAAAACCCAGAATTGCGACAAACAGCGTGGATCTGTTTGTCGCCTTTCTGGATTTTCCAAAAGATAAATTCCAGAAAAGCGATGGACTGGGTCCTTTTGTTCGTCGCTTTTCTGGGATTTTCAAAAATAAAATTTCCACAAAAGTGACGGACTGCGTCTCCTTTTGCAAATTAAAAAAAAATGAAAATGAAAATTGAGCGACGGAGTCCGTCGCTTTTGTTAAAAAGAATTAAAAAAAAAAAGAAGTCAAACTGCGACGTAGTCTATCGCGTTTTAGCAATGCAGTCCGTCGCTTTTGAAAAAGCATCAAGCCAAAAAGCGACGGAAGTAATTGTGTCGCGTTTCCGTCGCTTTTGGCCAAAAAAGCGACGGATTGCGTCGCTTTTATCTTTTTCTTTTTGGCAGTTTTTTAGTAGTGTTTAGGGTTAAGGACTAAAATGATCATATTTTTATATACATTAAGGACTATTTCGATAAGATCATGTATATAAAGGATCAAAATAATTCTATCTCCATATATCAAGGACCATTTTATCTATCTTAGAATGAATCTAAACATGTGCACAATTGATTCGGCAACTAGTGCTAACTTACAATCGTAAATTGGCACAGAACCTTGAATTAGTTCAGACAGGATTTTTAGATTCAAGCACCTTATTTCAATATTCTGCATTTCTCATCAGCTTTTTCTTATGTTTTTATGTTCTTTTCTCTATGATGTAAAATTAGACAAGTACTCTAAAACTGTTTTAAGATGGAAACAGAACATCACTTTTATATGGAAATCATAGAATGAGAAAATCACCATTAAATATGTTGGAGCTATTTTGAAATGCTTTTCTATTAATTTCTGAAAAGCGAGAAGAAAATGGTGAATGTTTTGAAAGGATGATTTAGGTGTTGTCATTCTCTATATAGTTGTAATATTTGTTTGTGGCATAATACATGTGAATAAATACCTTTAACTTGGCCTCAACTATCAAGTTCAAAGTGTTAAAATGGTCACAATGAAAGTTGAAGTGTCATGAAATGTGCTTTCGATTTTAATAATAACCACATGTAATAGACCAAGCACATATGCTATAAGCATTAATAGCTCATGGCTAGAAGTATTACAAGAGACACTATTAGTTTTTATGTCCAAGATGTTATTCTATTAGAATTTGTTGAGCGCGATTTCTTTCTAATTTTATTTTTCATTTTGGATGTGTAGGAAAATGCAGGTGATCCAAGTTGAATGGTGGATGTATATAGAGATGGTAATGGGGCGGGGGGTTGAGCTTAACCCGTAAAATTTTTAACTTGACCCCCTCCGCACCACATACCAATTTTTTCATTTTTAACCCGCCCCACTCCACCCCACATAGATCCGCCCTGCATATTTTTTTTAAAAAATTGTTATTCTTTTTAATTTATTTTTTTTAAAATTAGGTTTGATACTAAAAATAAAACTCATAAAAATAAATTCTCATTAAGTTGTATTAATTAAAATATAAAATTTTATTTTTTAGAGGTCAATTAGGAAGTATGTAAAAAATTGTATTATTTTTTATTGAACAATTTTCATTTACTATCTTGAATATTTTAATAAATTAAAAAGAGTTTTTGAGCAGTTATGATATTTGAATACATTTGATAGTGGAATCCATTGCTAGTGCATATGTTGAAATATTGTTTTAGAGATAGTGTCAAAAATACACCTAACTATCCCCCTTTTTTGAGTTTTATACCTAAACTATTGAGAGTGTGAGTTTCATATCTAAACTATCACTTTTTAGTTTGAGAAACACACCACAAGGGTGTATGTAATACACTCTCTTTTATTTGAGAAAACCTTGACACATGGCGTTTCACATGGATAAAATATTTTACCTTGAAAAAAATTAAATAATAAACTATTAATATTAATTAAAAATTAAAGATTAAATCCATAAAAAAAAGAATTAAAAATAAAATTTAAATAATTTTCTTACCCCACTCCACCACCTCCTCCACGTACCCAATTCCCCCCCCCCCCCCGGATAATCCCCCATCCTTTTTTTAAAATATAAAAATTCTAGCCCATCCTATTTAATCCTCCGCTCCTATTTTTTCTTTTTTTTACATTTTTTTCATTTTGTGTTATATGTGAACGTACATATATTTTTAGAAAAAAAAATTTCCAATATACCGAATATAACATAAATAAGTAAAAAAAATTAAAAAATGTCTTGCGGCGGCGAGTAAAAAATATTTTTGATATGTATATATCTAACACAAAATGAGAAAAAAAAATGAAAGCGGAGGGTTAGGTGGGGTGGGTAGAATTATTTTTTAAAAAACATAAAATAATATCTAAATTAGTATTTGGGAGGGGGGGGGGGGAGATGAAGTAAAAAAAAAAAATTAAATTCTTTTATAAAAGAATTTTTTTTAAAAAAAGGTCGGGGGGGGGGGGGGGGGGGGGGGGTGAGAGGAAGTGATGAAGTGGGGTAAGAAAAATATTTTACCTTTTATTTTATAAAAGAAATATTATTTTTTTAGATAATAAATTTTTTAATTTTTCATCTTAACTAATACTAATAATTTATTTAATTTTTGTCAAGGTCGAATGTTTTGTCCATGTAGAGTGTGATGTGATAATTTTTTTAAAATAAAAAAGAGTGTATTACACACACCATGATGAGAGTGGTATAAAAGAGAGAGGTGTGTTTCTCAAACTAAAAAGTGATAGTTTAGGTATGAAACTCACACTCTCAATAGTTTAGGTATGAAACTCAAAAAAAGGGTATAGTTTATATGTGTTTTTGAAACTTATCTCATTGTTTTATAAGTATGTATAATACACGACATGTTTTTTTAAAGTTTATTGCAAATCTATACATTTGAACTATATATTAGTATCATAATAATGTATAATGTAATCAGTGAAAGTACACAACAAAATTGTAATTTTTCAATCAGAAATTGTGGTGTGTAAATATTTTATAGAATATTGACGCACTTCAAAAGTGTGGCCATAAAGACTAGTTGCTTTTGGAGCGACTTACTGGGTTGTTTAATGTTATTCTTAAGCATTTGGGATGAATGATAATTTCACGTAATTTTTAAAAGCACAGGCAAAGTAGGTTGGGAGAGACTTATTGAGTTGCTTAATATCATTTTTAAGACAATAAAAATATCTAAAGAATGGAGATGGAGCATGATGATTTCGTTGTTGATCGTAACAAATTTTTGTAGTGCTGAAAATTAACTGCAATCAAAATAAATAAAAGAAAATGTGATTTTTATTGATGAATTTTGTTAGTACAATTTTTATAGTTCTCTTGATTCTTCTTTCATAAACTTCTCCATGATTTGAGGGCCTCCAGTAGCGTATTTCTCGAATGTAGGATGATGTAGACCTCTTTGAGATGTATTTGATCTTCGAGAATGCCGGAAAGTAGTTCGTCATTTCAAGTCCATCTTCGAGAAGAACACAGTTGACCACTCAATTGAAGAACTGTGTAGTTGATGTTGTCGCTTTCTCCAATCCTTGCAGAATGTTTGTTGAAGTATTTTCTTAATTGTATTCAGAATCTCCTCTGCAGCCCCCCTTTTGAATGTCATGTTTACCCTCTATTTATAGTTGTAGGGGGTGGACTTGCTTATGATTGGTCAAAAGATGTCATTTTGACGCTTGGTGGATTGTGATTGGTTCTTGAAATTGACTGGGACTACCACATCATTTGGACGTGTGGTGTCATCTTGTTGGTCTTGGATGCCTAGTCACCGTGACACGTGACATGAATTTGAGCTTCAAGGAGAAATGAACCTTAAACTTGAATTTAATAAAATTGACTTATTTATTTAATTTGTAAAGCCCAAATTAATCATTCAACCCAAATGAACATGGATTTAATTCAAATTTCGTATGAATTTAATCCAATAAAATTTGTATGTCCACAAATGCCCCTACTCCAAGGCTTGTTGAAGTGTAGGCCTGCTGACACTTGATGGCGAGACTTGAAGTATTATGAATCTGATAATATCACTCTTAAAGACATTTGCTTGACTCCATTTCTTGTGATGAGACAAATTGTATGCTAAGATCATCTGCAACTTCATTCAATATGCTCATAAGGATTTTGTTATTTCAATCCAACCGAGGGATAATATGGATGACTCTCGAGGGAGAGATAAGCAAAATCAATGTGGCAAACTTCTATGAATTTTAAGTTTCAAGAAACTTCCACAATAAACTTGAATGCAAATTTGAACACCAACACTCACGAGTGTCACACAAGTCCCCAAAGTTGTAGGAATGCCGAAATCATGAGATTCTTAGTCTATTGGAATGAAAACTCAAAGAACTACCATATGAATAAAAATCACGGCCAAATGCTCTATGAATTGATACAAATATTGCTTCGAAGTCAGCTCACAATTATGTTTTACTCGCTCTTCAACTTCGCACGTCTGTGGTAGAAAATTCATAACTCAAAGTAGGAGTGCCGAAATCATGAGTTTCTTGCACCATTGAGAAGATGACACAAAGAACTACAATATGCGTAAAAATCATGGCCAAAAACTTTATAGATTTGTACAGGAAATTGCTTCAAAGTCAACCCACAATTCTGCCTTGCTAAGTTATTTTGCGTCTGTTAAAAAAATTCATAACTCGGAATAGGAGCAACAAAATCACAAGATTCTTATTTTATTGAAAAGAGGACTCCAAGAGTTACAATTTTAACAAAAATCACGGCCAAAGGCTTTCTGAATTAGTACATATAATTCCTTGAAGATGAACCAGACGTTTGTTATGCATTCTTTCCAGCTTAGCGCAGTCACATGGAAATATTAAACTGTTTGTAGCGTTGTAAAATACACTTCCACAACTAAAACATATGAGAAAATTAAATTCAAAATATAATTTTATTTGTATAATTTTATTCTGCTGATGTCTGAGTCTCGCATTTAGCTATCACGTCTCACAAATCTTTCTTTTTCTTTGATTTTTTTTCAAGAGGAAGCTCAAAGGGTATCGATATTAGACCAAGATGACACACTACATGCGGATGTGTTGAAGTTTTGAGCCACAGGCAACAAGTAAAACCTTCATGTGAAAGAAAGAATTGTTGTAGTTGATCATGTTGCGAATCTATTCTTTTCCCGAGAATGATCACACATACTTGATTTTTATGTTTTCTCGAAGCTCGTCATTGAATTTTTTTTAGGCATAATACATAAACATGACCCTTAACTTGGCTTTAACGGAGAACTATGCCCTCCAACTTTGAGTTATTGCCCGATCTGTGTTTAAAAACAGTACTACTGTTTACAACAAACTTTGCAGAAACATGAAGTTATCAAAGTTTAATCAACCAGTGAAGAACAGAAGATCATAATTTAATTCACAAAACTAAAATCTGTAAAAACATACCAGAATCTATAAAAGACAGAACAAGAAGAAGATCAAGCCCACTGAATGCATACTGTCCCCTTAAGAAAATTATTCCTCTCTAGTATCCAAGGTTTGCTTTGGAATATGTCCTCCTAGGATAGAATGATCTCAATCACCAGTGTATTGATACCCAAAACTCTGGTGTCAACAAGCCACTCAACGGTAGTAAAGTACACGAAAAATATTTGTGCAGAAGAAGAAGAAGAAATCATAAATTTTCGTAAGTAAAAAGTCTGAAGAATTACGGGTATTTATAGCCAAGAGGAACTGGTTCCGAAAGGTTGCAACCTTTCAGAATCCACACGACCATTCATGAAAGTTTGCAATCTTTCAAACGGAGAACTGGTTCCCAAAGGTTGCAACCTTTCAGAATCCACACAACTATTCATGAAAGTTTGCAATCTTTCAAACGGTCATGACTGTTCCTAAAAGTTGCAACCTTTCAGAACAGTCATTTCCAACTTCCAAAAAATTATCTCTCGATCGATCATTTTCCAAAGCCAAAGCGAAAGCCGAAGCCGAGCTGAGCGACGATGGCGTGAGGGGGGTCCCTCTTTCCAACCTTTTTAACAACTAATAGGAGTGTTTCTCTATTTAAACACATTTATTTTTCTTTCCACCACCAATGAGGGAGAAATGTTTTTTCATAAAGCATAAGAGAATCTTTTCCAAATCCACTTTTCATCTTCCCTCCATTTCCCATTAACTCTTGCTATACCCAACAATCCCCCACATTAATGGGGAATGGTCATAACATAAAGGAATGCATGGACGAGTGTGTACTTTACAAGCAAAGATCAATTGCATCTGGATAAGTAGGTTTCCCCTTGGGCTTTCTGTAGTGAACATATGTAGGATATACTTGATCAATCGGTAGATGCGATATCTTTGAACCGTCGAGCTTTGGTGTATACCTAGACAACAATATGTCACACAATTAACCCTTTACCATTTATGGTTCTTACGGTTGTGTTCGTTTCAGCCATGAACACCTCCTGGTTTCATGAGTGTATAAAGAATAGGCTTTTGACAAAAAATTCTCTTTGAATCGGCTTACACTTCACACTTACATAGGTGATTTCTAATGTGTCATCTCGTAGATACACTATTTGCTCAAATCTGCCAAACTTAGAAAATCATTTAAAATTTTAATGCTTTATTAACTCATTAACAAGACATAATGTTTTAACCTCGTTCCTGAACATTGTCTTCATCATGAGAATAAATAAAGTTGATTGACAATGTCGAATCGTCAGTCGTAACTTTATTTTTTTCCTTGAATCTAGCTTTTGGGATCTCCAGTCTGCTAGATAGAGCTACTGCCATGATGATTTGTCCTAAGCCGTAAACCCATTTCCTTAGATGATCTTTCAATTGCCTCTCTTACTAGGCCTTTCGTTAGTGGATCTGACACATTATCGCTTGACTTCACATAGTCAATTGTGATAATTCCACTACAGAACAGTTGTCTTAAGGTACTATGTATCTGTCATATATGACGAGACTTTCCGTTGTACATTATGCTCCCTGCCCTACATATTGCTGCTTGACTATCACAATGGATGTAAATAGGTCCCACAGGTTTGGCCTAGAATGGAATATCCTCTAAGGAATTCCGGAGCCATTCCGCTTCTTCACTGGCCTTATCAAAGGCAATAAATTAAGATTCCATTGTGGATCGAGCGATACATGTCTGTTTGGACGATTTCCAAGAGAATGCTCCTCCACCAAGTGTAAACACATAACCACTTGTGTATTTTACTTCATTGGACCCGGTGATGCAATTTGCATCATTATATCCTTCAATCACGACAAAATATTTATTATAATGCAAAGCATAGTGTTGTGTATGTTTCAGATACCCCAACACACGCTTCCTTGCCATCCAGTGAGTTTGATTAGGATTACTAGTGAACCGACTTAGTTTGCTAATAGCACAAGCTATATTTGGTCGTGTACAATTCATAATATGCATCAAACTTCCCAACACTCTGGCATATTCCAATTGAGAGTCACTTTCACCTTCATTCTTTTGAAATGTAAAGCTTAGATCAATTGGAGTTTTGACATTGTTAAAATTCAAGTACTTGAACTTATCCAATACTCCTTCAATATAATGAGATTGAGATAATGCTAGTCCCTAAGAAGTTTTGAGAATCCTGATCCCTAATATCAAATCAGCAACCCATAAGTCCTTCATATTAAACTTGCTGGACAGCATGCATTTAGTAGTATTTATATCGTCAATATCTTTACTCATTATTAACATGTCATCAACATACAGACAAACAATAACTTCATGATTCGGAACATTGTTAATGTAAACACACGTGTCACATTCGTTAATCCTGAATCCATTTGCCAGCATCGTTTGGTCATATTTAGCATGCCATTGTTTGGGTGCTTGCTTGAGCCCATAAAGCGACTTCACAAGCTTGCACATTTTATTTTCTTTACCAGGAACTACAAACCCTTTCAGGTTGTTCCATGTAAATTTCTTCCTCCAATTCTCCATTTAAAAAGGCTCTCTTAACATCCATTTAGTGGATTTTAAAGATCATGCACTGCCGCTAGTGCTATTAACATCCTAATTGATGTTATCTTTGTTACTGAAGAGTATGTATCAAAGTAGTCCAGACCTTTCGTTTCTCTATAGCCTTTGACTACTAGTCTAGCCTTATATTTGTCAATATTCCCATCGGCTTTCATTTTTCTTATAAAGATCCACTTTGATCCTAAAGGTTTATTTCCTGGAGGACGATCAGTCAATTCCCAACTATAGTTACTTAAAATTGATTCGATCTCACTATTGACTGCTTCTTTCCAATACGTTGACTCAGACGAAGACATAGCTGCTTTAAATGTTTGAGGCTCATTTTCAAGCAAAAATGCCACAAAATCTGGTTCGAAAGAAGTGGATTTCCATTGGCGATTACTACGCCTAGGATCCTCATTAGGTTGTGTATTTTCCATTAATTCTTCACGTGGTCATTTAGGTCTTTCACTTGTCGACTCACATTCAGTTTTATACAGATAAATGTGTTCAAAGAACTCAGCGTTATCTGACTCAATTATTGTATTAACATGAATTTCAGGATTATCAGATTTGTGAATCAAAAATCGACAGACCTTACTATTCATAGCATATCCAATAAATACACAATCCACTATTTTGGATCCAATTTTCACCCTCTTGGGTAAAGGAACCTCTACCTTGGCTAGGCATCCCCACACTTTGAAATATTTCAAGTTGGGTTTCCTTCCTTTCCATAAATTACATGGAATCAATTGTGTTTTGCTACATACGGGGTACCCTATTGAGTATCTTGTTAGCCGTAAAGATGGCTTCCCCCCACAAGTTTTGCGGTGAACCAGAACTGATTATCAAGGCATTCATCATTTCCTTTAATGTTCTGTTCTTCCGTTCCACCAAACCATTTGACTGTGGAGTATAAGATGCAGTAGTTTGATGGATAATACCATATTCCAAACATATCTCTGTAAAAGGAGATTCATATTCTCCACCCTTATCACTCCGAATCATTTTTATCTTTAGATTCAATTGATTTTCCACTTCATTTTTGTATTGCTTAAATGCATCAATTGCTTCATCCTTAATATAAATCAAATATACATAACAAAATCGAGTGCAATCGTCAATAAAAGTTATAAAATACTTTTTCCCATCGCGAGATGGTATTGACTTCATATCACATATGTCTGTGTGAATTAAGTCTAAAGGTTTAGAAATCCTATCAACAGACTTAAAAGGATGTTTAACAACCTTACATTCCACACAGATTTCACATTTCGATTTATCACATTTGAAATACGTCAATACTTCTAAAGTAATCAATTTTCGCAAGACTTTGTAATTTACATGTCCCAAACGGGCATGCCATAAATCATTTGACTCCAATAAGTAAACAAAAGCAGGATTCTTATTAATTTTGTCAACAACCATTACACTCAGTTTGAAGAGGCTCTTAGTGAGGTATCTCTTTCCTAAGAACGTCTCATTCTTACTTATTACAACTTTGTCACTAACTAGGGCACACTTAAAACCGTTCTTAACAAGCAGTGCAACAAAAACTAAATTCTTCCTAATAGTAGGAATGTGCAGAACGTTGTTCAAAGTCAACACCTTGCCGGATGTCATTTTCAACATTACTTTTCCAGTTCCTGCAATCCTTGTTGTTGTTGTGTTCCCCATGAATAAATCTTCATCGAACTCAGCAGGAGTATACGTTGCAAAAGTTTCTTTTGCAGAGCAAATATGTCGAGTGACACTTGAGTCGAGAAACCACTCCTTGGGATTTCCAACTAAGTTGCACTCTGAGATCATTGCACAAAGGTCATCTGCATCTTTCATCTCTTCCATGATGTTTGTTTGACTTTTGCCTTTGTCCTTGTCCTTTCTTGGAGCATGATATTCAGAAGACTTGTGACCAGCCTTACCACAGTTGTAACAGTTACCCTTGAATTTCTTCTTGGCCTATTCTGACTTCTGTCCGTTGGACTTCTTTCTCTTCTTGTCTTTGGTAGGAGCTTCTTCAATAATATTAACTCCCATTATTGTCAAATTCCCGTGAGACTTCTTTTCGGCGGTCTTGTTATCTTCCTCGATCTTGAGCCAAATCACAAGATCTTCAAGCTTCATTTCCTTACGTTTGTGCTTTAAATAATTCTTGAAGTCGTTCCACGAAGGAGGTAACTTTCCGATCATTGCAACCACCTGAAAAGCTTCATTTACTACCACATCCTCAGCAATCAGATCATGGAAAATAAGTTGAATTTCCTGCACTTGTGATCCATCAGTTTCACAATCTGACATTTTATAGTCTAAAAACTTTGCGACCACAAACTTTTTCAAACATGCATCTTCTGTCTTATATTTCTTCTCAAGTGCATTCTACAATTCTTTCGAAGTTGTCATTGCACTATAAGCATTATATAAGTTATCCTCTAACCACTCAGAATATAGCCCTTACATAGAAAGTCTGCCTGTGTCCATGCTTCAATAATCATGAACCTTTCTCTATCTAGCATATTAGCAGGAGCCACTAGAGTTTCTTCATTAGTAAATTTCTGCAGACCAAGAGTGGTAAGCCAGAAAAATACCCGTTGCTGCCATCCTTTGAAATTCACACCAGAGAATTTTTTCGATTTCTCTGCTGGTGGTATAACAGTTCGAGTTGGTGTAGCAACAGCCACCGTAACATTATCATTTGCCATTTCAAGAGCTGTAATAAATAGAAATTGATACAAATTACTCATTAAGCAATAACTTAAATTGCAAACTTAATAGGAGTATAAAACCACGAAGGTTTTTGTCTCCCTTAGAAACACAGATTAAAATAAAATAAATAATTTTCTTAAGATTGTTTCCCAATCTGTGTTTAAAAATAGTACTACTAATTACAACAAACTTTGCAGAAACATGAAGTTACCAAAGTTTAATTAACTAGTGCAGAACAGAATTTAATTCACAAAATTAAAATCTGTAAAAGACAGAATAGGAAGAAGATCAAGCCCACTAAATGCACAATGTCCCCTTAAGGAAATTATTTCCCTCTAGTATCCAAGGTTTGATTTGAAATATGTCCTCCCAGGATAGAATGATCTCAATCACCAGTGTATTGATACCTAAAACCCTGGTGTCAGCGAGCCACTCAATGATAGTAAAGTACACGAAAAATATTTGTGCGGAAGAAGAAGAAGAAGAAATCAAAAATTTTCGTAAGTAAAAAGTCTGAAGAATTACGGGTATTTATAGCCAAGAGGAACTGGTTCTAGGTTGCAACCTTTCAGAATCCACACGACCATTCATGAAAGTTTGCAACCTTTCAAACGGTCATGGTTGTTCCTGAAAGTTGCAACCTTTCAGAATAGTCATTTTCAACGGCGGAAAATTCAAAATAAAATGGGAAAGAATTTAAATAAAACGGGTCGCGTGGATTTGAGTTGGGTCAGAATGTTTTGGTTAATTAACTAAATAATTGAAACATTTTGGCCATTTAATTTGATTAATTAAATAAATAATTAACTAAATAATTAAAGCAAAAACTTTGTCCAAAAAATAATCTTTCGATCATTTTCCAAAGCTGAAGCCGAGCCGAGCGAGCGACGACAGCGCAAGGGGGGTTCCTCTTTCCAACCCTTTTAACAACTAATAGGAGTCTTTCTCTATTTAAACACATCTATTTTTCTTTCCACCACCAATGAGGGAGAAATGTATTTTCTTAAAGCATAAGAGAATCTTTTTCAATTCCTCTTTTCATCTTCCCTCTATTTCCCATTAACTCTTGCTATACCCAACATGAGTGTGCACAAGTAGGCATTTAAACTTATATAAAACTGAACAAATAGACACACGTGTCCTACATGACATAATACATGTATGACGCCATGTAGGTGCTATGTAGGACGAATGTGTCTATTTATTCAATTTTATACAAGTTTAAGTGCCTATTTGTGCACACCCAAAGTTAAGGGTCATAGTTCTCAGTCGATGCCAAGTTAAGAGTCATATTTATGAACTATGCTTTTTTTTAAACATGATTGGATCCCCCTCTTTTACTTCAAAGAAGGCAACTGCTCTCGTAGAAACTTCAATTAACACTTGGAAAAATCAGATGGGCGATCAAGACAAATCAACAAGAAGACTTAGCATCTACCACTAGTCCATCCAAATTAACCTTTGTTATGGAACCAAAACAATGTGATCATTACTAGTTGTAGTCTCTTCATTAAAGTAGACATTTATTAGTAGAGCTACTTCATATGACAGACATGATGCATGTATGTTTTGGGTTTTGGAGGAGATGGTGGAAAAAATAAAGAACAAGTGGAAAAGAAGTGATGGACAACGTAACTCTGATATGGCTATTTTAAAGGCATATCAATATACTAAAAGAAATGATAAATAAATTATTATTTTTTAGAAAGTTGATATTGTTTGGACGGGGCAACAAGAAAATAGTGTCAACTAAAATAAAATATAAAGTAAGTAGAGAGTTTGATCAACTTTCTTATCTTTTTCCTTTGTGGCAGACAAGTGAGGCCCCATTCTTGACTTTTTGGAATAATACTATGTATCATTTTTTATCTTAATTATTCCTCTACACTCTCTGATTATTTCCAGAATTTTGAGCTGTCAAAGCAGAGGATATATAGTTTCATCAACTAAAAAGGTTAGCCAACTCATCTAATAGTTTGTTTAATATTTGCTACTCTCATCTCTACTGAAGTACAATTATGGAAAAGAATAAGTGATGCAAGGAAAATGAAAGAACTTTGGTAGGTTAGTTGGATCTCACAAAGAGAAAAGGAAACAAAATGCAGGAGAAAGAGAGAGGGCAAAATACTTACTCAGACCAGCAGTTTACAACAAATCAATAGATGCATGACATTATCACTTAGTCATGGTTAGTTAATGTATATTTTCACCTCATTAAATTATTACTTACCCATGATAAGTTGTATTATTTTGGTATTAGCATTCGGTGCGAGTGAATTCTTACGGCCAGGTGAGAGGGAGGGGGTTGGAGAGAGCGGAGTGAATAGAAGCAGATCTTTTAAGTTCTTTCTAAGAAGACGAAAATTTCCCCTCAGTAGTGAAAATATATTACTAAAGTTGTTAGAGATATAAAGGTTGTTGGTTATAAACTTGTTTTTGTTAAATTTCTTTTGTTGTCATAGTTGTTAGCATTTATTTTATTTTGCTGTTTATTTCTCCATAAAGATAGGACTAGTTTATTAATGAGTTGAATTAGTCTTTAGGAAGTAAAGTTAGTGGAAGTAGTGGTAGCTGATTTGTAGCAAGAACTGTGTTATTTTTCATTATATGAGAAAAATGGTGTCTAGTTACAATGAAGTAAGTAACACACCACAAAAATTAATTTGAGTGCCTTTGCTCCTTCTCAAACTCTGTTAGTGTTTAACATTTGGTATCAGAGCCTTAAGATCAAGACCTATTTTCAATCATGTCTCACCAAGAGATTAAGCGGTCAAGAAGAGAGCAAGGAGATAGAGATCAAAAATTGATAGAGGAATCGAGTGACAGGAGCCAACACACCGGTGCGATAGAAGATGATCCCTCAAATGAAGTGAGTGAACAGATTCAAGAAAATGAGGGATCTATTACACTCAAATACCCGATGTTGACAACATGCAACTATGCAACTTGGGCGATTAAAATGGAGGTATTTATGATGGCACAAGGTGTTTGGCAGACAATTGAATCACCCGAAACAGTAGATAACTACAAAGATAAGATGACTTTGGTAGCTACTTGACAAAGTATTGGAGAAGATACGTTGCTACAGTTGGGTGCTAGGAAAATGGCCAAGGAAGCCTGGATCATGTTGAAAAATATGAATCTAGGTGTAGAAAAAGTGAAAGAAGTTAGAACGTAGACCCTCTAACGGGAGTTTGAAGCGTTGAAGATAGGTGATTCATAAAGTATTGATGAGTATTCTGGAAAACTCACCATTATTGTCAACAAATTGAAAGGCCTCGGCAATACTGTGGATGATATCCAACTAGTTAAGAAGCTTCTACCTCTGCAAAGTTTCTTCAAATCACTTCAACGATTGAGGAGTTCAGTGATCTCAAAACGAAATCTGTTGATGAGATTATTGGATCACTCAAGGCACATGAAGAAAGATTCCAAGGGTTTGGAGAAATAGATGAAACCGTTCTCCTCACTCATACAGAAGGGAAGGAACGAGAGAATGCAAAATCCTCAAAAAGGATCAAGGCAGTTCCAAAAGAGGCAGGGGGCGTGGTCATGGAAGAGGGAGAGGCCATGGGAGAAGTGACTCACATCGAGGAGATGAAAGAGGATCACAAACTCAGAAGAAGAAGTTCGACAAAAGTAAAATTCAATGTTACAGTTGT
The DNA here is from genome assembly GCA_037074985.1 of Solanum bulbocastanum. Taxonomy (NCBI): domain Eukaryota; kingdom Viridiplantae; phylum Streptophyta; class Magnoliopsida; order Solanales; family Solanaceae; genus Solanum; species Solanum bulbocastanum. Next base: position 22,386,199 of record CM073599.1, read on the forward strand.
CAGCAGATGGGACACTTCGCATCAGAGTGTTCCACGAAAGATGAACAACTCAACTTGATAGAGATGCAGAAGGATGAGGAGTCTTCATTGCTGATGATAGAGGCGTGTGAAATTAAAAACACACGTGACAAAGAGCCTGATTTTGTGATACTGAATGAAACTATAGTGCCGCCACCAGCAAATATTGGAGTTGAAAATTCCTGGTACCTAGATACTGGAGCAAACAACCACATGTTAGGAGAAAAGAGGGTGTTTCGTGAGCTCGACACATTTGTTGTTAAAAAGGTACGTTTTGGTGTTAACTCTGTGATAGACATTTGTGGTCGAGGAATAGTGCTCTTCAAATACAAAATCGATGAGCACTTGATCTTATCACAAGTCTATTACATACCCAAACTCAAAAGGAACATAATAAGTTTGGGACAACAGGACGAGAGTGGAAATAAAATTGTCATAGAGGACAGTGTGATGAAGATCTATGACAGGGCCAGGAGCTTGATTATTATGGTGACTAAACAATCCAATAGATTGTATGTAGCAAAGCTGAAGCTTGCGGATCAGGTGTGTTTAATGGAAAATATCAAGAACGATGGTTAGCTCTAGCACGCGAGGTATGGACACCTGAATTTTCACTCTTTAAAGCAATTAACTGACAAAAGAATGGTTGAAGGGTTGCTGAAAATCACCCAGGTCAATCAATTCTGTGATGGGTGTTTAATTGGAAAGCAGCATAAGACTCCTTTTCCGCGAGCAGCAACATATCGTGCAAAGGAGCCATTGGATCTCGTCCATGGAGATCTTTGTGGACCTATTTCACTAATGACATATGGAGCTAACAGATATTTTATGTTATTGGTGGATGATTTTTCACGATTTATATGGGTGTTTTTGTTGAAAAACAAGAATGAAACACTGGTGGTATTTAAAAAGTTCAAGATCAGTGTGGAGGTACAGAAAGGCAAAAAGATTAAAAGCTTTAGAACGGACCATGGAGGAGAGTTCGTATCTACTGCTTTTAAAGACTATTGCGAGAATGAAGGCATAAAGAGATTTCTTACTGCACCATTTTCACCGCAGCAAAATGGCGTTGTAGAAAGGCGTAATCGAACGGTTGTAGAGATGGCCAGATATATGTTAAAGAGCAAAGAGATGCCTGCAAAGTTTTGGGGAGAAGCTGTCAAAACTGTCGTGTATAATCAGAACAGATCGCCAACAAAAGGAGTTGCAGATGGTACACCGTATCAAGCTTGGTTTGACAAGATACAGAGGGTTCATCACTTTAAAATCTTTGAGTGTCTTGCTCATGCCAAGAATATATTTTCACACCTTCCTAAACTTGTTAATAGGAGTGTGAAGACAATTATGTTGGGATATGAAGATGGAACCAAAGTTTACAGACTAAGAAGAACATAATTATGGTGAGCAGGGATGTGTCATTCGAAGAGGAGAAGAAGTGGTGTTGGGAAGAAATCACAAACGGAGATGATGAGCAAAGAGGAACTTTCATTGTTCAAATTTCAGAAAATCAGAGTAGAACAGAGGAGAGGAACATTGAACAAATCGAAGTTGATCCAGATGAAAGGCAAAGGGAAAATTCGTCATCAGCTTTATCAACGCCAGACAGTACCTCAAATCTATCATCATCAAGCTCGTCGACGCCGAAAAAGTTCAGGTCTCTAGAAGATATTTATAGGGAACTGAAAAAAGAAGAGGAGGAAGCAGTGGGCCTTTGTTTTCTTTCTATAAAGGAGCCAACCTTATATGAGGAAGCCGCTAAGAATGAAAATTGGAGGAATGCCATGAAGTTTGGAATTATCTCCATTGAAAAGAACAGAACATGGGAACTCGCAGATTTGCCGAAGAATCATAAAGCAATCGGCATCAAATGGATTTTCAAATTAAAGAAAAATTCAGATGGAGAGATCGTGAAACATAAGGCAAGACTTGTGGCAAAGGGATATGCACAACAGTTTGGTGTAGATTACAGTGAAGTATTCGCACCAGTGGCCAGGTTAGAAACAGTGAGATTAATTCTGGCCTATGCAGCAATTAAGAACTGGGAAGTACATCACATGGATGTGAAGATACCTTTTTTGAATGGCGAGTTAAAAGAGGAGGTGTATGTAGCTCAACCAAAAGGGTTCGTTGACAAGGAAAATCCAAACATGTCGCGTGGTTTTGTTAGATGTCCACAGGAATATGCTATCTACAAGAAAATTAATGGAGTTGAAGCAATGATAATCGGCACATGTGTGGATGACTTAATCATAGCCAGCACAAACAAACAAGTTATAGCTCAGTTCAAGGAAGAGATACAGTAGAAATTTAAGATGAGTGATCTTGGACTTTTGAGCTATTACTTGGGTATTGAGGTACAATAAAGCAGTGAGTCAATCACTTTATGTCAGGCCGGATATGCAAGGAAAATCCTAGAGAATCTAGGAATAGGGGAGTGCAATCCTTGTTCGATTTCCATGGAACCAAGAACAAAGATGAGCAAACATGGGAATGGAGAACCTGCGGTTGACAAAACACTTTACCAGAGTGTTATTGGAAGCTTAAGCTATCTGGTTAATACCCGGCCCGACATATCCTACTCAGTTGGTGTGATGAGTAGATACATGGAGGCACCAACAACTTCACATCTCACAGCAGTAAAACAAATATTGAGGTATGTGAAAGGTACTCTTTGTCTTGGTTTTGTTTATAAGAAGAAGCTGTCGAATGTGGAGCTGGTAGGATTTAGCGACAGTGATATGGTAGGGGATATCGATGATAGGAAGAGTACAACCGGAGTGTTGTACTATTTAGGAATAAATCCAATAACCTGGGTATCGTAGAAGCAGAAGGTGGTGGCTTTGTCATCATGTGAGGCTAAGTATATAGCCGCAACTGTTGGACCGTGTCAAGGATTATGGTTGGGCAGGATTATGAGTAACATCAGTCAACTGCAAGTAAAACCCAAGCTTAAAGTTGCCAACAAGTCAGTTATAGCCTTGGCGAAAAATCATGTTTACCACGATCGAAGTAAGCACATCGATACCAGGTTTCATTTTATTCGTCAATGCGTGCAAACTGAAGCTATTGAACTGGAATATGTGAACACAGATGAACGGTTGGCGGATATTCTAACGAAGCCGTTAGCAAGACAACGGTCCCTGGAGTTAAGAGAGAAGATTGGCTTAAGGAAAGTTGATTCAGCATAGTTAAACAAGTTTAGGGGAGTGATTGTTGGTTATAAACTTGTTTTTGTTAAATTTCTTTTGTTGTGATAGCTGTTAGCATTTATTTTATCTTGTTGTTTATTTCTCCATAAAGATAGGACTAGTTTGTTAATGAGTTGAATTAGTCTTTAGGAAGTGAAGTTAGTGGAAGTAGTGGTAGCTGATTTGTAGCAAGAACTGTGTTATTTTTCATTATATAAGAGAAACAGTGTCTAGTTACAATGAAGTAAGTAACACACCACAAAAATTAATTTGAGTTTCTTTGCTCCTTCTCAAATTCTGTTAGTGTTTAACAAAGGTTAGGTACCACTTGGTCTCGTATATGGATGATTACCATTTTCTTTTTTGAAATCTCACTATAGTAATGCTGATAAAAATCCAAAAAGGGGTAATTATAGAAAACAGAAAGTAGTTTGAAGAGGGGTAGAATATCAGATTTCTAGATAAGAGATTGCACAAGATCAACGGGAAATTTTATTTTGTACTACGTTATTCATGTTAGAAACTAATTGTGCGAATCTAAAATTACTATATAGTGCTCTATATGCACCATTTGATGTTTGACAAAAACTCAATAAGAATAATTTTTATTTTTATTTATAAATACGAAAAACACAGCAAGATGGAAATCTTTTCGCGTGAAAATAGTAAAAAGGAGTGGCCAAAATTTAATGAAATGAACTTGAAGTTTATTATGCAAAAACTTTTAAAAATTCAACAGACTCACCTTTATTTTCTTCAACTTAAGACCTCCCCGTCTTAAGTTAAATTAAAAATTTGTCCAATGAAATTTATTAATTATTCTTATCTTTTCATCTTTTTTCACCTGATAAAGTTTTAGGTATTTTTTATGCATCAGGTCTTGAGAACTTGAAAGGAAGGGAAGTCGAAGTAGAATCATGGAAAAACGAAAAGATAATAAAGAAGCAAGAAACTCATTGGTATGTAATGACTGCCAAAGGACAAGATGTTGAGAATCTGATTCGATCAATTTTGTATAATGTTGACAACAACGTTGGGTGTAAATACGACATGCATCAAGTCCTTGCTAGCCTCAAGGATAATATCGATCATTGTATCAGCTCACAACATCGTTCTAAATCAAGTGCCACCATGCTTGAGGAGCAGTTGAATTTCCTCCTCCTGAATCTCCATCATCTATCCAAGTTTCTTGCTGAGCACAAGCTTTTCTTAAACAAATGGTTTATCGATTATTGATTGTTATCAGTTTAACCATTAAGATTTGATATTAAAAATCACTTAGAAATAAGGTGACAAATCAAATGAACCATGCGCATGAATTCATAAGTTACGTACATCTTGCTCAAAAGCAAATACTTTTATATTGTATAATAACCAAGAGTTTGAGACAACTAGAAATAAAAGTAGGAATCCGAACTCTAAGTCAAGGACTTTATATACAAAATGGTATAAATATAATTATTTAATTTACTATCGGGTTATTGGTTAACTCATTAAGTAAAAACTTCAAACCGTTAAGAACCGATAACCCGATAAGAAAAATATCAAAACAACTAAACCAATAACTCATTATTGATAAATCAATAACTTTTTTTTGATTCAGATTATTGATTTCGATTCGATTTCAAGCCGCGCCAGTGTTACAATTTTGGTGACGATGAATACATGCAAAGTTATATTGATTAATACATTTTTTTATACAATGTATTGTGTAAAAATAGACAAAGAAAACAAATGCCATTAGATACAAAAACATAAAAGCACTTTTTTTTCTTATTTATTTTAAGAACTTTCGTAATGGTGAAAAGGTACTCATTTTATTTTTCAAAAATCCATTGGATATTGTAAATGATACGAAAAAATATAAGAATCATAGAAGGTACACCTTTCGATAACATTTAGTTAGGTCAACTTAGTAAAATTAGTGATTTAAAGTCAATTATTAATAAGAGATTTTATATATCATCTCGGATTTGAATTTTTATATACTAAAATAAAGATTTAAGTAATTTAATTTAGGTTTTGAACTAATCTAATGTTAAAATGAAGACCGTCTTTCTTTTATTATTATTACTTATAAAATGATATTATACCTTTTTTCTACAAACTTTAATATTTTATAATAAAGTAATATAAATCATTCATCCACTATTTTTTAAAAAAAAAAAACAATAATGAAAAGAATTTTTATCACATAACTAAAGTTAAGATCAATTAATCTAAGCTAAGATTTTGTTCAACATACTAGTAAAAAATTATTAATACCATTCTATTAATTAACTAAGATTAAAAAAGGAAAGATTTTGTTGGTGGACATTTTTTAATTAAAAACGTATCAGAAGATCGTTACAATTGATCCATTTTGAATATTGACCATTTTTTTTTATAATAATTAAGCAAAAATAAAATCATATATCCACTATTTAAAAATTTGAAACCTCGAAAAGAGAAAAGATGACTTTATATATTAGCCCTCTTGAATTTGCATAATCAAATTTAAGTACTTTATATTTCTTCGTGAATCATAAAGTACATATTCATGATCAACTTAGACACATGACATCCAATTGTCTTTAGTAAAAATACCAAAAGTACTTAACTTAGAAATTAAATTCTAATAAAAAGAATAATTTAGAAAAGTACAACATATTCATGTGTGATATGTTGTTCTTTGTTCATATTTAATTTGTGAATCCTCCACCATCTTGGTGCAACACAACAACTATCTCATCACCATTTTTTAACCCATTCTTCATAAAAAATAGAAACACGAAAAAATATTAAAGTTATATAATTTTAAATTAACGAAAAATTAGATTAAGTTAGAAAATTAAGGTCTTACTTCATCAATAGTCTTTTTTGGTGAAACAAGTTTTCCATCGAAGAGAAATCGAACTGTTTTGTAATCCATTTGTTTTTTCTTACAGTATATCATGAAGATTTTCTTGATAACTGTACCACGTGACACATTGAAAATGATGATTGATCCATCCTATAAAAATAAAAATAAAAATAAAAATTAGGAGCATTTAAATTTTAAAAATTATATTAGAGAGTGAAATGAAGAACCAGAGATTGAACATGGATTTCAATTGTTGTGGTTTCATCAACTGGTCTCTTATTTTCTGACATTTTTTCTTTGTTATTTTTTATTGGTGAAAATGAGGGATATTATACCAGTTTGTATAGGAGATGAGAAGGAAAAAATAATAAATGAAATGATATAAAATATTAAAGCAATTTATGGTCCTCTGTCCTCTTTGTACCAAAAAAAGCTTTAAGATATATTTCCATTTTATGAATCGTTTGACTGATACGGAGTTTAAAAATGAAATGAATATTTTTAAAATTTATGGTCAAAAATAAAATTTAGATATTTGTGTGGTTATGAATTATCCTATTAATTAAGTGAAAATAAGAAAGTTTAAACTTAGATTGTTCTAGAAGACTATAAACAATTTAGTTATGATACGAAAAAAGACTAAATATTCAAAGACTAGATTATATCTTAAGACATAAATCAGGTAGATAGTCGAATTCCCCTCTTAATTAACTTTTTTTTTTTAAAAGGATTTGTAATGAAAAATAAGAAAGCATTGTTATTGACTAATGTGATTCATTTTTAAATATTAATCGTACTTCTTGAAAAGGTTGTGTTGGTTTATACGATGACATCGGTTTATATGGTGGCCACACATGTGAATTGATTTAGAATGTACATAGACCTTATTTATATCTTTGTGGGATAGAAAGGTTGTTTCGAAAGACTTTCAGTTCAAAAAGAATGTTACTAATGCAAGATTGCAAGAAAAACGTAACAACCACAAGACAGAAAACAATTAAAGCAACAAACAGTATTACACATAGAATTATAAGAAACTACGTAATTACTAAATAATTCTATCAATAATAGTGAGAAGAGGAAAGGCTGAGGCTAGCCCCTACTCTCGTAGATAAAGAGGGACAACACCAGCTACCTACTAACATTTTAACCTAATCTACGACCTCAATAACTTTCTATTTAGGGTCATGTCCTTATTACCCGACTAAATATTTGTAAAAGCTTTTCTTATATATTGATGAGAACAAGTTTCCATTAGTGACTCAGTTTGAGATTCTTCAGAATGTGTGTGGTAACATCAAAGATTTTCATGGATTGATAGTGAATGGTTGTGTTGAGCACAAGATTGTTGATTATGTCTTACCTCAGTTTCAACTAATGGCTAAGAGAGTCGGACACTTCCTTTGGGAGGATTAGACTGATGAGGACTCTCAACTCCTCGAGCTAGATGAGGATGATTAGACTGATGAAAATGCTCAACTCTCCGAGCTAGATGAGGATGATCAGAATGATAGAGCCTCTTAACTCTTCAAGCTAGCACATCTACTCATGAAGATTATTCCAATTGAACTGGAGGTTATGAACACATACAAATTTGAAAGCTTCAACTTCAGCAGAAATTGGACACTTCATTAAGCAGCTCTTTGAAACCTCTCTAGACATTCTTCGAGAATATCTTATTCATCTACAAAAGCACATGGTAACTATTATTACCCCTAGCACTTTAGGGGCTCGAAACATTCATGTCATGATTGAGTTTCTATTAATCATTCTTACTGATATGCCCAAGGACTTTATTCATCAGTCAAATTATTTGATCTTTTGGCACTTGTTGGAGTACTTATCAAGGAGGTATCAACTCTTGTTCGTGACATAGAAGAGAAGTTAAGGAATAAAGAGAGTACCAACGAGACAAATCCTGCAACTCAAAAGTTTCTGGAAAATATTGAACTCCTCAAGGAAGATCTCAAACATGTTTATCTGAAAGTCTCAGATTCATCTCAATGTTGCTTCCCCGTGAGTGATGGACCTCTCTTCATGCATCTTCTAACAAACACTTAGATGATTTGCTGGATTCCAATGCTTATTCAATTGCTTTGATAAAGGAAGAAATTGGGCAAGTGGAAGAAGACCTAGAATCAATAAGATCTTTTTTCATGAATATTGAGCAAGAATGGTATAATGATCTCTGCGCACGTGTTTTAAATTTGGCATATGAGGCAAAAGATTTCATTGATTCAATTATTGTTCGAGATAATGGTCTCTTACATCTTATTTGCTCACTTCCCATTACCATAAAGAAGACCAAGCTTAACTAAGAAGATATCTCCAATTTACATGAGAAGATTTCTGAGAATAGATGTCTCAATGTTCTAAACTCTCCCAAGAATCCAGTCGAGAGCAAATCATTGAAAAATGATAAAATAATTATAGGTTTTGAGGAGGAGACAAACTTACTTAGAAAGCTCACCAGTGGACTAGCAGATCTAGATGTCATTTCGATAACTGGTATGCCGGGTTCAGGTAAAACTACTTTGGCATACAAAGTATACAATTATAAATCAGTTTTTGGCCATTTTGACCTTCATGCATGGTGCACGGTTGACCAAGGATATGTCGAGAAGAAGTTGTTGGATCAAATTTTTAATCAAGTTAGTGACTCGAATTCAAAATTGAGTGAGAATATTGATGTTGTTGATAAGCCACGGAAACAACTGTATGGAAAGAGGTATCTTATTGTCTTAGATGACGTGTGGGATACTACTACATGGGATAAGTTAACAAGACCTTTTCCAGAAGTTGAGAAAGGAAGTAGAATTATTTTGACAACTTGAAAAAAGGGAGTGGCTTTGCATGACAAGCTCTACACTGCTCCTCTTAAACTTTGATTGCTAAGATCAAAAGAAAGTTGGGAGTTATTGGACAAAAGGGCATTTGGAAACGAGAGTTGCCTTGATAAACTATTAGATGTTGGTAAAGAAATAGCCAAAAATTGTAAAGGGCCTCCTTTGGTGGCTAATCTAATTGCTGGAGTCATTGCTGGGAGAGAAAAGAAAAGAAAAGAACTGCGTGGCTAGAAGTTCAAAATAATTTGAGTTCTTTTATTTTGAACAGTGAAGCAGAAGTGATGATAGTTATATAATTAAGTTATGACCATTTACCACATCACTTGAAGCTATTCTTGCTTTACCTTGGAAGTTGTCCGAAGGACACTGCACTGATAATCTCTTTGTTAAAAGTTGTATGGAGTGCTGAAGGACATGTGGAATAGACAGAGATGAAGAGTGTGAAAGAAGTGATGGATGTTTATATGGATAACTTAATTTCTAGTAGCTTGCTAATTTTTTTCAATGAGATAGGTGATGAACCGAGTAGCCAACTTCATTATTTGTTCATGAATTTAGTTTGATAAAAGCAAGAGAGGAAAAATTGTTTGACCAGATAAGTTCAAGTACACCATCTTGAACTTAGATACAACATCAAATTTGATGACCATAGATGGAGACAAGCTGGCCGATAGTGTTTCTGAAACACATCTAAAACACTTGAGGCTTCTTAGATACCTGGACCTAGATCCCTTTTTTATCAAGGTGAAAGATTATTTGTTGAATGAAATATGCATGTTGAATTATTTGAGGTACTTATGCATTGGGACACAAGTTAAATCTCTGCCTTTGTCTTTCTCAAACCTCTGAAATCTAGAAATTCTATTGGTGTAAAATGAAGGATTAGCCTTAGTACTATTATCGAGAATTTGGGATCTTGTAAAGTTGCGACTGCTGTCCGTGAGTGATTCTTCTTTCTTTGATATAGATGCTGATGGATCAATAGTGATAGCAGAGGACACAAAATTAGAGAACTTGAGAATACTAGGGAAACTCATGCTTTCCTATTCGAAAGATACAAAGGATATTTTCAAAAGGTTTCCCAATCTTCAAATGCTTGTATTTGAACTCAAGGAATCATGGAATTATTCAACAAAACAACATCGGTTCCCGAAATTGGATTGCCTAATAGAATTTGAAAACTTCAATGTAGGTTTTAAAAGTTCAAACATAAATGACAGTGGGTCCTCTATAGCGACAAATCGACCGTGGGATTTTCACTTCCCTTCAAATCTGGAAAATTTGTGTCTGCTTGACTTTCCTCTAACATCCAATTCTCTATCAACAATAGGGAGACTGCCCAACCTTGAAGAGTTGTCCCTTTATGATACAATCATCCATGGAGAAGAATGGAACATGGGGAAGGAAGACACCTTTGAGAATCTCAAATTTTTGAACTCGGAACAAGTGACTCTTTCCAAGTGGGTGGTTTGGAGAGGAATCATTTCCTGCGCTTGAGAAATTAAAACTGGAAGGATGTTGTGATCTTGATGAGATTCCGCCTAGTTTTGGGGATATTTATTCATTGAAAATTATCACACTTGTAGACAGCCCTCAACTTGAAGATTCTGCTATGAAGATTAAGGAATATGCTGCAGATATGCGAGGAGGAGACGAGCTGCATGTCATTGGCCGGAATAATATCCCGTTATTTAAGTAGCTTTTGAGCATTATGGTTAAAAAGTATAATGTACTTTGCTGGTTAGATTGAGCATTATGATTAAGAAAGTTGTTATGAAACATTTTTATGTGACTTTTCTAAGTTTCTTTTAGAATACATACAAGTTTTTAACAAAAAATATAATTTTTATAAATACACATGTCATTTGTTGATTTGTCCATTTGACACGTGTCATTCGTGATTGCAAGTCACACCTGAGGTATGTTGTATAAAGGTGACAACGAGACACACCCATGTCAAGTATAGGTTTCTATTTGATCATACGGAACTTTAAGATAAGTGTTTATCTGATGTTGATGCAAGTTGATATTTTAAACATTAATCTTGTACACCGAAGTACTATTCCTGTCACTGCGTTCTTTACTATTTTGGCAGATAAAGTGTGATAGATTCATTGATTTATGTTTTTCCTTTTCTTACAATAGCAGAATTTTGTTACTTTCTACCACTAGCTATCTCTTATTCTATGCTATGTATGTTTTTCATTCTCATTATCTCTTTATTTTTTTTCTTTGCATTCACACACACAATTTTCTTGTAGACTGCTTATAAGCCGTCTGTGGAGACGAATACAGGATTTAACGTACATGTTTCTATCGCGACATCAGGTTAATATCAATAATAATTAGATTCATAATCACATATTTATAATAACTGATTTCTAGTAACGTGCGACGCACGTTTGTTCTTATTTATAATGATAATAATTTTTTTTAATCTATAATAGTTTTGAATTATAAAATGGAAATATTGGTGGAGTAAGGAGTGCATTTTTTATTTTTTTTTTGAGAATTGGTAACATGTTAGGAGTGAAAAATTTTAACCATTAACTAATAATCCCTTTTACTGCTTATATGTTATATTCGAATTCAATTTCTATTATATGTTTTTTTAAGATTGTTATTCCTCTTTCATATTTAGAAAGATAAATTTTAATGTTGTTCATATTAGACTTTTAAAATCTCCTTCATATTAAATTAAATTACCTCATTTGTTAGAATATGTCTTCTTCAGAATTTTTCTCAATTTTTTTTGCTCGATGTTGTTGAGGGAGATACATTAGTTATCATTTTTACCTCGAAAGCTAGGAGACTAAAGCAAAATATAATGTAACACCCCCAAAACAATTGAGCTAAGACTTGAACCACCCTTCGTTGTGAGTAGGATTTTATCGAGGAATTTAAAATTTCTTGAGTGTTAAGGTCACCAGATGTAGTACCTTGAGTTCAAAAAAGAACTAGAAAGAATTCATTCAAGTCATTCCTAAGTTCTTCTAAGTTTTGGGTCAACTTCAAACGACCATAATTTTTAGTACAAGATGAGTTAGGTTGCCCATAAGATATCAAATGAGAGGTCTTTGAATTATCTTCCCAACACCACTGAGGTTGCTAAGTCTTGAGGTCCGATGAGTGAGATATGCCCTTTTGAAGTCAGGCTGTTGCGACTCTTTCGGAAGGATACTACCACTTAAGAAGGAATCTACTTTAATGCTTGCGACATTTAAAAGAGATTAATGTAGGGAGTATTGATTAAAATCCAGTAGAGGATTAGGTTCATAAAAAAAATAGTTAAGGATGTGCATCCTGCCCATTTAGACATTTATTTGCATCAAATTGAAACTGCTTAGAATTTTAATTTATGGCGAAAAAACCCTTCCAAGATAATCTAAGCAAATAACTTACGAGATTTTCATGCATATATTTTCCTCACACTTAAAAATGATATAAAAAGAATATTACCAATTTCCGAGTACCAAAATTAGCCTGATCATGCTTCACACAAACATTCAAAACAAATAGTCTATTTAGTATATTACAAGACTTGGGTTTACACACCCCCAAAAAGAACAAAACATATAGCCATACTTATATTACAACCCATTGTGACATGATCAAATTAGCCCTCAAAATATCATGTAAATATACAAGACATAGATCATGTACAAGTCCCAAGGTTTATACAAAATATAGATGCCTCTATGCAAATGTGATCTTCCTTCAGGCTCTAAAAATCTCCATCCCCAATGGCAAGCTTCATGAATCCTTTCGAACATTCCCTACGATAGAAACAACTATAGCTAAGCATATAGCTTAGTGGTGTAAAAACTTTAGATTTGGAGCCCTCAGATTCACCAAGCTACCTTTCTCAAGTCATGGGCAGCACAATTGAAATATAATAAATAAATCAAGTAAACAATATATAAAGAGTATCAAGTTCGATATTTAAAGATTCAAATGTCAAGAACACACATAGCACCATTTTCCAAGAGATTCAATAACAAGGCTCGCCTAATATATAAATCATTTCGTCACACCAAGCATAAGCAGGTATCAAGAAGGGTCGACACCCTGTATCAGGAAGGGTCAAGACCAATAATCAAGAGAACCAAGAATCATATTAAAAATGGCATTCTAGTTCGTACTTAAAATGGACAATTACCATTCTTAAGACGGACTAAAAATCCAGAGTCAAGATGGCAAATGATCCGAGTCAAAAGGAATACCAATAGTGACAAAGTCATAGCCACGGGAAGGACAAGGTCCCAATAAGAGTGCCAAGTGATCAAACAATTTGTACAAGTGAGTGAGTTACACAAGTGTCTTTAATGTCTTAAAGGATATCAACACGCTAATGCAAAGTGACAAGAGGTAACCAAGGTACCAAGATAAACTTTCAGATATACAAGCAGGTAAAAAGCGTAAAGGTACAAGTTTATACACAAACCTCAGTGCTTAGCTTAGAAACAATCCAACACAACTTCAAGAGTTCAAACCGTAGACCAACCAACGTATCAAGGTCCTCAACTTGTTCACGAGTATATACAACCTTAAAAATAAAATTAAATAACTTCTTTAATTCCTAATATCTCAATAATGTTGATGTAAAATAGGATTATCATCACAAGTAAGCTTAGCCTGTACAAATACGACTATAATCCCAAAAAAGTAATTCTGGCCAGCCTAGTACCACATGTCGCAACTTAGATTTGAAAAGGAATACAGCAAAACTGGACTGTATATCCTTCATGAAAGATGTAGGTACATCTCTTAAGGTTGCAAATAATCAAGAATCACTGCAAAATATATTTTTTACAAAAATATCATTTTGAAGAAAGTAAATTAATAGGTAAGGGGTATTTTCATAATTCAACTTTTGAATTAGATGTTCCCAATTTTAATAATATAGAATAGAACATAGATAGATATATATGATTCTTTTACCACGTTTGAATTCCGCATCTCAATTGCGAAAGACATCATATGTAGCTTGTGCAACTATGTTTAATCGAAAGTTATAGTTCTTGTAAGCATCAACTATCCCAGATCAAGAATGAAACTTGCTTAACAGTAGAAAGAAGATGTGTGCCACTGTTGGAATATATGCATACACCAGTGATCACAGGACCAAGTCCCCAACAGAATAAAAGTGCAGAAAATAAATAGCACAACGTAAAAACAGGCACAAGAATTTTACGTGGAGACCTCCTTGCTGAAGGTAGTAAAACCACGACCTGTCACACAGAATTTTCAAATTGTTTTCACTAATCTTCTCAAGAAAATGTGAAACACAGATTACAACCACAACAATGAGATTAACACCCTAATATCACACTAAGTTATACTCTATTACTCACTGAGCCTAAGAAATGCATCCATTGCCCACTATACTAACCCTCACTGATTAATATAGACTTTTGACTGTAAGACACAAAGTTACCCTTAACGATTTTCTTACAATAACTCACACAAAGTTTTGAAACGTTTCTAACAAGAGTGAAACGAATCCTACAAGTTAAGCATAAAAGACACAAAGCTCGAAATACAATAAGGACTCTTCAACACTCTATCAAGTCCTTTTGTTGAGTTGAGCAGTGTTCTTCCTTGAAGATGGCTTTTTCTTTGTAAGCTTAAAAATTATTGTTAGCCAAAAATTGAGTTTGTATTTTGTGTTAAGAGACTATATCAAATGAACACAAAATCCTTGAGAAGACCTCATTGGCTGAGAGTCTGCTTCCCTAAAAGGACGTGCACCTACAATATAAGAGGTGGCAGCTTTTGTGACTGTTGTATTGTCGTCCTTTTCACATTTGCAGTCTTATAGGGACTAGATCCTTTCCAATGTTCTTTGTGAGTTCTTGAGAAGATTTGCTAACTCTCTTTCTCTTTTGAATGAATGAATCTTCTTGTTGTTTGTTATTTTGATTATATCGATCAAAAAACATTATTGTCCATTGGACAAACAACCTTGTCCATTTCTATTGGTGAAGTGCGCTGATTACTTCACCAACCCACTGACAGGACAATTTTATAATTGTACACCATTATAAATTCTGGACGACAGAACTCGATTAGAGACCAATCCCTACATTTGTGAGCCACTGAAATAGACATTCTCGTCCGCTCTTCCTAATGTTGCAGTACACTGCACTTTTCACCTACCATCCGGTATGACAGTTTTACAATTATACCCCATTTGAATCTGGACGAGAGCACTCTGCCAGGGACCAAGTCCCTGTATTTGTGAGAATCATCAAAACACCTATAATATAACATTTCCCCTTTTTTGATGATGACGCACAAATATTCCTCACACTGAGTTTATTCATTTATTTCACTATCGTCAATCCCAATAACAAGGATATGATTCCTTGTTAGATCTGTAAGTTTGTTAAATCATCAAAATTTAACATCAGCTCATAAATAACATTTTCCCCATATTTGATGATAACTGACTTATTCACCAGTTCCCCTTACCAATAAGAACTCTTCAGGTAATTGGATTGGTCCCCTTATTTTCATCATCCCCGAAGTTTATCAAAACAACAAAATAGCATTGCCCCCCTTTTTGATGATGACAAACTTATTCAAATTCTTCCCCCAATCGGCATAACCATGTCCTCTTCAAGTATCTAGCATTTATTCCCCCTATCGGCATGACCATGTCTTCTTCAAGTAGCTAATATCATTGATCTTATACCTTAACAATTTTCCCCCTTTTGACATCATACAAAAGGGCTAAATCAGTAAACCAAGTTGACATAATGCAGTTCAAGCAAATTCATGGCCACTTGGGCAACTGCCACGACCCAGGGGTACACCCTAGACGTAACATGGCGTAATTGACCACGAAGGGGCTCATACAAGCCCTTAGCATATCATAACATAAGATAATAGAAAAGTACATAAAATTTAAAACTTCTTTTGAACCATACAATCAAAAACATTTTCGTAAAGCAAGCGAAAGTCTTTACTACACTTTTGTCTCAAAACATCTACTAAACTCTTGAATAAAACTCTTTGGATACAGCCCATATAAAAGTCTAAAACATAAAGAAATGATATAAAGAAAATAATGGGTTTGTCCTCGAAGCTATAAGGACTCACCAAATCTTCAACTTTTCTTGCTCCTTAGAAACCTAGCATCCAAAGGAACTCAATCTCTGAAACCTTACATTTGATTAGAATGTAGGCAAAGTATGTGTTAGTACAAAATGTACTAAGTATAATAGCTAGCACAACATCATAAGAGCATCTCAAAATGGTTAGTCAACATAAGACATAAACATAAGAGATAATAACATAGTCATAACATAATCTCCAACATAAGCATCATATAGTCATAAGTCAACATAAGACATAGTTAATGAGCATAGGAGATAAATCATGTTTATGGCATAGTCTTTACTTAGACCTTCATACTAACATTCTTCAACCCTTAGTCTTTCATATTATAAAAGAACTACTTCACAAGCTACCTCAAAACATACTTGTGCAATGCATGAATGACATCCCATAATACCATCCAAACTAAGCATATCCTTGAAGTCACCATATTCATACTTACCATCTATAAGTGTCACTCTTGACCTACTTCATATAGACAAGGAACTATCAATTGGAGTTAATCATATCATGGAAGGCAAATATAACAACAATCCAAGCAAAGCATACACCACATAAGAGAACACTTCATAAGTAGCTTCAAGTCATACTTGTGCCATGTATAAATGGCATCCCATACTACCATTCACACTAAGTACTTCTTTAGGCTATCTTACTCAATGCTTACTATTTATCATTCGAGACTATCAAAGAATAGCACCCTACTAGGCTAGACCTAACTACCATGGTAAAACAAACTATCATGCAAACCAAGCTATACAAGGAATAGAACAAGTACCCCAACCTAGGTACCAAGCAAACATTCAATATAATGCATGTTACCCTTAGGGGAGTATGAATTTTCAACCCTAAGCTACCCTTAGGAAAGTATGGTGTCTTAATCCTAAGCTATCCTTAGGAGAGTATAAATCATCTATCCTAAGCTACCATGAAGTGGTCTTGGCCTAACCAAGTCATGCTACCATGGAGACATTCTAATAATGCTAGTCCAAGCTACCCTTAGGAGAGTATAGATCCTCAATCCTAGGCTACCATGCCTATAATTATCCAAGCTACCATAAAGAGCACCCCACAAATGCTAATACAAGCTAATCCTTAGGAGAATATAATTCCTCAATCCCAAGCTACCATAAGAATCCATAACTCATGCTACTTAAGTCAAACTATTCATGAAGGGATCATATGTCTCAACTACAACCTATTCTATTCTAACAAGCATGATTCATTTTAGGTGATTAGCCTTTCAAACTAGAATCATTCTATATGAGAATACCTTTCACATTCTAAATACATGCATTCCTGTAGTTTTAGGTAGGTTATGTGGATAAAAGCCTTCAACCACAACACTATCTATTTTGTATACCAATTTCATGCAAACTATCTTATCATATTAGACTTACTCTATAAGCCCTAGAGATCATCATTTATGGTTTCAAACCCTACTCTCAAGCTTTACTCTACAACCGTCATAATTGATTAGGTCACAAGACATAATAATCACAAGACTTATTCATAGGCAATTCTAGTAATAGTTCATCATAAAGTCCCAAATTCAATCATTAAAAAACATGATCTATCATACATTCATAAATCTAGTTAAATTCATGATTTCATATTCCTATTCTTGAACAAGTTCTATACATGATAACAATTCTAGAAGATCTGTCAAGAATCATCAATTTCTTTCACAAGGCATAAACTCACATACTTTGATTTCTAGGGTTAAACATGAAATTCACATAAATTCACCAACATTATGAATCAACACTAAATTAAACATAAATAAGTATTATCCAACCAATTGGAATCATACCCAACTAAAACCCATACATTGGAAGAAACCCTAGCTTAGATTGGGGTTCTTCTTCAAAAATTAGGGGAAACCTAAGGGACTCTATGGGTGGAAGAACCCATAGATGAGTAAGCTAAACATACCTTGATTCAAAGATCCACTAAGTTTTCAACTATGGAGGGATTTCGACCTAGCTTCCTCTTCTTCTTCTCCTTCTCCTTCTTCTTCTTCTGCTTAGGTTTCCTAGAGAGAGAAATATTTGAGAGGATGAACTTTGGGCTCTTTTGGGGTTTTGGAATTAATGAGTTAGTTGGGGTGGTTAATGACTTAAAATAGTCTATCTAGGTGTATAAAGTCTAAGCCAAACAACACCCACTTAATATCAACTAAAAAGGAATTTACTATTTTAACCCTCATTTGGCAGCCATAGTGCCAGGCACCAGGATTGGACTCACGAGCCATGGTCCTGTCTATAGTCCCTTGGGCAGTGGCTTGCCAATGAGTCTTGGCCTCAAAAACACTAAGGCATGACCACGAGACCTCCCACGATCCGTGGTCAAGACCACGATCTGTGGTGATGTTCGTGGTGTCTGAGGCAGTAGCTAGGCCTAAAGGCCTGACTTCCCACAAAACTAAGGGGTCTTCACGAGCCCCTTCACAGACCGTGGTCAAGACCACTGGTCGTGAAGTTGGTCGTGGACTTTGGGCAGTATGTTTCCAAGGTGGGGGCAGCCTTGGCCTTTGACTTAGGCTTTGCCCCTTTACCTTAGCACTTGCCATTGAGTCCTAGGACCAAAGCTTAGATGGTTTTCTAAATTATGGGGTGTAACACGTGCCTTGGCATTCAACTACTAAACCCCTTATTCTATGCACGAGAAGTCTCATCTACAACTTTAACCCTTATCATCAAACTCTAGAACCCTAACTTAAGGCTCTAGTTTGGTCTACCAGTCTCTGGGGTATTACAGCAACACTTAGCATGAGTAAAAATGCATAAAATAATGAGACAAGTCAGTAGAAACAAGCCATTTTTTCATTCATAAATAAAAGACCAACAATCAAAGCACTGTACTTATTATTATGAATGAGAACCAAGACAATGCCCATTGAGTTTTGATAGAAACCAAGGAAGACTTAAACGGGAGTTTAGGAAGAGAGGGGATGGCTTAGGAGCAAGGGAATGAAAGAATAGAATTAGTAGAGCATATCCCTTAGCCTCTCATGAAGTTCACATTCTTTGTTGCCCAGACTTCATGTTGAACCTTCCGGGCTTTTTTTTCAACCTGGCCCCTCTGATTGTGCTGTTTTAGAAGCTAAGCCTTCAGGTAAACCATTTCAGTATCCCTGTTAGCAAGAGCAACTGTCAAAGCTTCCAACGCTAGCCTGAGTTTCTCATGATAAAAAGATTAGTAGAAACAAACTTACTCAAGGTCAAACACCCTCCTATTCAGAAAACTTTGTGTTCTCAGAATATCAACATCTTCCTTTTTTAACTTTATCTTTTCCACCTTATTCTTTTTCTTGTTGGACCTGTCCTTCTTCACACTTAAAAACATCTTCATCAGAAAATTCTTTAGTAAAAACAAAGGTTTTAACCATTTGAAGTGTTTTCTGAGATAGGAGAAAAGAGGGTTTTAAAATTTTCTGATTTTGGATAGGTATTTGAAAAGAAATATGGAGTATAAAGGAAGTGAAAGCGTGTATTAAGTGAAAGAGAGTGTCGTTTTGGTATTCAAAAGATGGGACAACAGTCAGATACCTGAATGACAGACATGTGACAATTACAACAGTTCTCATGCATAATTCAAACTGCAATGTTAAGAGTCCTAACCTTCGAGAACGGACTAGGTCGCTCTCTGTAGTTTGAATATGTTTGCATAGATCTATCCTGAACTTTCTTTTCCTTCAGACCTTTTTCCATGTGTGTATACCTAAAAAAAGTATGAGGATGAATTTTCTAAAACATACATAACTGAAAAACAAGGATACCTGCTCCATTTGCATAGTCATGAGAGGGTTGATTGCTTCAGGCAAGATCCATTCAATCAGGTTTCAGCATTCCCAACTTCAATTTGATTATCCCAGCCAGGACTTCTAAGAGCTTCAAGCTGCTGCTTAATCCACAAGAGTTGAGCAGATCAAGTTGCACTTGCTACATTCTCTACCTCAGTTTTTGAAAGAGCAACTTAATCTTGCCTTTTAGTTACCCATAAATGAGAGATTAGCCTAGAACGTAAGTCATTCATGAGGTACTCTTTTTATCAACTGGATATCCAGCATGAAAATCATCACTTTGTTCCTCTAAGTAAAAAAGTCTCTTGATGGATAGAATAGAACCAAGTCCCTTGTCTTCTTCAAACATCTTGGGATTCTTTTAGCAGCCTTCAAAAGTGATTTTGTTGGACAAGCTTGGAATATTGCATAAATCCTAACACTTGTATTATTTACATTTGAACCAAATCGATCAGCATTCATCTTCGAGTTGGTCCTCATGGGAGTATCAATTGTCTTGGCATTCATAATATGAAACTTCTTCAGTAGCTTCTCTGAGCTGGAACAAGGTCCTTGTTCTTGAAAAACTGGTCATTGCTTAGAACTTTGGTGAAGATGGCAACCACTTGATCTTCCATTTTGTAAATCTTCATGATGACATTACCCCTTTTTAACATTGTCTTGACTTCAAGTATGTTAAGCTTCTCCTTAATGAACTTTTCTTGATAAATAAGGGTACATTTAGAGGTTTGCTAGATCTGTAGCTCTATGAAGAATTCTCCCATCATGCTCATTTAAAAAACTCACTACCCATGAGTGCAACAAACTCTTCACACAACACCTCAAAGCTTCCTCCAAAGATGATATCATCCATATATACTTGAATAATCAACAATTTCTTTCCTTCTGATTTTAAAAAGAGGATTTTATCAATTTTACCTCTTTTAAAAACCATTGTTGAAGTGAAACTTGGATACCCGGCCAGCTGGTCGGGGAACTGAGTGTCATGCTTTGCTTCTTTCAAACTGAGCTTGATCAGTTTCTTCATTCTCACCTTTCGAATTCATATTATCAGTTTGAGCTGCATCATCATTGTTCAGCAATGTCTATCAGACCTGGTCCCTCATCAGGTTCATTATCTGCATTAGCTTCTTTGGGATTGCTGGATTTATGAAAATGATGCTCTTTAGTAAGTTCACTGTTTAGACTATCTCTCTAAATCTGAAGCAGCCCTTCCATCTCATAATCTTCTTTCGATTGCAACTTCTCAATATCATCATTTTGGTCACAAAACATGTAGTATTCACCACTTCTGCCTGAAAGTTCTTTGGAAGATTAAAAGCCTGCTTATTCCACTTGAATGATGGTCTGATCTGCTTATTTTTAACACAAGCATCACAAACTTTGTCATATGCAAATTATATTTTGGGCAGACCGCGGACCATGTCCCTTGAGATAAGTTTGTTCAGCAGAGGAGCCCTCACATAGCTGAGTCTCCTGAGTCATTAATCAGTATTGTCACATTGACCACTAAGGCAAATGAGATTGTTACTACGAGCAGTGTTCAGATTAGCAACATACATGTTCTTGCATCTCTTTTCTGTCAAGATCAACACCCGAGAGAGCAAGTTTGTGACAACACATTTATCTGATAAGAACTTAGCTTCATTTCGTTCATCACAAATCTATGGAACACTTGAAGGATTGTACTTCAACCATTGACATAGTACACATTCTTAATGGTGTGTTCTACAGACTTCCTAACTGTGCCATCAATGAGAATATTGAGTTGAAGACATTTTTCTCATCTGTGACAGCCATCATAGACACATCTTCATGATGTTCGGACTCCTCAAAGTCGCTGGAAGGATTTCCCCATACAGCAAAGGCCTTCTTCACCACCTGATCAGCATTAGCCTTTCGCCCAACATAGTTAGGGACTTGGTCCTTGCACTTATATTTGTCTCCTCTGGCATAGTCTTGAAACTTGTGTTTGGGGCTTGGACAGTCTCTCATGAAATGTCCTGGATTTCCACACTTGTGGCAAATATCCATTTGCATTTGCTGTTCTGCTAGAGTTGCCCTTTCTCTGAAATCCTCCATGCTTTTTGACTAATTTTTGAAACATTATAGTCAAATAAGTCATCTCTTCCTCATCTTTAGAAGCATCATTTTGAGATGCCTTCATTGCAACAGATTTGTCTTTCTTCCCTTCCTTCTTGGATGAATCCTATAGTTTGTTCAACTCATAGGTTTGCAAGTTGCCTATCAACTTATCCATTATAAGGGTCGTCAGATCTCTTGCTTGAGTGATGGCATTCACGTTGATTTCCCATGATTTGGGAAGAACTCAAAGGATTTTTCAAACTTACTTGCTTGAATGAATGGGTTCACCAAGACAACGAAGTTCATTTGTGTTAGACGTAAATATGGAGTGTATCTCATGAATGTTTTCACATTCCTTCATGATAAAGTTCTCACACTGAGTTGTTAACATGTCAACCTTAGACTCCTTAACTTGAGTAGTCCCTTCATGGGTTGTCTTCAAGAAGTCCCATATTTCCTTAGCCGTTTCACAGGCCGAAATTATATTGTATTCGTCTGCTCATATTCCACATACTAGTAACTTCTTGGCTTTAAAAAAATTTCTCTATATTCTTTCTGTCTATTTCATCATATTCTCTTCTAGACTTGGAAACCACCCGAGTTAGATCTTTCTCCTTTACGTCCTTGGTAGGAACATAAGGGCTATCAAGCACCACATCCTACAACTCATTGTCTTCCGCCATAATATGATCATGCATTCTAGTCTTCCACCAACCATAGAACTGGCTGTTGAAATGAGGAGGACGTGTAGTATATTGACCTTCTTCCAGACTTGGTGAAGCCGTCATTCCTTCAAGATCCGTTCTCTAGGTGTTAACCAGAATCCATCACTCTAATACCAATTGTTGAAATATATGTGTCCACCATGCACCATTGATCACAGGACCAGGTCCCCAACAAAATAAAAGTACAGAAAATAAATAGCACAACGTAAAAACAAGCATAAGAATTTTACGTGGATACCTCCTTGCTCAAGGTAGTAAAACCACGACCTGTCACACAGAATTTTCAAACTGTTTTCAATAATCTTCTCAAGCAAAAGTGAAACATAAATTACAACCACAACAATGAGATTAACACCCTAATCTCATATTAAGTAATACTCTTATTACTTATTGAGCCTAAGCAATGCATCCATTGCCCACTATACTAACCCTCACTGATTAATATAGACTTTTGACCGTAAGACACAAAGTTACTCTTAACGATGTTCTTACAATAACTCACACAAAGTGTTGAAACATTTCTAACAAGAGTGAAATGAATCCTACAAGTTAAACACAAAAGACACAAAGCTCGAAATACAACAAAGACTCTTCAGCGCTCTATCAGGTCCCTTTGTTGAGTTGAGCAGTGTTCTTTCTTGAAGATGGCCTTCTCTTTGTAAGCTTAAGAATTCTTGACCTTATTTGCTGAGAGTCGGCTTCCCTAAAAGGACATGTACATACCACATCAGAAGTGACAGCTTTTCTAATAGCAGTCTTGTCGTCCTTTTCACATTCGCAGTCTTGAAGGGACCAGGTCCCTTGCAATGTTCTTTGTGAGTTCTTGAGAAGATTTGCTAACTTTCTTTCTCTCTTGATGAATGAATCTTCTTATTGTTTGTCATTTTAATTATATTGATAAAAAAGAATTATTGTCCATTGGACAAACAACCTCGTTCGTTTCTATTGGTGAAGTACGCTGACAACTTCACCAACCCACTAGCAGGACATCTTTGCAATTGTACACTATTATAAATCTGGACGAGAAAACTTGCTAAGGACTAGGTCCATGTCTTTGTGAGCCACTCAAATAGACAGTCTCATCCGCTCTTCCTATGGTGCAGTACACTGCACTTTTCACCTACCACCTGGCATGGCAGCTTTACAGTTGTACCCCATTTGAGTCTGGACGAGAGCACTCTGCCAGGGACCAAGTCCCTGCATTTGTGAGGATCATCAAAACACCTAGAATATAACATTTTCCCCCATTTTGATGATGATACGCAAATATTCATCACACTGAGTTTATTCATTCATTTCACTGTCGTCAGCCCCAACAACAAGGATCTAGTTCCTTCTTAGATCTCTAATTTTGTTAAATCATCAAAACTTAACATCAGCTCCAAAACAATAGTCACAATAGAAAATCTTTTTAAATATTTATAGCTGGATACATTGTATTTGCACTATCTTTCAATGTTTGCACATATTTAGTTGTGCCACAACATCACCATGGATAACTAAGGTTTGTAAATTTGTTGCTAAATTGAATATAAGGTAAGTTTTCTACTGAAGCATATGGATTTCTTTACAAATATTTATGTAGGTTGGGGTTATTCTTGAAAGCATAAGAACAAATCCTCCATGGGAATTAATGTGCTTGTTGGGACATAAAAAGAGCATGTCTAAGGTATGGAGAAACTCTTGCAAGATTATGTTACATTAGTATGAATGTTGGATGTCTAAGGTCCTGCATTTCTTTTTTGTTTCTTCTGTCTTTGGAGTTCTCCCAGAAAAACATATTAAATAGGAAAAGATTTTAGTGTCATCACTTCCCTTTCTTCTTTCAAACATGTTCTCGAGCCAAGGGTCTACCGTAAACAACCTCTTTAATTAAGTTGTATTTTGCTTCTTTGAATTGACAACATAGCAAAGAAAAATGGGAAAAAAGTCTGAAAAATACTCCAACTTTGGCCGAAATTATTGTTACGATATCAAACTTTATGGAGAACCTTTTGCCCTCTGCACTATTTAGTAGTATATTTTAAAGGTATAAATAAAATACACTACTAAATAGTGTAGGGTAAAAGGTCCTTCATAAAGTTTGGTATCATAACAGCAATTTCGGCCAAAGTTGGAGTATTTTTCGGACCCTTTTTCCCAAGAAAAATCCATCTCTTATTAATTCTTCTAGTTTTAACTGATTCATAAAAGTTGTTGTCGTCTTACTTACTATGCTTTGTTTGCAATTTACTGTACTTTTAGATAAGTTCTGAAGTGAAAAGTTTTGGAGATTACTTGTATTGTTAATCTGCTTTTCTAAACATGTTTGCTTTACTCTTTGGATAACCTGCCAGTTTTTTAAAACAATTTCTCCTTACTTGTTTATTAGCTCGTTTCAGTTCATTGATCCATTATCACTTTGCGGTATCACTTGGAGGAGCATGAATTCTTGGAAAAATGAAATCACTATTTCACAATGAGGTAAATTTGCCTTTTCGTTGTAAGAAGACTAAATCAAGCTCGAAAGCAAAAGAATTGAAGGAAGATTTTCAAACACATTTGTTTTTTCATTAAGTAGCACTGTTCGTTAATCTTCGACGTTTTAACATGGAATTTGTTAGTCCATTAAAATCATAAAATTTCATTACATGTCTAGGGAATCATTCATATATATATATATAAAGAGAGATCGTGTGTGCACTGGTCTGTAATTGCAATACGTCAATTGACGACGAAGAGTTATAAAATTCCTTTTTAATTACTTTCAGTAAAGAGGTTGGTATTTTCAAGTCGTACGGCCACCTACTTTGGCTTTTTTGAGATGAAGCATGACTATATGTAAATGGAACATACGCGCTAATGGAACCCAAAGGTACATGAGAAAAAAGTTATTTGTTGTAACACACAAAAGAATTAATCACACCATTGGAAAAATATCCACCACCACTAACTTAATGATCAAGCAATTGTTTAAAATAAAAATTGAAAACCTTCTTTGTACAATACCATTACCTTAAAATCGTAGGCTAAAACCACCGATTAATAAAATATCTGTGTATTTAAATCTTATCTATATTTAAATGCATTTCTAGATTGTGCTAAAAACACCAAATGAATATTAACAAAATGTAACAAATAAAATGAATACTAATAAATGTAACGAATAAAATAAATGACAAGTAAAAATGCAATTTAACAAAAAATGATGATTTAATCACAACATATTCAACTAATTGTAATAAAAATAATGTAAACAAAATTAACCGATAAAAATCCTAATATTTTGAGAAATAAGGATAATTATCAACAAATTGCATTTAAATTGCAAAACATGTATTTTGAACTATTTGACAAATAAAATACTTACAAGTATTAACTTAAAAATATCAGACCAAAATTTGGTGTCAATAACTTGCCCATTTGTTTGATTAGGATCGATGAAAGAGATCTTGGTCAAACAAAGTTGACGACCACAAATTTGGTTTGATAAACTTTGAACAAAACAATATAAGACATTAGTAGAGATTTCGAACAATACTCTACATCTGCCAACCGGGCTGAATATAATAAACAAAAGGAAAGGACTGATTGTAAATTGAAAACATTCACATATTGATGGGGCTGAAAATAATAAATAAAAGGCAAGGAATGTTACTTCCAAAATTGCACAGCGAAAGTAGTGTACCTCTTTGAGAGGAAGACAATGCGAATAACATGTCACTTTGAACGAGGTGACAACTTAACTTGTCTCTTGAAAGGCAGACGATGACCCAACATGAAGTTAACGTGCAACTTAGAGGGAGGTGACAACCCAACGTGTCTATTGAAAGGCAGACGACCCAATTTTGAACTTAATGTGCCACTTAGAGGGAAGTGACAACCCAATATGTCTCTTTAAAGGCGGACGACCCAACTTGAACTTAACATGCCACTTAGAGGGAGGTAACAATCCAATATGTCTCTTTAAAGGCAGACGACCCAACTTGAACTTAACATGCCACTTAGGGGAAGGTGACAACCCAACATGTCTCTTTAAAGGCAGACAACTCAACTTGAATACTTTGAGGGAGATGACAACTCAACGTGTCTATTTAAAGGCGGACGATCCAATCTTGAACTTAACATGTCACTTTGAACGAGGTGACAACCTAACATGTCTCTTTAAAGGTGGATGAACCAACTTGAACTTAACATGTCACTTTGAGGGAGGTGAAAACCCAACATGTCTCTTTAAAGGCAGACGGCCCAATCTTAAACTTAACATGTCACTTTGAATGTGGTGACAACCCAACATGTCTCTTTAAAGGCAGACGAATCAACTTGAACTTGACATGTCACTTAGAGGGAGGTAAGAACTCAACATGCCTCCTTAAAGGTGGACGACCCAATTTGAAAGTAATATGTCACTATGAACGAGTGACAACCCATCGTGTCTCTTGAAAGGCAGACGACCCAATTTTGAATCTAATATGTCACTTGAAGGGATGTGACAACCCAACATGTCTCTTTGAAAGGCAGACGACCCAATTTGAATTTAACATGTCATTTGAAGATAGAGATAACAACCCAATATTAAACTTAATATGTCACTTGAAGGGATGTGACAGCCCAATTTGAACTTAAGATGTCATTTGAAGGGATGTAACAACCCAACATGTCTCTTTGAAAGGTGGATGACCCAACTTGAATATAATACAATCTACAACACAATTGTTAGTAACAAACGTAACATAAATGCAACATAAATTATGCAAGCATTGCCTAGTATGAACAATGAACAAGGTGATGAACCAATGCAACATTTTGAAATAATAACATCCCAAAAAGAAAAAAAAATCAATTTGAATGGAATAACAAATTAAACAGTGTCATTTTAAACGGTATGACAATTTAACTTACGAAAGAGAATCATTTTGAATGGAATGATAAACCATTTTTTTAAAAAGAAAAATATCTAAAATAACAAATCAACTTTAAAATGTGTCATTTTGAAGGGTATGCCTACCCAATTTAAAAGGATAATTTTATTTGAGATAACCAATTAATTTCTAAAAGACGTCATTTTGAAAGGTATGGCACCTAAATTTAAATCATGTCATTTTGAAAAGTATGACAACATAAATTTAAAATGATGTCATTTTGAAAGGTATGACGACATTAACTTAAAATGATGTCATTTTGAAAGGTATGACTACTCAAAAAAATACAATTTTAATAATGAAACGGTCCACAAAGTTACCTTGGACAAGTATCAACAATGAAACGGTCCTTAAAGTTGATTTGGACAAATATAGAAAAGTGGATGTCAACCACTTTTTATTTTATGAACAATGAAACATATTTTAACTTGGTTAGCGCCAACAATAGTATTGTACAAAAATTTCTCACAATTCTTTGCCTTTCAATTGAGAGTGATTTCGAGGTAATTTCTATGGATTCAAGTGGTACCTCAAATATACTTAAGTAACGACAAGATTTGTTCATCTTGCTACAAACAATGGTTTTGAATTAGACCTAACATCATGCTTCAAGTTTCCTCACCATAAAGAAAGTCTCAATTTGCACACATTTAAAGTGTTTTGGTTTGAGGACATTTAGAAAAATTCATTCACACTCAGAAAAATATTCAATGCATGCAATTATGATGCATAAGTTTGACCTTCATGTAAATCTCCACTAATGTGAGAACATTTGAACTGAAATCATGTAAGGCTTGTTATTGACTTGTAATATAGGCTTAGGAACAGGTAGGATATTCATTTGGGAAAAAAGTAACTTAATCACTTCTCAAGCAATGCACTGAATCTGTGCTTTCAACTTTTAGTGTTTGAACCTCTTTGTTGTCCCTTGATTTTTTCCCTTTTTGACTTATTTTGAAGTTTTACTTGTCTAAGCTTTTCTCCTTCTCATAATCTTTTGAAGTTTCTCCTGTTTGTTTGGAGTGTTCTTCTTCTTTTGTTGAAAGTTTGCTTGCTTGAACTTGTGGGGAATTTTGAACTCTTTCTTCTTTCTTTGAAGTCATTTTTGTATTCTTGACTTTCAGGGACTTTGCAACCTTTGGTTTTGACAAATTTAAACTTTGAATCTTTTTTTTGTAACTTGAACTTCTTCCGTGCGCTCAAGAAAGTCGGGCAAAAAAAGGGATAGTGCGTATAAGCAGTGAGAAAGGGTATAGGCTAAAATGTGGTTTTCCAACGAAAAGGTTTAAAGCTCAAAGTAAGGACATACTAAGGATTAATTTCATTTTGTAGGCTATGAAAGACTAGTGGCTTGTACACATAACAACCAAATTTTGGGGTATTAATAGAAATAATAAGTTTTGCACTTTTATCTTTGTTCTTGCTTTATCTTTCCGCATTTCTTTTGTTGTTGTTGGGTTGAGGTTGACCTGTCTTGGTTGGAACAAACAAGTGTCATCACGTCCATTTTTGGATTGTGACAATATATAAGTAGAGTTGACAAAGGGGAGGGGGGGGGGGGGGTTAGACTGAATCTTGGCGGGTCATTTAGGCTGAGTGAATAAATGAACAGGTTATTAACTTGCCCAAAAGCTACTCGGGCTGAAATGAGCTAAAATGTCTGTCATAATGCAACCAGCCAATTCTTATTAAGGTTTATTTGTTTTATTTGTTCTTTTATAATATATAAGAAAAATTACATGAGAAAATTACACTAGGTAACAATCCATAACATTTGTTTATCACTTTTATGGTCCAACTTTACAAAATTACCCAATTCGGATAAAAGAGACATATTTAAAGTAATTAATATAGTAGCCAGGGTTTATCACTATTTAGCCACGATTTAACCATGGCTAAATAATGCTATTAAAAACAAAAACTTTTTTGTTGCACTTTTTATTTTGTAATCATTTCACTTTTTTGTGGAAAAATATATATGTATATCGTTTTATTATTTTTTGTTTATTTTTTTATTTATTAAGGTGAGAATGGATGATAATCACATAAATATTGATACATTATATAACCGTTTATATAATTCTATACACAATTATACATATTTATACAATATCGATATTACATATATACTACATAATTATTTGTACATTATATTTACATGTTTATATACCATTTATACGATATTGATACATATTTATATATGATTTATACAATATAGATACATAGCGTATCCACTACATAACTATTTATACAATAACGATACATTAAATATTTGAATCTGCCAATATTCTGATTTTAAATCAAATTTTGAAAAGATATTAGCATCATATAATCTAGATAATAAGTCTCTTTTGTTCGAAATAGGATACCTAATCCATTTTAAATATTTATTCAAAGGTTTATAATTTATTACTAACTTGGGGACACCTCGTTCCCTTTCAGCTGCATTATTAACATAAAAAACAGTACAAGACCAAGGAGATTTCGAAGATTTTATCAAACCCTTTTGTAACAAACTAATATTTATCCGTTTACTAACATAAATGCTAAAGGTTTTTCTGCTACGTATGAAAACCAGAATATTAGTTATACTTTTATCACTGATCCTATTTCTCGTGATATTAATGCTTTAATTGATAAGCATTCTATGAACAAGAATAGTAAAAGTTGCAATAATCATTTTGCAAATATTTCCGCAGATATAACCGATGGTAAAGTATCTAAAGAAGCAACATGATTACGAGCTGGGTCATATATTGGATCAATAGAGAAAATATGATGCATAGCAGACAATCTTCTAGCAGAAGAAAATGAATATCTACTAAAAGAAATATCATTAAATTGCATACAAATTCTACCGTCAAGATTTTTTGCCTGACCCCTTTTTTAAATTATACAAAGAATGGGTTAATGTTTCACGAGACCTTCATTCTGAATGTACTTTTTTGTCAGGGAACCTGGGCTAAAATCTATTTGATGTACATCCATCATCAAGTATTATTAAGATCAAAATCTGGATTTTATCATTGTTTATATTGATGACATTTTGGTTTTACTCAAAAACTCTTGAAATTCTACTCTATTCATATGATAGAAGAAATTGTTAATTTTGACGATGAACTATATCATTATAACGAATATTATGCCTTTAAATAAATCAAAATGTTTTGTTTGTAGGATGGACCCTTTTTATAATGAATTTCAAAATCAAAAGGGGCTAACTGAGCCTACCACCTAGCAAATATTAATTTTGAAGCATCATGTTTAAAATCTTTATCAAACATATATTTTACTGATTGTGCATTTGTCTACGCTTGTGCAGAGATCTCCTGAGATTTCAGAATTTAAATTTAAATTTAAATCAATTTATGATTTATAAGAACTTCTTGATAAAAAGTTTTCTGAATTTAGGGTAAGTCCTATGGATTTGTCTGAAAATTTTGTTGATGAAATGGAAAACGCTTTTGATTTTAAAGATCATGTTTCTTTAGAATTTAATAAACTTCAGGGTCATTCCAAGAAGAATAGTGGTAATACTAAATTTGCTCATAAATCCAAGCCTGCCATATAAAGGGGCCAAATCACGAGATAAATTTTAAATATTTATTCAAAGGTTTTGAAAAATTTGCTGATGAAATGGAAAACATTTTTGATTTTAAAGATCATGTTTCTTTAGAATTTAATAAACTTCAGGGTTATCCCAAGAAGAATAGTGGTAATACTAAATTTGCGCATAAACCCAGCATGCAAGCTTATTATTATTCCAGGCCAACTCCTCAAGACGTGCTTATAGAGGAACGAGACTGGAATTAGACTAATACATTATTATAGAACAGCTTTTAATGTCCCATTTGGACAATATGAGTGGAATGTTATGCTCTTTGATTTGAAAAACGCTCCTTCTGAATTTCAGAAAAGTTCTATCTGGGTTTTTAACATTTTTACAGATAATTGCATACATAAGCATTCTATGTACAAGAATTTTAACTTTTCAAGCTTGCAATTAGGTGCTATATGTCCAAAATTGCCACACCTATAACACTTAATCTTGGCGAGATCTCTCTAGCCTTGGTCACCCAAGGAGGGTCCATCCTACAAACAAAACATTTTGTTTTATTCAAAGGTATAATATTCGTTATAATAATATAGTTCATCAAAATTAACATTTTTTTCTATCATATGAAAATATAGACATCTATCAGCATGCCATCTATAATTTTCCATAAATTTTTTTCCTTTTTTTTCTTTTCTATATATAAGCTTCTTTTGTAGTTTGTAAGAGGCAGATTTTAGAAACCCCCTCTCTCTTCTTCTGTAAAGCTCTCTTAGTCAAGATGTGAAGATTATCTTGAACAGTGAAAGTCACTATCAACAGTAGAAACACTGTTGAGAAATAGTAGATACACAGTTAATGTACATATGGGAGCCATTGATAAGGACTCATGGTCACTGTAGATAGATTCCTTTTCTTTGGGTGACCAAGGCTAGAGGAAAAGACAGTTATACTAGAGGGCTATTTTCCGGAATATCTTCTAGATGTATAGAAGAAGCCTCTTTTTGAGAGCTTTTTCTAACATTGGTTATGGTGGAATTTTAAAGAAAATTAATCCCAATGATAAAACTGAATATCTAATTAGATTTCATTCTGGAAAATGGAGCGATGCTCAGAAAAAATACACTACGGTGGCTCACCCTTGTGTTGACCCTTGTCACAAGGTACTTACTTTTATTCTTCCTTTCTTTTACTTTCTTCTTCTCCGATCTAGAGTCGTGACTATGTCCGGCTAAAAGAATTATATCTATGTTGGATATCTAACTTCACTTTTATATCTACCATGAAAAATCTAGACTTTATCTAAATATAAATAAATTTATATATGGTTTCTTGACTTGGTTTCGAGATGGTGGTACAGTCAGATTTGATACAATACGTTATTGGAGAACCTATGTGTTCACCAAAAACTTTAACATAAAGTCCCAAATAATTATTTTAGGAAATTAGATTATTAATTTCGTTAATGCTGACTGCCGCAACATCTTCTTCAACAAATTTTTGAAAAGCAGTAAATGTAATACCAGTATTATTAGGTAAAACAAATGATGACTGGAGTGGATACACAGTATATACACCATTATACAATATCCATACATACAACATTGATATATTACACATACACTACTGAACTGTTACATTAAAAGAATAAAAAGAGTTAGTTATTTAGCCACGATGTAGCTAATAAAAATTAGGCAGAACTCATTGGTAGCCCCCTAAATTTGGCACCAATTTTCACTTAGACACCTCAAGTAGGCTTTGTTCATTTTAAACACCTCAAGTAGGGGTCCGTTGTGTCATTTTGACACTTTTTTCTATTTTCAAAATCACATATTAAGTGTGTACATCCAAACGCAAGAAGAAGAAGAAAGAGGTGAGGGCATGGGGTTTGGGATCCGGAATAAAGAAAAAAAGAAAGTAAAATTGAGTTTTTAAAAAATAAAATAAAATTTTCACGTGTCACATATCAATTCGTTTATTTTTCCACATAAGAGCGTCTGGATGTACACACTTAATATGTGATTTTGAAAATAGAAAAAGTGTCAAAATGACACAACGGACCCCTACTTGAGGTGTTTAAAATGAACAAAGCCTACTTGAGGTGTCTAAGTGAAAATTGGTGCCAAATTTAGGGGGTTACCGATGAGTTCCCCCTAAAAATTAAAAGAAAACCGTGACTAAATAGAGATTTGACTATGTTTCATCTTATTATTTTCGTGGCTATACTTTTTTTGTAAACTAATAAATTTTTGGTACATATTTGAAGTCATCCATTTTAACACCTAACAATTTATTATTTATTTATGACTATATATGATATATCAAATTAAAAAATAGGAAAATTACGCGGTTAAACAAACTTATACTACTAAGTACCATCATAGCTATAATTTGCTATAATTACTACCGCGACTAACACTAACTATTAATTATGTGGGCTGACTTCGAGTTTGTATAATTAGCCACATTTTATAATTCGCCATATTTGTATAATTCACAACTAACGATTCTTCGTTTGATTTGTATTTGTATATGATAGTTTGTATTTGTATATGACGATGATTTCCTTTGATTTTCTAGTTTTGTCATCATATACATTCAATCTTTTTGTGTATAACTTTTTAAAGTTTGTATAAACATGTAGTTCTTTGAATTTTGTATAATATAATTTATATAATGTAATTTGTATAATATATTTTGTATAAGTGTTTAAAGTTCATATGTATGTTTATATTACTCAATTATATAAAAATACTCGAATTATACAAATGTACCTATGAATTATACAAACGAGATGTGAATTATACAAATTATTGCACTCTCTCACTCGCTTCTCTCCTCCCTCTCCCAATCTCGCTCGCCAGAATATACAAATACATATGTATAATATACAATTATCTAACTGATATACATATACAATTCACCTCTCTCCCACTCTCCACCCTCTCTCGCTCACCTCTCTCCTCCTTCTCCCAATCTCGCTCGCCACTCTCCTCCTATAACATGTAGCTACGAATCGTAATTAACAAACTATAAATATAGAGTGTAATAATTAGACTATTTTTGAGTGACTATATGTGAAAGTTCCTCTAAAAAATATCTTTTAAAAAAATATTTTGACAAAATATCTCATGAGTCAATTTTGGCTACATATCAATTCACATTCTTAATGGACTGAGATGGATTAAACCAAACTAAAGTGAATTGAGCTAACAAATGACCCGCCTAAACTTGAACGAATTAGGTGGTTGGACTTGATTTTGATATCGCTAGACGCTATGTATACAACTTATTAAGTAGAGGTGACAATTGAGCGGGTTGGATTAAATTTATACGGTGATAGTGGGTTAAGACAACAATCAAATCAAGACCCAACCCAATCCAAATTTGTTTTGAGTCAAAACACCTTTGGTCAAAATGGGTTAGGTAATATGTTATATTGCGGGTTAAGACCCAACCCAACTAAGCTTAATTATTTTATTTTTTCTTTTAAACTATTTTTTTTTTTGTATTTGATAACATAGTTCTTTTAAACTATTTTAGTACTTACAACCCAATTTTTAGTGGGTTGAATTGTGATGAGTTGAACTGAATTGAATTTTGTCACCCCTTACTTATTTATATTTTATTATTAAGTATTATATTATATAATAAAATACAATATAAAATACAACCCCAAAATTTGGTTCAAAGAAAAGGAAAAACAAAAACAAACGGCGAACGATAAGAGTAAACACCAGAATAGGCATCTCTTTGTTAATGGCCAATCTGTTGTTTCACCGATCTCCGTTCTTCAGTGCTCTCTATTTTTGTTCATTCTTTACTAAGGTAATCGCTCTCATTTTCTATATGTTTATCTTTTTGTTACTTAAATTATTGTTTTGTATCTTGATATTAATCATTTAATATTTATTACTTCTTATTGAATTCGGTATTTGGGGAAGGTGGTGTCTGGATTTTTGATCGGAGAATGGTTTCTTTTTTTTTTTGAATTTGTGAACTAATCTTTTGGTAAAGTGATGGCTGTTGGGAGTTATAATATTTAAATCTGAAATTAGATCTCTCTTGGGTACTTGAAATGATTTCTTTTGTGATTCCATTTGGTCAGTGGAGAGATTTTGGGGCTTACTGAATGTTATAATATGCATTTTGGAGATATCTGCGTTGCAGTATTAAAATTAAAGAAGAAACTGTGTCAAGCTTCTTGATTTAATAAATTATTATTTGTAGATGCACCAAGTTATTTTCTGTACTGTAAGGGTTAAAGTTGTGAATTAAGTTCTGCTGGCTGGTTTATCAGAGAAGTTAGAAGTTGTAAAGCTTGGTTAGAGAGAGTGAAAACGCACACGTGATGTCTTTTGACGGAGCTGAAAGGCCATGGAAATGTGGGAAAGGGGGTACTGTGAGTTTACAGAAAGTGACTTCCATTGTTCGGGACATTGGGGAACCTTGTCTTCATCAGTCATCAATAAAGGTAATGGCTTTTCAGATATGTTATTCTCAATTATGGTGTTTTGAGGGATGTCATAATTTGTATCTCTGAACTCTAGTGCTAGCCTGATCAGTTCTCAATTAGTTTTGCAAGGAAATTATGTGATCTTGTTGTGTATTGCCTATTGTATGTTTCTTATTTGATCTCGCACTGAATTGGTTTCTTTCACTATTCTACCTTTACTCTATTTTTTACTTTACTTTGTCAATTTGTAAAAAATCTGGATTCTAGAAAATTTGAATGTGTATGGTTGCATATCTTGATTCTTCTTCCCTGAAAAATTATTTAATCTTCAGCTAAAAACATAATGGGATGAAGAAGATGTTAATGGGCCGTTCAGTAGGACTTATTGGCACTTATTATACACAGTATATAACTAAACATTCCCTATTCCCCATTCGATCCCCACTTTGTAAGCCCCTCCCCATTCCCCTCCCCCCTTTAAAAGAAAAAATAAACATAACAATCCCCACATTATTGACAGTCTGTTTGAATTAACTGAATTTAAGTAGCTTTTAAGCACTAGAAAAGCACTTTTAAAGTGCTGGAGCTGGTTTTCTGATAAGCAGTTACATGCATTAAATAACAGTGCTGAAACTGAATGTAAGTTGTCGTGCTTGGTAAAAAAGTGCTTATCAACACTTCTTCTGCTAAAATGTCACACTGAAAATCACCTAAGCCATACTGGCACCTACTCTCAATCTAGTAGGCATACCAAGTTCAGTTTTAACCAATTCCCTTTATTAAAAGACAAAATGTAAACAATTGAAAATGCTTGCAAGTCACATGTATGTCTCATATAACATAAGCACAAAACTAATACAGACAACCCCAAAGTCTAGCAATATTAGTCAAAAGCTCTACATCATTGGAAATACATAAGACTCCAGTATCAAGTACACTGTCTGAATTGAAAAGATAAAAAAAGTAAAGACAGGAAGGTTG
The DNA here is from genome assembly GCA_037074985.1 of Solanum bulbocastanum. Taxonomy (NCBI): domain Eukaryota; kingdom Viridiplantae; phylum Streptophyta; class Magnoliopsida; order Solanales; family Solanaceae; genus Solanum; species Solanum bulbocastanum. The sequence goes on from CM073599.1 coordinate 22,422,721, forward strand.
TCTAGTGTTGCGGATCAGCCAAGAAGCTCACACTGACTCTCTGAGTGTGCAAGCTCTCTAGACATGATCCCTAACTCTACTAGTACCAATATTAGGAAGCGCACAAAAAGTGCAGCAAGTGTTGTGTGAGTACATAATATGTGTACTCAACAAGTATTATTGACCGACACCAACAAAGTAATGGTGATGGCTGGCCTTAAAAATACCTGCTTCAGCCTGTGCAGTTCATATAATCTCAACCGATAAGGAAATAACTGCTAAAAGGGAAATCCATCCGAACAACATTATAAAATGCACATAACAATGTATAAATGATATGTACTGAAATGCATGTGATGTTGACCCTACCAATCTCAAATTGTGCCCCCTGCCTCACTGGGGTGTCTAGGAGCAGTGATCCACAGGGAACAACCGCGTTGTCCATGCGTCTGCAGGGAACAAGATCACATTGTGTCAATAATCATGTCAGTCTGCCTAAAATAAAATCCCATTGGGCCATAATGACATCACTTCGCCCTGGACAAGATCCCATCGGGCCATAATCATAACACTCCGCCCGACACATTATTTCATTTGTCCCAAAGTATCCTGAATGCATGTTATGGAAAAACATGAATCACATATGCAATCACATGACATGTATACGGTGCATAAAAATGAATCTATGCAATATGGGTATCATTTAACACATGAAATATCTGCAAGGGAATGCCTAGTATGTTGCTGCAACTATAAGAAAGAAGTAAAAATAACCTACAATGGAAGCTTATTGCCTTTGGTGAATACGGAGGAGCATCCATGAAGTTGACCCTAACAAAAGAAGGAACCCATGAAAAGAGAAAAAAATATTCTGGAATTAATTATATCGAGTATTTCGACACTAGGAGATAAGTAATCCACCATCTTTGGGCAATTTTAACTCTTTGAGAAAGGATTCGGTCAAAAGAGGGTGTAAATACTCAGAAGCCTAATGATCTGGTACAGTACAACACAGTCTAGGAGTCCTAATTGAATATAAAGGATGAAAATAGATGTGCTCTCTGTTATGTCCACATCCAAGGAATTCCGCTTCATTCATATTAGTGGTATCACTTACACCACATTAGCAAGCATCATTTCACTAAGCTGACTATTTTCCATCTTGTAACCATTTAGATTACTTCCCCTTAGTTCTTGTTGATTTTAATGACATTTCAGATTGCTAACTCCTCAAATTTCCATATTTTGAGAGGAACAAAGACAAGTGTGGTTGTATAGCAATTAACAGTCCTAATAGGAATTTATAAGGATTTTCTTTTAATTACTATGAAGTGTTTTTACATATTTGTACCTTAATATTAAAAATGATAATATTATTTTTAAAGGCTAAAAAGGTTGTTCAACTTTAGCTTTTTTGGTCTATCAACATTTTCTACTCAAGAGTTTTTCCACTTTCATAATAACTAGTTGCTCTGCACGTTTATTTTATTACATAACTTTTATATAGTTTGTGATGCAAAATATTGAATTTTAACCATACATATATTTCAAGAAGTCTTGTTTGAGTTGTTAAGGCATTACGACATATGCTCTTTGCAAATCAACCTTTGTTGTAGTTTCAAAAAAAAATCAACCTTTGTTGTATAATTTTATCGACTATTTCAACTTCAGCAATAAATAGATAAGTTATATCTAACAAAATTATTTTTAGAGCTTCTCGAATGAGGTAATATTTTACTTATAAAAATCCAACTTGTATCCATGTGAAATTATATTAAACACAATGTCAACACATTTTCAACTTTTACTTCAAATACTTTTTTTTTAAAACTTCAACAAAATTGTCCAAAATAAGCAATTTAAAATAGGTAAGTAATCAATATTTATAATTAATTTAATTTTCTTCACTTGAGCTGAGGGTCTTTTGGAAACAACCTCGCTACCTCCAAAACGTAGTGGTAAGGCCTGCATATACTCTCCCCTCCCCAAATACCACTTTGTGGAATTTCATCAAGTATGTTGTTATAATAGTAGAATATTTTTTTTTTTTGCTTTTATGTATGTATATCATTCAAATGTTAACATTAATGTGTGAAATTTCAAACTAGTATGATTACTATTATTTATGAAAGAAAAGGCTAGATGTGAAAAAGAAGGAAACTGGTTTAATGATGAGACCAACGGTATATCTCCAAATTCTCCTTCATTTTGCATTTGTTTTCTTTTTTCTTTTTTCTCAATCATTCTTTCTTTTCTTTGTTCTATGAATTTTCACAATTATGAGTTAAATACTACTCTATCCGGTCAATTACCAACTTTGGAGAAGAAATAAGAAATAACTTTTGTTTTATGGTATGTAATTTTTGTTATCCTACAATAACAAAAAATGGAACTCATAAGATTATGTGTAAAGATTGTCAAGAAATGATTTTTTCAAAATTTTGTGCCTAAGAAAAACTAAATTTTGAAAGACTTGGGGCCCGTTTGGCCATGTGAGATGAAAAATCATGAAATCATATGAGATGAAGTTGAAGGTTTATTTGGACATGCAATTTTAATTTTAAGTTGTATGCTTTGCTCATAAACATAAAACCCCCATAAGTTGTGAAAACTATCAAAATTACCTCAATTCTTTATATTATCTTTATCCATAAAGCAAAAATTCATAACAAAAGTATAGAACACTATCACAATGTTATTATTAAAAAACACAATATATTTGATCAAATTTTAGTTCAATAAAAAAGTAAAATTGAACTTGAGTTATAGTATACTGCTCTTTAATAAATTGGTCATCAAAATACTACTCTTAAAAGAATTGAACATGGTCAATTCTATATCATTATGTTCATATTCCGAGAATATTTCATCATTCCTTTGGTATTCTTGCAAAAAATTAAATAGATATAAAATGTTCTTTTCTACAAAATATAAACTTGTGGGTCAGTTTTCGTATTTGAAAAATATGAAATCATGAGATAAAGTTCTCAAATCATGCTTTTTGGAGAATTTGGGATTTCATCTCATGATTTCAAATCACTAGATGAAATAGCATGTCCAAACGCCTACTTATATACTAACAATTTAAAATTATAACTATCACTCTCACATTACAAATAAAAAATTGTTTGGACTCTTCAAGAGACTTGTAAAGCTTGGGTAGAGCCTTCCACGAAGGGAGGTGACGTGAATAAGGTAGGAGACAAGTCGCGTGAGGCTATTACCTCATTTGACGAACTGGGTCGTTGGAAAGCTGACACTGATCAACCTGTTTTTGATGATTTTTCCACTAATGAGGTTTGGAATCACCCCAAAACAATTTGGTGACTGTGATTTCAGTGGATAAGGGGAAATGGGCTGTTGGAGATCCAGTTTTAGCTGCTGGCTAGTGTGCTACTCTGGTGGGGGTCAGTTGAAGGCTCTTCTTTTAAAGTTGATAGGCCTGGAACACCCCTCCCCAATTCTGATTTGTCAGCAAGTCCTCCAAGGCCCATGGGAATTCGAAGAGGAAGTTTTCTATCTCTCGTCAGTTGGATAAGGACATTATGGGGTGGGGGTTTAGGGGAGGGGGGTACAACTGGTGGCACAAGGAATATGTTTTTTCACAACAATGTGTTGTGCAGGGAAATTCCTCAGGGGAGTTTTGCTCTTTCTCTTGTAATTCAATTGTGGGCGGCGTGGGGAATACTTGCGGGGTAACTACAAAATTTGTGTGTGTGTTTGGGGGGTGGGGGTATTTCCAATTGGGCGGTAGAGAAGTACATTTATTTTGTGAAGTTTTTAGGGGTGTCTTTTGATGGCATGGACGGGAAAGTTATTGATCTCTTGAATTCTACTGACCTAGAGGCTAGAGGTGTTGTGCAGTTGAAAGAATTAGAATTGATGGATGAGAACAGCTCTAATTTGGGTGTTCGTAAAAGAGGGTGCAAACTTTTGGTGTATGAGAGGAGAAATAGGGAGCCACATCGAGGGAACGAGGGGGTAGGGGGTTGGAAAATATTATTTGTTGATGGATTATAAAATTATCAGTTGAAATTGTGAGGGGATGAATGATCCCATTGAAACGGCTATTTTAAAAGTAGGGTTTAGAGAATTGGGGACGGACTTACTATGTATTTAGGAGAAGAAATGGAGAAGTGTAGGGGGTGGTAAATGGGTGAAGTATGATTACAATCAGGCTCGTGGCAACGCAGGTGGTATTCTTCTTCTTTAGGTTGATAGGAAGATGGCATGTATTGAGGTTTAGGAAATGAAGTTTATTATTGGTATGAAGTTTGGAAATGTTTGTAATGGGATTCAAAGGGGTCTTGGAGGTGGGGGGGGGGGGGGGGGGAGGCTCAAAGGAGGTGTTCTGGGAGGAGGTTGGGGGCATGTTTGGGGAGATGGGACATTCCTTGTGGGGCAGGGAGATTTTAATATCATAAGATTCCTAGAGGAAAAGGTACAGTGTAGGGTGATATCTAGGGCCATAAGAGTTTGTGGAGTTTATTGATAACCGTTATCTTATTGATTTACCTTTAACATGAGCCTGTTTCACATCATCAAGAGGACACTTCCAAATCTAAAATGTCAGATTCTTTATGCTTACTTCTTGGAGTTGGCACCTGGTGCTTGCAAGTCCCTTTATCAAGATTGGTCTCAAACCATTCACCTACCTAATACTCATTTTATTGGATTGTTAGTAGAGGAAGAAGGTTTCTATTCAGATATGAGAACGTGGTTGAAAGCGGCAAATTTTGGGGAGAAGGTGAATGGGTGTTGGAGTAGCTACGTTGTGGAGGGGAGACCTTATCGGCTTGCTATAAAGATGAAGATGTTTAAAATAGATTTAAGGGTGTGGAACAAAGAAGTATTTGGCAGGTCTCCCCTCGTGTGGTTTTTTGAAGCTCCTATTAGTGTTGCACGAAAATTGGAAAGGCTCCAGAGGAGAACTTCCTTTGGGATTTAGTGGAAGGGGCAAAGAAGTATCATTTGGTTCGATGTGAGACCGTGACGACTCCTAAATGTTGTGGGGTTGGGAGTTAAAGAGTTGAGGGTCTTTAACAAAGCTTTGTTTGGGACATGGTTGTGGAGATTCAGGGTGGAGCTCAATCCTTATGAAGAAGGGTGATAGTTGATAAGTATGGGGTAATGAAAGGGGGTCGGACAACTAATGTTACCACTTTGGCATTTGGTTGTGAACTTTGGAGGAGAATCATGAATGGAAGAGCAGATTCCTATGATAATCTCTTATAGGGTAGTAGGGAAGGGAGTAGAGTCAGTTTTTGGGAAAACGAATGGAATAGAGACATGTTGCTAAAAGATGAGTTTCTGAGTATTTATAGGGTGTCGTGTCAAAGGGAGGCAGTAGTCCAGCACATGAGGGACTCAAGGGGAAGAAATGTTTTGGGATTTGAGGCTTAGGAAGGATTTTCAAGATTTTGGAAATGGATGAGTTTCAAAGGTTACTAGCTCTGCTCCATCTTCATTGTGCGCAGGTGAACAGATCCGATGCACTAAGATGGAAGTTGGGGAACAATTGCGTATGTTTAGTCAAGTCTTTTTTTATGAGAAGCTTTTGGCAAGGGAGTAGGAGGTGTTGCCTATAAAGTCGGTTTTGATTCCTAAGGTTTCGAGGAAAGTGTAGTTTTTCACATGGTTAGCTGCTGCTAGAGGGGTGATCTTGACGGCGGAAAACTTTAGAAAAAGAAAGGTTGTGTATCAACTGGTGTTATTTATGCAAGGACGTTGAGGATGTAAATCATCTTCTACTACATTGTAGTTTGGCTACACAACTGTGGTGGGATATGTTCTGCTGGTTTGATATGTCCTGAATGATGCCCAGATCTGTAAAGGAACTTTTGTTTTGCTGCAAAGCTATAAGAAACGGGAGGAAGTGCACGGCATGGAGTGTGGTTCCTCTGGCTTTGATGTGGATTGTTTGGAGAGAGAGAGAGAGAGAACTAGGGAGGGCCTTTGAAGGAGTAGAAACTGTTCCCTTATTTATTTTTGGTGCACCCATGTACAGAACCATGCCGTTTTGTAAGTTCTTTACGTTTGGGTATACTTCTTGTATACAGCCAATTTTGGCATGTTGATTAATATAGTTTGCTGACTTGATAAAAAATAAACACTCTAGGAAAAGGATAGAGGGTGCTAGGACAAAATTTCATCTTGCTCATCATCAAGTTAGGCAAATAAGGTCTATCATCGTATGCACAACCTTTTAATCGCAGGAGCTTTATCCTCATCATATTATTGAATCAGAAGTTTTAGCTTTATTTGTGGAGGGTGTTTGAAACGAAAGAGACATACCTCTTATCCATATGATATCACATCTCTGCTTGGTGCCCATCATATTCTGCTCTTGATTTGTTTATCAACTGGCAGAGATTTATCATCCAGACACTAAAAGGATTTTTAGTTGGAGAAGCCACCAACCTTCAAGTGCTAATATTTTTTTTTTAAGTTTAAATAAAACAGAATATCAAGTGCTAATATAGAAGTTGTAAATACCCATAAATTTTTTATCAGCAGGATAATTTCCTGAATTTGGCAGTTCAGCCACTTGCAACACTAATTTGTTTGCTTGCTATCAAAAAAGAAAAAAAGAAGTAATTGGCCATCATTAAAGGGCCCTTTGAATATATCTGAATAAAGCTTGTCTCTAGTGGTTCACCCATTTAATGTAATGAAGTAACATTTAAAAGAATTCAAGAAACACTTTTGCTCGAGTCTTTTACTTGAATTGGAGAATTCATGTTTATTCTTGCTTGCTAATATTAGTTGTTCAGAAAATATTACTCTCTCTATCCCAATTTATACGACACACTTTCCTTTTCAATCAGTCTAAAAAAAAATGACACATTTTTTATTTCGTAAATATTTAATGACACTATCGACATTTTACCCATGTTGGGTCCACTTATTTGGCAAAAAATCCACAAAAGTGTTCTTTTCTATTTAAAAATTCATTTATTTGAAGGGTAATGTTGGAATATTGCAAAGTCTTCCCATATTTCTTGAACTCTATGTCCAGTCAAATTACATCACATAAATTGGGAGGGAGGAGTATGATTTCTTTAGAGGAAGTATCATAGAATACAGTACTTATTCATAGGTCTGCTACTTTCTTCCTTTTTTTTTGATTAATAACAACATAGGAATTTTTGCTTCGTAAACTCAACTTCTACGCTGTTGACTTTTTCTTTGGGCTATTTATGGTAAACTCAACATTCATGCTGGGAATATTTTTCTTGTGTTTTTGATGAACAGATGAGCAAAATGCTTAAGCCTGACAGGTGGCAGACAATCTTTGAAAAGGATGGGAAGGTACATGGTTTTAGGAAAGTGCTGAAATTGATCATATTAGGGGTAAGGCTTCTATTGTTGTAAGTGACTATTTTTGTTAAAGCCCTTTGTGCTTAATTTTGCTTGTGGGAGAGGTGGATCAGTCGAGGCTCTTGTATTGGGAACATATAACACCATTATCCAAAAAAGAGAAGACAACGAAGACAAATAGAGAGAGAGTGGAAGACAAATGCAATCGAGGAAAAGAGGTTTAGACCGAAAGGAATAGCTAGAATAGAAAGAGATTTTAATATCAAATCAATTCAGTTAAGTCTCGTAATTATTGGAGAAGAAGAACAATATACCAAGTTTAATCCCACAAGGTAGTATGTAAGGCTACCTACCTAGGAAGGTAGAGAGACTGTTTCCAATACTCTCGGCTCAAGGAAAAACATTTCAAAAAAAGAAATTAAAGGGAGTGAAGAAACCATGGCAAAATACTAAAGAAACCATGACTAAATATTCTTAAAAGTAAGAATAACTACAACAAAATTAAGACAATAATAGGGGTGCAAAAAAACAATAAATAGTAACAACAAGCGAATAACAAGAAACTACAATAATACTACGAGATAAGTGTCAAAAAAATATCTAAATTATCTCATTTTATTGAGTTTCATACCTAAACTATTGAGAGGGTGAGTTTCATACCTAAACTATCACTTATTAGTTGGAGAAACACACCTCTCTTTTATACACTCTCTTGATGGTATTTTATTTTAAAATAATTGACATATTGATGCTTCACATGGACAAAACATTCCATTTTGAAAAAAATTAAATAAATTATTAGTATTAATTAAAAATTAAAGATTAAAGTACTTTAATCTAAAAAAAGGCAAATTAAGTATTTTTTAAGATTTTTTTTTTCTTTTTCACTTTCCTCATATTGTTTTTCTATATACCATATGTTTTAAGGAAAAATATTTTCTATTTGCCGTAAGATTTTTCTAAAAATAAAATTGTCATTTTTGTTATATTCAATATGCAAGTAAAAAAAATACTTTCTTAAAAACATATGTATATATCTAACACAAAACGAGAAAAGTGTAAAAATAAAATAAAATTGAGAGCAAAGGGGTAAATGAGGTGGACTAGAATTTTTTTTTCCTTAAAGATATTTGGAAAGGAGTGGGTTGTTTGGGTTTGGGGGGGGGGGGTTGTTGAAGTAAGATTTTTTTTTTAAAAAACATTTATATAAGAAATTTTTAAAAAACAGCGGGGGGGGGGGGGGGAGGGGGATATGCGGGCTGGAGTGGGGTAAGAAATATTTAAATTTTTTTTTTTTTTGAAAAATAATTTCTTTTTTTGGAGATAGTGATATTTTTAAATTTAACTTCTAACTAATACTAATAATTTATTTAGTTTTTGTCAAGGTGGAATGTTTTGTCCATGTAGAATGCCAAGCGACAAGTTTTTTTTTTGAATAAAAGAGAGTGTATTACACACACCATCGAGATGTGTTTCTCAAACTAATGGGTGATAGTTTATATGTGAAACTCACACTTCCAATAGTTTAGGTATGAAACTAAAAAAAAAAGGATAGTTTGTGTGTGTTTTTGACACTTCACTCATAATATACAACTAATAATATGAAAGGATAAGCAAAATAATACTCAATTAATTACCTACTTACCTTCTACCCTTATCTGTGTCTTCCATAACATTTTATCCTTTTATCTAAGGTCATATCCTTGGTAAGTTGCAACTGAACTATGTCTTGACTCTTGTCTAATCATTTCTCCCCGAAACTTCTTCGGCTTACCAGACCTCTCAGAAACCATCAATAGCCAATCTCTCACACCTCTACATTGGGGCATCCGTGCATCTTCTCTTCGCATGTTCGATCTATCTCAGTCACACTTCTCGCATCTTGTCTACTATCGAGGACACTCCCACCTTGTCTTGGGTATCATCATTTATAATCTTATCTCTCCTAGTATTGCCAAACATCAACTCAACATCTTCATTTTTGCAACTTTCATCTTCTAAATATGAGAGTTCTTAACTAACGAGTACTCCGCTCCATATAACAAAATTGATTTGTAAAATTTGTCTTTAAACTTTGGTGGTACCTTCTTAACACTGGGATCTAGATAAAAGCTTTCATTTCATCCACTCTGCAGTCTGCACCAATATGATAAGTGATTTTCTCTTCAATCTCTACATTTCCTTGGATAATATTCCCAAGACACTTGAAACTTTCTCTCTTTTGGATGACTTGGGTATCAAGCCTCACTTTGACCTCATGTGTTTGTTACTGAATTTGCAGTCCAAGTATTTTGTTTTGGCCTTGCTCAACTTGAATCCTTTAGACTCTAGGGTTTGTCTCCAAACCTCTAGCTTCGCGTTAAATCGGCCGTGAGTCTCGTCAATCAGGGATATGTCATTTGCAAATAGCATACACCAAGGGATCTCATCTTTGATTCGCTATGTCAATTCATCCATCATTAAGGCAAATAAAAAAGGGCTTAGAGTTGATCCTTGGTGCAATCTTATCGCCACTGGGAAATGCTTAGAGTCTACTCTCACCCTTGTGCTACTTACCTAATGTAATTAACAATCCTATCCCACATACTATTGAAGTCTTCCTAAAAAATTGTGCATAACCTAGGTAGATGATGTTTTGAACAAGTTAGAACTCTTGAATTACTAGTCGAGCTGTGTGAAAACTGGCCCAGACAGCACAATCATTAAAAAAAAGAAAAAAAAACTCTTAGAGTTCTAGAAGTCCGTCTGAAAAATACAGGAGTAGGTTAAACCCTTAAAAAAGATTATCTCTAAATGGGTGAAAACCATTTCGCCCCACTCAACTTTGCTTTTCAAAATGAAATACTTCCCCTGACTTTCACTAATTCACATCCTCTCCTCTTATCTCAATTGAACATTTTAAATACCTATTTTACCCTCTAAATTATCAACATTTGTGCTGCTTTTACTTGTTAAATATTTTGATACTTTCCTCTTTTTTTTAATCTATAACTTACCTATAACACTAATAAATCTTATTTATGGATTAAAATGAAAAATAGTTTTCAAGGATGTAAGATGATTGAATAACAAAATAATTGAGCAACAAAAGATTTAATTAACAATATGTTTGTATCAATATTGATGATAATAATAACCAAAACACAATTTTAATTACACAATTGAGAATGAGAAAGAATAATTTCTTTATAACAAATTCTTAATGATCCTCTATTATACTTTAAATGAATTTCAAATTATGATTCAATTAAAAATGTTACATTAATGGATGACAAAACTCTAAAATATTAATACGCATCCAAAAATAATTATATTTATAAAATCACTTTTTTTGTGTGTGAGAAAAGGAGATGCATGGGTGCTCCAAAGCAGATTGACTATGGATGGTTTCAGGAGAGGTAGAGGTAGGATGAAGAAGTACTAGGGATAGATAATTAGACAGCAAATGGCGTTGTTTTAGTTTACCAACGACATGACCTTTGATAGGATATTGTGGAGGGACACCAATTAGGGTGGAAGGTTAGCAGTAGAGCGTTGTCTCGCTCACTTTCCTACACTAATAATAGTATTTTTCTGGCAATTTCTTGTTTTTTGATGCTTGTTATTACTCGTTTTTTTTCTTGCATTGTAGTATTTTGTTGTAGTTACATTTTTTTCCCCAGAATGCTTTGACATATTCTCTATAATATTTTGCCATGACTTCACTCTTGTTAATTCTTTTTCCTGACATGCTATGACTTTTTCCTTGATCCAAGGGTTTATTGGAAACAATCTCTCTACCTCCCAAGTTAGGGGTAAGGTCTTTGTGTAATTTACCTCCCCAGACCCCACTTGTGGAATTACACGGGGTATATTGTTGTTATATTTCATTCACTTAATAATAAAATAACAACGTAGTGGTAGATTTTTACAAATTGTTTTTGATAAAATTAATGGATTATTCTACTTGTACTTTACATGAGTTTAAATTACATTTTATAATAGGTAAAGACATAGATTCCTCCTTGAATTTACCTCGAAAGGTTAAAATATATGCTTAAACTATCCTAGTGGCCTATTACACACCTTTACTATTTAAAAGTTAATTTATTTACCCTTAAAACTGACATAACAAAAAAAAAAAGCATGTCAGTTAGAAACTCAAGTAAAATCAAATTTAGAATCCTCCTTCCACCCTCACCCCCACCCCCACACCTCTTCTTCCTTACACCCCACCCACTGTCCTCTTCTTCTTCTTTCTTTATTTTTCATCAATATTTTCTACAACTTAATTTCTTCATAAATGCTATTTTTATTCTTACTCCATTATTGATACAAAAATCAACATTCAAAATCTTTTCTTTCTTCATTACATATCTTTGCGACTTTGCCAAAATGTAGTGGAGAAGAAAGCTCCAAAATCACCATTGAATTCTCTATACTGAATGAAACATCAATGAAAGAAGAACCATCATATTTCTATTAATTTCACTATTACTGTAAAAAATCACAACATTATCACTGGATTTCACCACCTCCACCATACCCAATTTCTCTCTTCACTCTAAATAAGGGTTCTCTCGCCTCGCCAAAAACTCAATGAAGAAAGCGATAGAAGAGAAGTTGTAGAAATTGATGGTGATGGCAGCTTTGTTGATGGCTGGTAAAGTTGATTGTTGGGTATAAAAATAAAATATAGTGGTGGGTTTGTTGGTGGTGGATGGTGGTTGGCAAAGAAGAGAGAATTGAAGGTGGTTAACAGGAAGAAATCGATATTGATATGGTGATGGTGATATTTGGTGGTGGGTGACGAAGAAGAAGAAGAAGAAGAAGAAGAAGAAGAAGAAGAAGAAGAAGAAGAAGAAGAAGAAGAAGAAGAAGAATAGAAGGTGATTTGGTGGTGGTGAAGAGCAAAAAATTGATGGTGAAGGTGGCCGGACATGATTTTTTTGGTGTGATGGGAGATGGAGTTGGTAGGGTTTAGTGATGAAGAAGATATAATTATTAGAGTATTTTAATAATTAATTAGAGATTAATTAGTTTAAAATATAGTTAATGAATAAAGAAAATAAAACAAAAAATATTTTAAAAACTATAAATTCTAACATGGCGCTGACGTAGTGCTGACCTGGCGGCGAGTGTAATACACCACATACTGTGAGAGTGTCGTTACACGTCTCAGGTTTGTATTGAATTTACTTTTAAGTAGTAAAGGTATGAAATAGGTTGCCATGATAGTTTAAACATGTATTGACTTTTCGGGACAAGTTCTGTGCCTTTTCCCTTTATAATAAAATATAACCTAACTTAAATCATATACAGAAAACAAAAACGTTTTTAAAAATTATAAATTCTGACATGACGCTGACGTAGTGCTGGCCTGGCATCGAGATGTAATACACCACCTACTGTGAGAGTGCTGTTACTAGTCTTAGGTTGGTATTGAATTCACTTTTAAGTAGTAAAGGTGTGAAATAGGTCGCCATGATAGTTTAGGCATGTATTTGACTTTTCGGAACAAGTTCAGAAGGGAGTCTATGCCTTTTCCCTTCATAGTAAGATATAACCTAACTTAAATTATATTCAAAGGAGATAGGTAAAGAATTGAATATTACCACAACAACATACCCATTGAAATCCCACAAATGGGGTTTGAGGAGGGTAGAGTGTACGTAGACCCCACCATTACCTCGTGGAGGTAGAGAGACTATTTTCAAAAGACCCTCGGCTCGAGTGTAGCCAATCCAAGTACAAAGTAGAAGAATACAATGTAGAAAATATAGCAACTAACATGGAACAAAATTAAATATTACATATAATATAAAATATATATGGTATATGTAATTAGTTCAATATTTGCTGAAATGTAATATATTAAATAAGATTGATAATGACAAGGGCAAAATAGAGTGAACAAAGAACTGTATATGACTAGTTTGTGCTTATAAATAGAATATGTATAATACTTATACACATGGAAAGTCACTTTTGGCATCTGGTAAAAGGCATGTTTTCCACAAATTTATGCAATGATAGCATGCTGCAGTTTGAATTTTTCCTTTAAAAAGAAATAAGATGTGGAAGAAATTATTAAAAGAATTAGCATTCCAACTGAAAAGTTCAACACATGGAATATTACTGCAAAATAGATAAGATTGAAACAAAAAGCATTTAAGGTACCAGAGAAACTGGAGGTGGCAATGTCAGTTGTAAAGAGGAAGCAACTGATGAATCCATGTAATGTATATCTGGGGTAACATATAGATAGACACTCAAACTTGTCTTGGAAAGCAACCACTCCAACTTTGTATGCATAGCTAGACAACTTAACTCATGTACATTGTGTCAGTTGAACACTCCAACTTACAAAGTGATCATCTAGATACCTCTGAAATTTATGTGCCCATGTCAGCATCGGGTGTTCACAAGACACAATGAGGGCATGATGGAGTGTTTAGTTGCTAGTTGATACCAAGTCGAGGTATCTAGATGTGCATTCTAAAAATTAGAGTGCTTATTTGCCAGTTGAGGCCAACTTTAAGTGTCTGCGTATTATGTCTATGGACTATTGTTGTTGTCTTTCAAAGTGGCAATGGAAGCATTCAGAGAAACAACATCAAGACTTGTTTCCCTCAGCATTCCTACCTCTAAATGTAAGGGAATTTTTTTTAAAAAAACCCAGCATAACTTTGTCAGAACATTACTATGTTACAAGCGAAGATCTCTTAAAAACTTACCCTGGGCGGGGGGGGGGGGGGGGGGGAGGTTGCGTAGGAGAGACATACCAGGGATGGTAAATCCAACACATTGTTTTATGTTGTCAACCAGAGGATGGCCTAGTGTTGGAGGCATGAGAGCAACAACCTAGAGATCCAGATTCGAAACCCAACTACAACACCTGGTCTGAGTGAATCTGTTCCAGTTATGGTGACCAGGTTACCTTGGAAGCATATGTGTATGCACTGTACAGGCTGCATGGTAGATTAGTCGAGGTTCGGACAAATCGACTGGACACCAACGATATATATGTGTAATGTCCCATCACAAATTTGAGACACGAAAGTTCCATTCAAATATCTCCCTTTCTTGAGAATAATGTGCAATTCAGGGACAAACCTATTAAGAAAAGAAGAAAGGAGATTGAACATGAACTTTTTCTTTTCCCTGTTTTTCCAAAAAAATTTTTCAGAACATTGTTTAGTAAATTAGAATGAATTTTTTGCTAGTTTTGGAGGATGAGTTTTTTCAAGTTGACCAGCTTTTCAAGTGAAATTTTTTTTTTCTACTCACAAAACTTCAACCTTTTTTCAAGTGAAATGCATGTTCCAAACACAATTTCTACTTTCAAATCTATTTTTCAAATTCAACTTCAAATACTACTTGTTTTCAAATATCATTCTGTTCATGTCCAAATGCCTACTTGAACTCTGTATTGATACTAAACAGGAGAGGCATAAACCATATCACCATCCTCCCGAAAAACATAACTGAAATATCCTCTTGGGCAGCTTTTGGAATACTTGGAGAAGTAGTTAGATGAATTTTAGAGAGTACAACATACGTTGGCATTGAGTTTAACTTGCAAAACACACTTTTCTCAACTTCTGCACCAAGGTTCTTTAAGGTGGTTGCTTTAAAAGAGTTAAATTTGTTAAAAGAGAAGTATGTAATATTTATAATTTAATATGTGTGAAACTTCTGAGTTATGAGTGTATCTCCGCCATAACAATTAGTTTTTTTTTTCTTGCATGGTAGGGTGTGGATCCAGCTATAAGACCAGAAGTTTGGGAATTTCTCTTGGGCTGTTATGCTTTGGGAAGCTCCGCTGAGTACCGAAAGCAGTTGAGGACTGCTAGAAGGTATTCGCTTTCCAGTTACTGCTATAATATATTGAAAATGTTCTACTCAATTGGGTCAATATGAGGCAGCTTCATGTTTTCAGTCTTATTATCCATTTTGGTTAAACATCTTGTTTATGCAAAAGTCTGGGTCTATGTTGAAGTCGCCTTTTCTGTTTTCCCCCCTTTTTTGGTTTATTTGTTTTTTGTTGTTGATTTTAGGTAGTATAAACATAGGAATGCTGAAACGTGTAAGCATGCAAGGCCATTGACAAACAAATTACTTTGATGAAATTGCTGCCTATTTACTGATGTAGTTGGGAACTCTATACTTGCAAGAATCAAGATCCATACAACATTATGAAATTTTTCTGAAAAAAAAAATTGATTCTCTAGAAAGAGAATCAAGGCTTCGGGAAGCCATATATGCTCTTAAAATATACAACTATTATTATTGCTTTTGTGTTGAATTATTTCATTAATAATCCCACAGAACACCTTTTCCTTTCTTTCCTTATTGTTCACATAAGTGCCAAAGAGACTGCATCCTATGTTGTTTTCGTCTCCTAAAATATCACCCTAGTAACTCGTTCGACTTTAAACATGTGAGAAATATATCATTGAATTGTGTATTTATTTATAAACACTACATTGGAATCCTTTTCCAACTAGGATTCCTATTCCTATTCCTATTCTAAGTAGGAAATACTTATTTCTATTCTAACACTCCCCCTCAAGCTGGTGCATACAAATCATATGTACCTAGCTTGTTACAGATGTAATTAATACGAGGACATGTGAGGGACTTGGTGAAGATATCTGCAAGCTGATCATTTGACTTCACAAATTTCGTAACAATATCTCCCGAGAGTATCTTTTCTCTGACAAAGTGACGGTCAATCTCAATGTGCTTAGTCCTTTCATGAAACACTGGATTTGATGCGATATGAAGAGCCGCTTGATTATCACACACAAGCTCCATCTGATCAATTTTGCCAAATTTTAGTTCTCCCAGAAACTATTTGATCCAAACTAGTTCACAAGTTGCTGTCGCCATTGCTCGATATTCTAATTCTTCACTAGATCGAGCAACCACATTCTGTTTCTTACTTTTCCATGACACCAAATTACCTCCTACTAAAACATAAATATCCAAATGTCGAACGTCTATCAGAGGGTGATCTTGCCCAATTAGCGTTTGTATATCCAATGATATGCTCATGGCCTTGATCCTCAAAGAGTAGTCCTTTAACGGGAGCTGACGTTATATAATGCAGAATACGAACAACTGCTTCCCAATGACTATCACAAGGGGAAGTCATAAACTGACTTACAACACTCACAGGAAAAGATATGTCAAGTCTAGTCACTGTGAGATAATTCAACTTTCCAACAAGCCGTCTCTACCTTTCAGGATTACTAAGCGGCTCCCCCTGTCCTGGAAGGAGTTTAACATTCGAATCCATAGGAGTGTCAATAGGTCTACATCGCATTATTCCTGTCTCCTCAAGAATGTCTAAGGCATACTTGCGTTGAGAAATAACAATACCTGATCTAGACTGAGCAACCTCAATACCTAGAAAATACTTCAATCTGCCAAGGTCTTTAGTCTGGAAGTGCTTAAAGAGATGTTGCTTCAAATCGGCAATACCATCTTGATCATTACCGGTGATAACAATATCATCAACGTAAACAACCAAATAGATACATCGACTTGGTGCAGAATGCCGATAAAACAATGAGTGATCAGCTCCACTACGAGTCATGCCAAACTCCTGAATAATTGTGCTGAACTTCCCAAAACAAGCTCGAGGAGACTGTTTCAGACCATAAAGTGACCTACACAATTGACATACAAGGCGACTAGACTCCTCCTGAGCAACAAAACCAGGTGGTTGCTCCATATAGACTTCTTCCGCAAGATCACCATGCAGAAAAACATTCTTAATGTCCAACTGATGAAGAGGCCAATGATGAACAGCAGCCATAGATAGAAAAAGACGAACATATGCTATTTTAGCCACAGGAGTGAAAGTGTCACTATAAACTAGCCCAAATATCTGAGTATACTCTTTGGCAACAAGGCGAGCCTTAAGTCGATCAACCTGATCGTCTGGACCAATTTTGACTGCATAAACCCAACGACAACTAACAGTAGATTTACCTGCAGGAAGGGAGACAAACTCCCAAGTACCTCTCATATGTAAAGCAGACATCTCATCAACCATAGCCTGCCTCCTTCCAGATTGAGAAAGTGCTTCCCCTATAGTCTTAGGAATGGAAATAGAGGACAAAGACGACACAAAGGCATAATGGGGTGATGATAGATGATGATAACTTAAGAAGGTATAATGTGGGTTAGTATTTCGAGTGGATCGTATACCTTTTTGAAGTGCAAGCGGTTGGCTAGGAGGAGGCAAGTCTGCAGTAGGAGCAGGGTCCTGCGCATGACATGAATCATCTGGAACTAAGGTTAGACGTGGATGGCGATGATAAGTTAGTAGTGGTGGCACTACAACTGGAGATGTAGAAGTATTCATAGATTCCTCAAAGGTTGGCACAGGTAAAACCTGAGGTATGGGTAAGATCATAGATACATCAGGATGATCAGAAGATGTATAGTAAGGCTGAGACTCAAAAAATGTAACATCAGCAGACATAAGATATCGATGAAGATCATGTGAATAACAACGATACCCTTTTTGGACTCAAGAATAACCAAGAAAGACACATTTGAGGGCACGAGGAGCTAATTTATCTTTTCCTGGGGCTAAGTTATGAACAAAGCATGTGCTCCCAAAGACACGAGGGGGAATAGGATAAAGATGTGACTGAGGTAACAGTATGGAATGTGGAACCTGATTCTGAATAGAAGAATAGGGCATTCTATTTATCAAATAACAAAACGTCAGAACTGCATCTCCCCAAAAAATGTAGTGGAACATTGGATTCAAGGAGAAGAGTACGAGCGGTCTCAATAAGATGCTGATTTTTTCTTTCAGCTACACCATTTTGTTGAGGGGTGTAGGGACAAGTAGTCTGGTGAATAATGCCTTGGTGAGTCATAAACTCCTGAAATTGGGAGGATAAGTATTCTAAGGCATTATCACTACGAAAAGTACGAATAGAAACACCAAACTGATTTTGAATTTCAGCAAAGAAACTTTTGAAAATAGAAAATAACTCAGAACGATCTTTCATTAAGAAAACCCAAGTACATCTTGAATAATCATCAATGAAACTAACAAAATAATGAAATCCTAAGGTGGAACTGACTTTACTAGGACCCCAAATATCAGAATGAACTAATGAAAAAATAGACTCTGAACGACCATCAGTACTACGAGAAAACGTAGCACGAGTGTGTTTCCCAAGTTGACACAACTCACAATCTAATGTGGATAAACTAGCCAAACTAGGCACCATCTTTTGCAGTTTGGATAGACTCGGATGTCCCAAATGTTTGTGAATTAGATCTGGGGAATCTATAACGGAGTATGTTGTTAAGGAATTTGAAGAGGTAAGATAGTAAAGGCCTTGTGATTCATGTCCTGTTCCATTCATCTGTCCCGTACTACGGTCCTGCATGAGAAAAAAATCATTGAAAAAAGTTATGTTACAATGTAGGGCTTTCGTCAAACGACTAACAAATGCTAGATTAAAAGGAGAACCAGGGACATATAGAACAGAGTCTAGGGTGACGGAAGATAGCGGTTTGGCTTTTCCAACCCCTTTTGGTTTTGTTTGGATCCCATTGGCTAAAGCAATAGCTGGAAGAGATTGTGAATAAACAATATCGGATAAAAGTGATTTATTACCAGAGATAAGATCAGAAGCCCCAGAGTCCATGACCCATGTTCCAAGAGTACTAGATTGCAACACACAAGCAAAAGAATTACCCACAACAGACACATCAGGTTGTGCAACCGAAACTACTTGTGGAGACGTTTGCTTATTTGCACGATACTGAAGGAATTCACCATATTCTGTCTGAGCAATATGAGCATTATTGGATGGTTGATTAGGTTGAGCACCATATGCTACTGGTGGAGATGTCTGTTTACTTGCGCCATTTCGAAGGAACTCATTATATTCCTTTAGAACAATAGGATCATAACTGGGTGGTGGACCATGCAAAATATAACATATGTCACAAGTGTGTCTAGGCTTATGACAATGACTACACTTGGATCGAGGTTTCCCAAAACGCCCTCCCCCTCGCTGATTCTCCATAGATTGATATGTACTCTTTTCAAAGGTTTGAGATGCGAGAATAGAGGAGTCAACAGTGGGTGATGAAACTACTTTGTGATTGGGAGGTGCCGCAAGACGAGAATATTTCATCAATTGTAGGAACTGTAGGGCTAGCTAAAATCTGATCACGCACAAAATCATGATCAGGAGGAAGTCCAACAAGAGTAAGAACTAGAAACAATGTTTGTTTGTGTTCTTGTTGTTTTTCCACATTTGTAGTAACTGGCATCAACGTGTCGAATTCCTCCATGACTGCCTGTACCTGCCCCAAGTAAGTAGACATATCGGATTCTTGTTTCTTTAAGTTGGTCAATCGAGATATTACATCATAGAATCGAGATATGTCATTAGTGTATAAAGCACGAGCCTTTTATCAAACTGTATAACACGTCTGGAATGGGTGAAACAAGGGCATCAATTTGGAATCAATAGAACGCCATAGGAGACTACATAATTGAGCATCAGCTTTCTCCCATTTTGCTTTGGCTTTTGCATCTTCGTTACTAGTCTTTGCCTTTACATCTACCACATAAGTCTTGTTCGTTAAGTGATCTTGGACCCTTGACCCTTGCACCACAGCTCAACCAAGGAATCCCAAGATAAATAGTTTGAACTTCCCAATAAAAGTTTTGAAGTGATTATAGGGCTAGAACTTCCAATCCCTATATTTTTAGAACCAAAAACATCACACCCAAAAGACACTATGCTAAACAGCCTGGAAATAGCTGGAACCCTAATTCCAGCGACCAGATCTGGTCAAAAACAGTATGGGCCTGGTTGGAATGGCTGGTCGACCCTAACTATAAAAAAATCTCTCAAAAAATATGATCAGAAAAGCCCTCACGCGCCGGCACGTGAGCCAGATCTCGCCGAAAACTACCACCTCCGATCGGTGGGTGAGAGCGCGTGGGGTGATGTTTTCTGGTGGTTCTGGCAGGGGTTTGGTCGCGGGAGCTTTCAGAGCCTCGTGGTGGTGTTAATTTTCGCACAACACCCACAAAAAGAAAAAAAGAATAACAAAATCAGATCCAATAGTCACCGGAAATTGACATAGATATATGGTGACTTGTTTGTTCTCACCAATGCTCTGATACCATGTGAGAAATATATTATTGAATTGTGTATTTAAACTGTTACATTAAGACCCTATTTATAGACACTACATTGGAATCCTTGTCTAACTAGGATTCCTATTCTTATTCCTATTCCTATTCCTATTCTAAGTAGGAAATACTTATTTCTATTCTAACAAAACATATTCCACATCATGCACCATAGCCTATATTCTATCATGGTTTATGAATAATCAGTTTGACTTGACACATATTTCAAATTATGCACTGTATTATGTGTTGTGTCACAACCTGACCTCGATTCAACAATTATCGAACTGAGATTTAATAAAACAATAGAGTTTTTTGGGACAATTTTCTATTAATCAACTAAATTGAAGGAATTACAACTTAGAACAATGGAAAATGAATCTAAAGTTTGGAAGTTTCCATAGATGAGTCCTTAATCTGCAGAAGAAGAATGAGTGGGATTAGGAAAAGGAAGAAGAAGAAAGGAGAGATGTGAGAGAAGAGGTGAGAAAGATACAATTATCCATTCAACTTATCTTTCCTCTGCAGAGTTGGTTAAATCAATGTGACTTGTGCTGGTTTGGCACTGTGATGACATGGCTGCATCTCCACCCTCTAATCTCATTAATCTACATCTAATATGGACCGTTGCTTCTACCCGGTAGTTATAACTACTGATTGGAAGCCCAAGGTCATGATAATTCTCTCCCTGCAAAGTATCCTTGTCGTCAAGGATTAATAACAAAATCAAGAAACATGGCCTTGATGAAATGATAATCTTTCCATGTAGCATCTTCAGGAGGTAGATTCGACCACTGTATGAGCAATTTCACATTGGCTCGATTGTTCAGCTTGACTATCTGACATTGAAGAATAGCCACTGGTCTAACCAAAAACTGACCATCCTCCCCAGTAACTGGTAGAATAGATTGCACCACTATTTTTTTTTTTGATGACAAGGGAAACCCGCAGCCGCTACCCTTTGGGTGTGCACAGCGTAAAACCCTCGTTCTTATGCAATAACTCGCAAACCACGTAGGAGTTAAGCCCCGCACTAAGCCAGCCTGGTGCGACGAGCTAGATGCATAAGGCAAACCCCTTGCTTTCGCTAGCAAGGGGTTTCGAACTTGAGACCTCCAACATGGAAGTCTCAAGCCCAAACCACTGGCCCCCATCTTCTTTTTGAGAAGACATGGAACACTGGATGTACTTTAGAAGTAGGTGGAAGATATAGCTTATAGGCAACAGGTCCAACCCTTGCTAGAATCTTGTATGGGCCATAGTATTTGGAGTTGAGCTTCAAATTCTTAGTAGAGCAATTGGGGACTGTCTGTAAGGTTGAAGCTTGAGGTATATTATCTCACCATTGAACTCCCTTTCTGACCTATGTAGATCACCGTAGTACTTCATTCTTTTATTGAGCTTTCAACAAATTGTCCTTAATAATTTGTTGCATCTGTTGCCTCTTCATGATCAAATCTTCAGCATTAGGCACCACAGTTTGGTCCCATAGATAGTTGAGGAGGCGAATACCCATAGAGCTTCAAAAGGGTGCATTGCAAGTTTGTGTGGTAGTTGATGTTGTACCACTACTCAGCTAGGTGCAACCACTGCTTCACTGATGAGGTCTGTGACTAGTCATGCACCTCAAGTAATTTTCTCTACACCGATTAACCCTCTCAGTTTGCCCATCTGTTTGAGGATGATAGGAAGAACTATATAGGAGTTGAGTGCCACTTAATTTGAAGAGAGTAGAAGTTACTCAAATATTTTATCTCTATCAGAGATAATGGACTCTACGCAGGTGCACCATGAAGAGTGTGTACTCTCTTCCAGAATTTAGTTGCGACTTGTAGAGCTGTGAAAGGGTGGGATAGAGCTATAAAATAAGCACCTTTAGTGAGCCTATCAAGCCTACAAAAATAACATCCTTGCCTGAGGATTTAGGCAAACCTTCAATAAAATCCAAACTTATCTGTCTCCATGATTGATCAGGAATGGGCACAGGTTGCAGCAAACCTAGATAGGGAGCATTCTCATCCTTGCTCCTATGACAAACCTCACATTCAGATACAAACTACACCATTTGTTTCATTGTTGGCCAATAGAATAATAGAGACAGCCTTTTGAAAGTTCCCAAGTTGGCCAGAGCGCCCTCCTAAGTTAGAAGCATGGAAGGTCTGGATCGACTGATGCATACGAGGTCCATTTGAGCCCACATAATTTTCCCCTTCCTTCTCAATACTCCTGAGTAAAACTGCCACAAGTTAGGACTATTAGTATCCACTGTCAACTGTGTAATGAGCTCCACAGCCATAGGATCACCTTCATAGCTGGTTGCAACCTCTTGGACCCACAATGGAACTGCTATACTGATGGCATGCAACTGGCCTTCTTCACTCAAGTGGTTCTCCTCTTGTTGGTTCAAAATTGTATTAGCTTCACTCAAGCTAACCCCTTCATGCTGCCTTGAAAGTGCATCAGCCACTCTATTCTCTGTCCCTTTCTTATAACCTCATAATCTAACCCCAACAATTTGGTCAGACCTCTTTGTTGCACTGCTATAGTAACCTTCTGTTCAAGCAAATATTTGAGTCTATGGTGGTCAGTCTTGACCACAAAATGCTTGTATTGAGGGTAATGTCCCCACTTGTCGACAACACTCAATAGAGCTAAATATTCTTTCTCCTAAATGGATTTATCTCTATGCTTCATTGCCAATACCTTACTAAAATAGGCTATTGGCCTTCACCTTTGTATTAGCACAACTCCAATTCCTGAATGGCATGCATCAGTCTCTACTACCAATTCTTCATCATAATTTGGCAAGGCACTGGTGTGGTAGACATGGCTCTCTTAAGTGCCGCAAAAGCTTGATCAGCTTCTTCAGTCCACACAAAAGCATCCTTCTTCAACAAGTCAGATAGTGGTCTGCTTATGCTTCCATAATTAGCTACATACTTTATACGGAAAAGGGCCAAAAATACCCCTGTACTATTCGAAAAGGTTTAAAAATACCCCTCATCCATCTATTGGGGTAAAAATACCCCTCAGTCAACATTTTTGGTCCACTATTACCCTTTATACTAACAGCCTTATATTTTTTAATTATTATTATTATTAATTATTACGTGGCGTCTTTCTATTAGTTAAAATAAATTCCAATCCACCAAATTTTCTCCTACCGACCCGACCCGACCCGACCCATATTGACATCCCTGAAAATAGAGTACGCCAAGATTTTCAGCAAGAAGCTCCAGCGTCTATGAATTTCCAATTACACAATCACACTTAGAATTGCAATTCCCAAAGTGGAAACAAAGAAAATCTCATCTTCAAACTTATAACAACATCAATTGTATTCAAGTTAGTCTAAATTATACATAGCAACAACATCATTGAAGAACAAATAATACTAACATTTGGAGGAAGATAAGGAGGAAGACGAGGAAGTGCACCGAGAGGTCGAGTAAACGCCCTTTCATGCCTGAGTTTCTTCTTTGCTTATCAGCCTACAATTTACACATGACTATAAAAAGTTAAATACTAATTACAGATTCACTGCAAAGCTACACAATTCAAGAATCAAATGTGTTCACACACATCTTGTAACAATGCCATCTTTCTCTCCCTGATTGCTTTTCGTCTATTTATCGGTGTTTTCTCAGTACTCATTTTCGTGTGTACTCTATTTTCAGGGATGTCAATATGGGTCGGGTTGGGTGGGTAGGAGAAAATTTGGTGGGTTGGAATTTATTTTAACCAATAGAAAGATGCCACGTAATAATTAATAATAATAATAATTAAAAAATATAAGGCTGTTAGTATAAAGGATAATAGTGGACCAAAAAGGTTGACTGAGGGGTATTTTTAACCCAATAGATGGATGAGGGGTATTTTTAAACCTTTTCGAATAGTACAGGGGTATTTTTGGCCCTTTTCCGTACTTTATATAATGTCCTGTTAAGCCCAGAAATCCCCTCAAAGCTTTCACAGCTATAGGGGTAAGCCATTCTTCCATAGCTTTCACCTTGGCAGGATCAGTTGACACCCCTTCTGCATTAATAACATGTCATAAGTACTCTACTTTGGATTGGCCAAAAGAGCACTTAGACCTTTTTGCATACAATGAATGGAATAATAAGGTGTTGAACACCAATAGTAAATGATCTACATGCTCAGGCAATGATTTACTATAAATGAGGATATCATAAAAAACACCAAAACAAACTTCCTGAGGTACAATTGAAAGACCCGATTCATTAGGGACCTGAAAGGTGGCAGGGGCATGGTAAGCCCAAAAGGCAATAACCTTAAACTTATAATGTCCAATGTGAGTCCTGAATGTTATTTTGTACACATCTTCAGCCTTAATTCTGATTTGATGATAACCTGGTCCTGCTCCATGTAACTCATCTAATGGTTATCAAAAATGGGAATTGGGTACTTATTCTTCACTGTGATCTCATTCAACCCTCTATAGTCTACACAAAACCTCCAGGTGCCATCCTTTTTCTTAACCAATAAAGCTGGTGAGGAAAAGGGAGATCGGCTATACTAATAATCCCATTAGTAAGCATCTCCGAAACTTGCTTTTCTAATTCCTCCTTTTGGTAGTGATTGTATCTTTAAGGTCTTAGACTAACTGGTGAGGCTCTAGGCTTTAAGTTAATAGCATGGTCCAGTTGTCTCACTGGTGGTAAAGACTTTGGCTCAACAAACACAGACTGGTACTTGTCCAGCACTTCTTGTATAGTGGCATCCACATGCTTCTGCTCATTGTAGGACTCTACTCCCAGCATGAATAGATGAGCCATCAATGTTTGACCCTTCCTGATAAGCCTGCCCATGGCACTACCACTGATCATACTCAAACTCCCCTCACCTGGAATAGCATGTAGAATGGTTTCGTTTCCCTTTCTATCACTTGTCACACACTTTTTCTCATGATTGAACTTGGTAGGATTATTCTTCTTCATCCAATCATTTCCTAACACTAGATCACATCCTTATAAGTTGATTATTCTCAGATCCTTCTTGAAGGCTTTTCCTTCCATTTTCTAACTCAAACTAGACAACTAGTATGACACATCACATAATTCCCATCAGCAACAGTGACCCTCATAGGAGGGCTATACTCAGCCACACAACCAGTGTCACCAACGACTTGTTCGCATATGAAGCTGTAAGTGCTTCCAGAATCAATCAACATCGCCGGTGTCCTATTCCTGACAAATCCTTTTACCAATATAACATTTACTCCCAGGCTAGTGCCAGACAAGGCACTCAGACATATGGCCTCTATAACCTCCTGTTGTATCTCTCCTTCAATGATAAGATCTGGTGGTTCAGGTACCTATATTTCATCTGGCAGTATGGCCTCTTCTTCACTGCTCATGCAATTTAATTGCTTAGCCTTACAGTTGTGCTTGGGTAGTACTTCTCTCCACACCTGAAACATAACTTGTTGCTCTTTCTGTATTCACACACCTGTGGGGTTAACCTAAAAGTGTTTGGTTGAGGGTTGTTCACAGCAGCAGGTTTGGAGTAATTTGAACCACTAGCAACAGTAGGAACTGGATTACTTCCCATAACATTCTTTGTAGAGCTAGACCCTCCCACTTGATAGGAAGTTTTAGCCGTCATCATGTTCTTCTTTTGAGTTGCTTCTATTGCTTTCTCCTGTAGTCTTGCCTGCTCTATAACTGCTCTTAATGTTACTGGCTAAAACATTTTAACCCCAATCTTAATTTCTTCCTTCAAAGCCCTAATAATACTTGACAGGAAATGGGCCTCATTCAATGCTGGATTCCTTATTATCATCTAGGCTTTCAAGTCTTCAAACTTGCCAAGGAATTCATCTATAGTTCCTATTTGAGATAACTTATTAAATTCCTCAACTGTATCTTCAACCACTGTCTCCCCAAATCTCACACAAAGTTCCTCCTTATATTCAACCAAAGTAACTACTCCTCTATCCAAAACCAGCAAGTCCATTCAAATAGAGTGCAACTCCCTTTACCTTTTGATTATCAACCGTTCTGTATAGGTTAAAGTACTTTTCACACTTACGCAACCATACCTTAGGTTCGTTCCCTTCGAAGCTTGGCAGTCCCATTTAGGAGGTTGAATTTGGCAATCTGGGCCCTACCTTCCTGTATTTGATTTGGTAGCAACCCATCTCTAACTGGAAAAGCACCTTCAGGAGCTCTGACTGGTGCTCTTTCTAGAGCTGTCAAACAATCCAAAATAAGCCCCAAGGTTCCCCTGATTCCTGTTTGAGTTTCCTGCAAGTCGTAGTGAGATCTCCCAAAATTTTGTCACGACTCAACTTATCGTCTAATAGCTTCATCTAGGTCCCTTCAACCATTTTCACTTTCACAAGTTGCGCTAAACTTGGCTTTGATACCAATTGTTAGAACCTGACCTTGATTCAACAATTATCGAATTGAGATTTAATAAAAAAAGTTGAGTTTTTTGGGACAATTTTCTATTAATCAACTGAACTGAAGGAATTACAACTTAAAACAATAGAAAACAAATCTTAAGTTTGGAAGTTTCCATAGATGAGTCCTTAATATGCAAAAGAAGAATGAGTGGGATTAGGAAGGAAGAAGAAGAAAGGAAATCTCTGAGAGAAGAGAAGAGGTGAGAAAGATACAATTATCCGTTCAGCTTCTCTTTCCTCTGCAGAGTTGGTTAAATCAACGTGACTTGTGCTAGTTTGGCATTGTGATGACGTGGCTACATCTCCACCCTCTAATCTCATTAATCTATATCTAATCTGGGCAGTTGCTTCTACCCGGTAGTTATAACTACTTATTGGAAGCTCAAGGTCATGACATGCTATTGGACAAGGAAGTGATTAATAATTGGTATCCTTGCATGAAAAGCATCAGGAGATGTAAATTTGTGTTCACATTCTCTACTATTAGGACGACTCCCATGCTGTTGTCTGGGCAAAGGACAGTTTCCTCGTATTTTAGTGATCCATATTGATGCTAGCGGAATGCTCTTGATCTTCCCTCCATATCAATCATAACTATGGTTATACTGCTCTTCGACGGTTCTCGATTTTTAGGAATGAGATTCTTTTTGCTTGTATCTTTTGTTGGGATTGAAATAACATGGAGTCATGCAAAACTAACAATTGCAAACCTTGAGCGATGATAAATCAGAAACAAAAGTGAAGTATATTAAAAGAGTGCTTAATGCTTAATATGATTTGACCAATTGACCTACTTATGAGAAAACTAATAATATAAAAGAAAGCATTGAAACTATCAAGAGAAAAATCTCTCCCTAAACAAGACTCTTTAACTCTAAAGGATTACATTGAGGATGCTATTGTGTTCTTGTGAAGGATCTTCAATTTATAGAAATCCAAAGCCTTTTCTTCTGAGAAAGAGGTTACCCAAATATCAAAGCTATTTATATTTTCTCTTGGGAAAAGTAAATATTAATCATGGTGAACTTTATTCCCTTCCTTCAATAAAAGGTAAATCCAAATATGGTAAGAAAATTAGGGCAAGCCCTAACAATTCTAACCTTTGGCCTTGATACCATGTAACTAGTATATGGAATGGAAGAACTTATATTTCATTATTTCGGAAATACATGTATATATACAATTGCTAGTGGTTCTATCAAATGCAAGTAAATATCCTACACTAATGAACTAGTGGTTCATGTATATGGATTTGAGCAATCTGTTCCTCTTGAGCTAGCTTTTGGAGTTGAGTTAGGCTAATGTGTCATATCTTTACATGGTATTAGAGCCAGAATCATCCCATTTGGGCTCTTAGTCCACACTCTAGTTGGGTGTGGGTGTGAAGGTGGTGTTAGAGTGGGTTAGAGTCCCACATTGATTGGGGACTGAACGGGTAGTTTGTTTGTATAGACTTGTACAATTCTCCCCTCATGAGCTAGCTCTTGGAGTTGAGTTAGACCTAGGTATCATCTGTATAGATTGAATGTCGAAGCCCATGCATTAGAAGTAACCATGGATTGAACATTGGAACCCAAGTGTTGAAAGTAAGCAAGAGTTGAAAGTCAGCTCATGCGTTAAAAGAAAGCATGAGCTGAAAATTAGAGCCCATGCATTAAAAGTAAGCATGGCTTAAAAATAATTTTTGTTTTTAAAGATGTAGCAACATGATGGTTGAAAATTGTCTCCATATGTAGTACTTCAAACCTTTTTTTGACAATTTGTTTATCGTCAAATTGGTTATAACTTGAGCTGAACTCACTTTGAACCAGTCTTCGACCTCATTGAACCATTTGCTCTAATATTGAAATAACAAGGTGTAATGCGGAAACTAACAACTGCAAACCTTAAATGAGGATACATCAGAAAAAAAGATAAGTTGAATAAAAGAGTGCATAATACTTAATATGATTTGTTCAATGACCTACATATGAGAAAACTAATAATATTAAAGAAAGTGTAGAAACTATTAAGAGAATAATTTCTCCCTAAACAAGCCTCTTTAATTCTAAAGGACTACATTGTGGATGTTGTATATTGCATATCATGGTAAATGGTACCGTTTGATGTGTGCTCAAAGTAACTTGGTGTGGGGCTTCATTCCTGGAGCATGTTAACCTACAACGTCAACAAAAACTGAAAGCTATCCATAAAATTGACACAATTGAAAGGAAGCCCAACATCATGCATTCATTGTGCAAACATTGCAATTACACAATCCGTCAAAGTCTTCTTGGCAATTCTATGGGATGTTCACCTCTTTTCTTGCCTAACCACATCCTTCAGATTCTTCGTGAAATAAACTTTTGTAGGACCTACCACCAGTACATCTACAAGTTGAAGAGAATATTACTTTTTTTAATTTTTTAATTTTTTTTTTTTTTTTTGAGAGAAGGGGTATTGACAAATCATGACCCTCATGTTCATTCATATTTTTTCTCAACATACTTTTCTAAACTTCCTTAACATGTTCCTCGTATTTTGGACTGGATAGAAAACTTTAACTTGGTATGGGGCTTCATTCGTGGAGCATGTTAACCTACAACCTCAACAAAACTGAAAGCTATCCATAAAATTGACACAATTGAAAGGAAGCCCAACATCATGCATCCATCGTGCAAACATTGCAACTGCACAATCCATCAAAGTCTTTTTGGCAATTCTATGGGATGTTTACCTCTTTTTTTGCCTAACCACATCCTTCAGATTCTTCGTGAAATAAACTTCTGTAGGACCTACCACCAACCACCAGTACATCTACAAGTTGAAGAGAATATAACTTTTTTTTGGTTATCAAAAGAGAATATAACTTTTTTAATTTTTTAATTTTTTTGAGAGAAGGGGTATTGACAAATCATGACCCTCATGTTCGTTCATATATTTTCTCAACATACTTTTCTAAATTTCCCTTAACATGTTCCTCGTATTTTGGACCAGATATGACATTGCTATTACCATCTGTACGATGTGCGTGACGATCAATTCAAACTTTGGTAACTATTGAGAATATAATTAAGTAAATAAAAGTGAACTCTCTCTAACAGCTTAAGCTCTTAGATAAGATGGTGACACACTTCAATATTGTATTAGAGCAGAAAAAGGTCCTAGGATGGAATCCCACCAACACCCATTATCAAAATGAACTTCTATGTGCTTGGCCCATGAAAAATTTGTAGGCTCGTACATGGAGGGGGCATGTTGAGAATATAATTAAGTAAATAAAAGTGTGCTCTTTCTAACAGTTTAAGATTTTTGATGAGATGGTTACATGCTTCATAAGTAACCTTGTTACGAAATATGTTGGATTGAACTTTGCTTCCATAAGTTCAAGTTGGGTCTCTCCTTTCATCAGATGATTCCATTTAAATTGCTGTTATTAGAAAAATAAATTCACTGGAATAGAATAGAATAATAAAATAAAGAGACAGACAAAGAATTCACAAATAAAAAAAGGACTGCAACAGAGAGAGAGGAAGAAATAGAATAATTTAGAGAATGACTCACATCCCACTTTTTCCTCGGGTATCTATTGTATCTTGCTCCCAACATTTTAATGGCTCAACTGTCTGCTTGTGAAAACCCCTCACATCCCACTCAATTGTTCTGTCCTCACTTTTAGCATTTGCATATCCATTGTAGTAATTTATTCATGAAAGATGCGAATAAAGTCGTCCATTGCCTTGTAGAGGAGTCAGACTCATGCTTGTTATATCAGACACCAAATTATCTTATCTTTATTTTCCAATATCCATTGCCATTGTGCGAGGGACTTCTTAGTTCTGAAAAAAGATTCTGATTCCTTGATTTGTTATTTCTTTTTGGTGTTTTAAAAGAAGGGGTAATTTTATTTGTTATAGAAAGTGTACCACCTGCGTAAGAAAAAAGAGGACCTAAGAGAGATGTCTTCACTTTTCCAAATAACAATAATTTTATTTGTTATAGAAAGTGTACCACCTGCGTAAGAAAAAAGAGGACCTAAGAGAGATGTCTTAACCTTTACAAATAACAAACTTTGGCATATGAACTTCTGTATATCCGTAATATCTCCTCAGGGAACGCTACAGAGACCTGATAAAGCAGTGCCAAGCAATGCATTCCAGTGTAGGAACTGGTTCCCTTGCTTATGTTGTTGGGTCCAAGGTCATGGACATGAGAACAAGTTCCAAAGATGATTGCCGAAGAGAAGCTGATGTCAAGAGCAGTCAAGCTTCTGATGTAAATACTGACAATTTATGTGGTTACAGTGATTTTGATACTAATTGTATAGACACACAACATACACATCAAAGGGAAAGCTCTACTGATTCCGGTGACCTTATAAGTACAAGGGGAAGCACAGATGAGGCAGCATTGGACTCTTTCTTTTCTGTGCCTACTTTGGGTCCATACGGCTGCCGATCCACCCAACTTGGGGGTGAAGCATGTCAATCAGCATCTGTAAATGAGAACTATTTTGATTTTCCTGCCATACCTGTTACTGACTTATTTGGAAAGAGTATCAAAAATAAGAAAGGTCATAGGTCATATGGTAAGAGAAATTTAGCAAGGCGTAAATTGAAATATGGAGAAGACAAGATGCACAGTTTCAGAATAAATAATAATGCAGATCTAGTGGCAGAAGCAAATGTTTGCTCATCAAATGACGTGTCTCATTCCCTGAACTCTGAAATTGAGAGGGTTCATCCTACTGGGCCGGATTCAGTGTCATGGTCTGGAAAATTCCAGGAACGTGAAACAGAGATTTTTACCAAACTCAGAATATCTGACGCACCCAACACTCCAAATATGAATGCGAGAACACCTCCAAGAGGTGGTTTCAGTGATGAAAGAGTGTCGGAATGGCTCTGGACATTACATCAGATAGGTAAGTTCAGCATTAGTGATCACCTCTTTCCTACAGAAAATTTATTTACCTGGATGTTAATGGTATTGAAATAGAATTTCCTTTTTTGGCTTTTAGTTGTTGATGTAGTCAGAACAGATAGCCATCTTGAATTCTATGAGGATAGAAAAAATTTGGCTAGAATGTCAGATATCCTGGCTGTTTATGCATGGGTTGATCCGGCAACGGGATATTGCCAAGGTTGTTCCTTGTCTTCTGACAAAGTTCTTTTTGCTATATCAATTCAAAGCTCTTAAAGTGATTCCTTTATTTCCTTCTCTTATTTTTTCTAGGAATGAGTGATCTCTTGTCTCCTTTTGTTGTTCTGTTTGAGGATAATGCTGATGCATTCTGGTGCTTTGAGATGCTTCTACGGAGAATGGTCTGTACATGAACAACAATTCATGCATTATTTCAGTCTTTAGTTCTTCATTGTTATTCCTTTCTTTTGGTGCTTGTGACTTTATTTAGTGTTCCTTCTC
Organism: Solanum bulbocastanum; assembly: GCA_037074985.1. Classification (NCBI taxonomy): domain Eukaryota; kingdom Viridiplantae; phylum Streptophyta; class Magnoliopsida; order Solanales; family Solanaceae; genus Solanum; species Solanum bulbocastanum. The sequence continues at coordinate 22,455,024 of CM073599.1, forward strand.
TTCAGCGTGAAAACTTTCAGATGGAAGGGCCAACTGGTGTCATGAAGCAATTGCAAGCTCTATGGCATATTGTGGAACTTACAGATCGAGAAATGTTTTCTCATTTGTCAAGCATAGGTGCTGAAAGCCTTCACTTCGCCTTCCGGATGCTGTTGGTGCTCTTCCGCCGAGAATTATCTTTTAATGAGGTTCTTTGTATGTGGGAGGTTTGTGTTTCTGTTTTTATCAAGAATCAGAATGTTAGTTGCAAGGTGAAAGGACATGCCCTAACGAGAAAGCACCAATCCTTTAGCAGGAGAAGCACTATAGCATCAGAAGTTCTCTTGTAATTTGATGGATTTGTTTACTTGGACCCTTTTCTTAATGAGGTCTAATTTCTGGGTTACTTCTCTTTTTATTTTCCTAAGAATAGACAAAGAGATGATTGAAAAGGACAGTGCTGTGTCTATTAATAATATACATCTGAAATTCAGCTCTATGTATTATTTAGCTTTATAGCATCTTTTGGGAGTAGCCATATAATCAGCTAAGTCAGCCTTGTTCAACATTTCAGGGATACGACTATCCTATATGTAGTATCCCCCATTCCACACTTATAAAAAACATACAATTGCGATCATTTGTAGTAAGGAGAAGGAAAAGAATTATCAAGGAGCGTGGAGCGACAATATAGTTCAGAGATCTCATATGACTAAGATTTCGTTCATCAACACGATTGTCATGCAATATTGTTGATATTTAATATGGATAGTTTTTGTTCCGTTTAGTCACAAGCATGTCTTCTTTCTCTTCAATATCATTAGGTGTTTTCTGTTGTTATTCATCTGCTTAACTTATTTGGACTTTGCAGATGATGTGGGCTGCAGATTTTGATGAATCGGTTGCTTATCATCTAGAGGAGAACTGCCCTGAAATATTAGTCATTCAGATTCCAAAGGAATCTGAGGCAGAATCAGGAGAAGAAATTGTTGAGAATAACAATAGTGATTCAAAGGATGACTCGCCCTCTAAACATGGAAGTGGAGAGCGTACCGTCTCTGCAAACAACAGGATGAAGCTTTCCTTAGATCATCCATTTTGTGGCCTTACAAGGAATTTTTGGTCCAAAAGTAGTGGCATGCACAGTGTTAATATGGTCTCATCAACAAGGAGTACTGTCGATGAATTACCAGTTTTTTGTGTAGCAGCTATTCTTGTCATGAACCACCAGAAGATCATTAAACAAACTCACTCAATTGATGATCTTATTAAGGCAGGTTTATTTAACTTAACATCGACTGTGCTACACTGACCGTTGAGTGGATGCTTTCAACTGTGTGATTATGTCATTGTTAATTACTTTGGTTTATGTTTCATTCTGATTTTGAAAGATAATGTGAAGTAATCAGTTCAGCAACTCTATGTGCTGGTGCTTATTTTTCTGTTTGTTTAATCTCTTCTTTTTTGTTTTGGACTCCACAAGAATTTGCCTATATTTCCTGTTAAATCTTCTTATCACTAGTCACTATACTACTACAGACAAAAACATATGTTGCATTGAAGATTTCTCTTATTTATTTCTTTATTTGTTTCTCATTTTACTTGACCCTGATGGTTTAGCTACTATTATCGTTAATTGCTTCCTGGATCGTGTTTCCAAAACATTAGCTAGTTATTATGCTAAAATGTCAGGTTTTGGCATTACAGCTGAAAACCTCCTCCTAAGTTGTGTAACTTTTGAGCATGCTGTGATGTACCTATAAACTCGTGATCAACCATTACTTCCCTAAAAATTGCTTTGTGTATTTAGGTCCAAGTGTAGTCAACAGGAACTTAATGCATCTCTATTTTGCTGCTGAAGGGTTAAAAATAAATTTTGAAGAAGTGAGATTATTTTTTATGTTTATCATTCTTGTTATATTTTAAATTGTGCTTGTCCTTCCGTTGATATATCAATTTACTATATTAACATGCTGATGGACCTTGGACTGCACCTCACTTCATGAACATGGCGTTATTATCTTCTTTAGGGGCGGTGATTGATTATTCTGTCATTTTGGCTGGTTTTTCAGATGCCTCTTCATTTTTACCTTGGTGCTATCTGATGTGGAAGTTGGTGTTGAATTATTTTCTGGCACCTCTCTCTCTCTCTCTCTCTGTATTTCCCTGTCTTATGAATTATGAATTTTTTTGGAGTTTACACACGTGCACATTGCATGAAAATTATGAATTTGTTGGAGTTACATTGTTAGTATTTACTGATAATCATATGTTGAACATGTATCAGATATTCAACGACAATATGTTAAAGATTCGGGTCAAGAGGTGTGTACGGACTGCCATCAAACTGCGGAGGAAGTACTTCTACAAGGTTGTATCTTCTAACCTGGCATTGGGATTTTGATACTTTTTCCTGTTCAATGGGATCATTCAAGTTTTCATACGAGATGGCACCATTTACTTAATTCCTATTTTTAAAATTTCATCTGGACAAGTTGGTCTTGCTAATAAAAACATACTGTTTTTAAATGTCTCTTTCCTGTTTGAAGCAGCTCATTAAAGGTAGAAATCCAGCAGCCCAAAATGGTGACTGAGTGTTTGGACTCTTCCATTTGCTTAGATGGCAAGTTAGATCTCTCATGTGGAGTTGTTAACTGTAATATGATTTTAACGTTGGAGTGCGGAACAATTATCAGATATAGTTTTCTTTGGAGTTATATACAGCAATGTGGTTGGCATTTGAGTATACGTCCATGCACTACCTTCACGCAAGGTACTTTGCAATTTTTTGTTTCTCATCTGAACCCAATACAGCAGTCTTGTGTGTTTCCCGAAATTCTTGTTTTTGATAATTTATGAGACCTGACTTCTGATGGACCATGCAAATTTCCTCTCTTTTTTATTCATGCCTCGGGTTTATTTTTAGTGACTATTGGACGACAATTCAAGCACATGAGAAATCAGCTGGAGAAGCGTAAAGGATTTTAGGTTTAAATTAGTCAAGAGAATTATGATTTCTTGAAGTGATGGAACAACTCAAGAAATATCCTCTCAAAATGGAGTTGTTAAGAGGAAGAATAGGCATCTTCTTAAGACAGCTGGGGTACTTTTGTTCCAAATGAAGGTTCCTAAACAACTTTGGGTTGTGCAATCTCTACAGTTCGTTTTCTAATAAATCGTGTGTCATCGAATGTGCTTGTTGGTACTGTGCCTAACAGTGTTCTTTTTCCAAATAAGTCACTATTTTCGATGGAACCTGGGGTATTTGGAAGCTCATGTTATGTTCGAGATGTTCAACCACCTATTACCTAGTTGAATCCAAATGCAATGAAGTGTGTTTTCTTGGGATATTTTCAGCTTCAAAAGGGTATCAGTGTGATCACTGAGTTCTCTACGGACAATCAACAGTTGATATCACTCTTTTCATTGTTTATGTTGACAATATTGTTATTGCATGGGATAATGTTGCAGGAATTTCTCCTTTCAAGAAGTTTTTACGTGCCAAGTTTCATACCAAACACTTGAGGCAGTTGAAATACTTCTTGGGCATCGAAGTAGCAAAAAGCAAGAAAGAGGATTTTCTTGTCCAAAGGAAGTATGTAGTGCCCTACTTGCATAAACTGGAAAATTGGGAGTCAAACCGTGTCGTACACCAATAGTTCCTAATGTACTTTTTACTAAGGATGATGGTGACCCTTTTGATGATCCGGAAAGATACAAAAGCTTAGTTGTGAAATTGAACTAACTCGTAGTGATCCGTCCAGATATTGCATATGCATTAGTATCATTGGTCAACTCATGTCTGCAGTAGCCTTGGATCAGATCTTGTGCTACTTAAAAGGAGCTCCTACCTTGACATACTCTATAATGACCACAGACATACTCGTATTGAGTGTTTTCATATGTTGATTGGGCTGGCTCAAGAATTGATAGAAGATCTGCTACTGGTACTGCGTCTTTGTTGGTGGAAATCTATTTTCTTGGAGGAGTAAGAAACAAAATGTTGTATCTCGATATAGTGCAAAATCTGAGTATAGAGCTATGTCTCTATTGGCATGTGAAATACCATGGATTCATCACCTTTTAGTTGGAGTCGGTATGAATCCTTTGTCTCCAGCAAAACTTTGGTGTGAAAATCAGGTTGCTCTACACATTGCCTTATATCCAGTTTACCATGATCGACTGAAACACATTGAAGTTGACTATCACTTTGTTTGTGCGAAGATTAAAGAAAACATGATTTCTACTGGCTATGTGAAGATAGGAGAGCAATTAAGTGATATATTCACGAAGACTTTGAATGGAACTAGGGTGGAATATTTTTATAACAAGTTGGACATGATTAATATCTATCTACAACTTGAGAGGGGGAGTGTAATAGAATATACATAGACACCGAATGAACATAGACACATCTTCATAGATAATACATAGCACAATCATAGGTTGAGATATTTAGTGATTTTGGTTTCCTTTGATAGATAACTTATACACCTACAATATCTCTCCTTTTGGATTAATACAATATTGAAATTGCTTCATTCTCTATGTATTTGACTGTTTTATAACCGTCATCTTAATAGGAAGATTATGGTAAATGATTGTTTAAGGAAAATAATAAGATGAAGAAGAAACCGTGCACTTGGTGTTGCTCTGGAAAATAATGAGATTGTTGGATGATAGGGTGGATTTCCAAAAGGCCTAAGATACTATTATTGATCGATGTTCGGCTCTGCAGAACATACGCCAAGCGGTTTTGCAATACCAAAAGTAGCATTATGAGCTTGTAGAAAGAAGTGTAGAATGGAAACAAATGTGTTTACAGAAAGAGAAACTCCTCTCTAGAAGCAAAGAAGCAAATAATAGACCTACAAAGAAGCTATAATACTAGACCTAAAAGAAAACTCTGGCCAGTCCACAAAAAAGTGGGGGATGCTTGTGGGGCTTTCTGTATGTTGATTTTAACTTGTTTGATGTAGGATGGGGAACAAATTCAGGGTCTAGTTTACGTTAGAGAGTTAGCCTTGAAGTCTTAAAAAATGGAGAGGAAATATAGAGGAAATGAGGTGGGAGGAAAGGGAAAGAGGGTTTGTCTAAGAAGGGAAAGGAAGCGAGAGGAGACATATGATGAAGGAGAGGATGTAAACGACTATGGAGAGGGGATTGATTAAAGGAAATTTTGAGAGTAAGGGAATCATTCTGAAGCAGAAAGTGAGAGTCAGTTCACGTATTTCCATCTGCCTCGAACGAAAATTCTTGAATTTAAATTTTATAACTAATTGATTGTGTTTATTTATAGTTGTATCTGCAGATAAACACCAGTAACATTTATGATGGGAAACCCTGCATACATAAGGTGTGCACAAAAGTAGACTAACTTACAAAATAACATAGTTTTGCACGAAGACTTTAAACGTCACTGATGTTTATATACTAACATGATTCTGTACAAAGAGGATCTAGTCAAATGTTTCCCAAAAAGTACACAAAGCCAACCTGTTCTGCTTATGTGTAAAATGGTAAAATCCACTAATTAAAAGCACGCTGATATGAATCTCCTTCCATATGGTACACATGAGCACTAAAGGAGTTACGTCCCATGCTCTTTCTGAGTTTCCACCCTAGTACCACTATTTTACAGTCTCTAGCATATCGCCCAGTAGACTCCTGACATTGTTACACACCATGCTTTGCAGCATGTATGCAATAGGGAAACCGAGCATTAGATGGTTGACATCCTGTCATGCTTGCTCGTGCATGAAGATCAAGTTAATGTAGATTGTCCTCTGCAGGTTCTTTGCTGTTAGGATGGCTCCCCATGCATCAGTGTACACAGTACAAACATAGGAATACTTTCCTCATTGCTCTTGAGATCCATATTAAAGAGCAAACATTTCTTATTCTCCTTCAACTATCTATTGTAGAATGACTGACTTGCATTAATTGAAAAGGAGTTCCATTGCCTTGGATGAATCAATTTGCATTTGGCTGCAGAATTGATAATTTGCCTAAACCATTATTTTTCGAGTCTTCTCTATGGATATTGGAAGTACTTGGTGAAAGAGCTAAAATTTAGTCTTCAGGTGACGCAAGTAATTTTGAAATTTTCTTGATTCTATCGGAGAATGCTATGTAAAGTTTACCTTAGTGTAATTCTTATTATGCCTGATAATTTGTCTCTTGATTTAATGTTATCAATAGTAGAAGTACTGTAATCTGGAATTGGAGCCGAACACATATTTTGTACCTGTAATGGTTATACATGCTGATACATTTGGTATATTTCATATTATAGCAAGTGTCTCAGTATGCTATTTCTGCTTTCAAATTTCGAATGTCATGTTAATTGAAGTGGAGAACTAAGATGCACCTTTTTGTATTTTTTTCTGCAGGACTGTTAAGTTGCATGTTTCATTTACCTTGGTGAATACAATCAAGTGGTTAGGAACACAAATTTTGCTTTCATAAAGTTAGTGGTAAGGATTATGTATCAGCAATTTTGATAAACTTGTCAGCATTGAGATGTCTCAGGGGAAAGTTTAAAGAGTTGATGAGAATTAGGAGTGCCATTCAAATAATATTTCTGGAGAAGAAAAAAAAATGTTTTTTTTCATATCTTTGTTACCCAACGTGTCTTCAATCATTACAAGCGTAGAAACAGTAAGAAAGTATTTATTTATCCGGGCCATTCATGCTCGTTAACATGCAATCTCATTGTAGTTGATAGACCTCCCATCTCGTTCAACACAAAGGGACTGAATGCTCTTCAGAGTTGGTTGCATACAACGTTTTGCTGTCATCTCTCTCTCTCTCTCACACACACAGTAGCTGCTGATCAACTACAAAAACAGATTCATGAAAGAACCTTCTATTATAACTTTGTTGGTGAATTAGTATATTCTTGTCCTTTTTCTGGTGTGAATTTTGTTTTAGGTACCCTTAATGAGACTTGATTTGTCATGCCGGCCTAGCTGTTTTTTTCTGAGTAGAGCTGTCAATGTGCTTTGTCCATTGCATGGAACAAGATGATCAATTAGTGAAATTGTAGATGGAAAAATGAAATGCATCAACTTTGTTTTGTTTTGTTTGCCTTTGGTTATCATTTCATCAAGGCACTTTTTCTAAAAGGCTATTTCCTAGTAAGAAAGATAAAAATCTTAACAAAAATCTTTCCTTGCAATCAACGAGGGAATGAACTCGAGCAAGTGATGGTTCTTCGGGCGAAGTGGGAGAATTATGAGAAATTATGCAAAAATGATTTTAGAAATTGGTATCCTTAGGGATGGCAATGGGGCGGAGTGGATGCAGGGCAGGGTGGGTTTAAGGCTATGTGGAGCGGGGCGGGGTGGGTTGAAGTGGGTTTTTTAAAAATTAATGCGGGGCGGGTTGTGAGTTGCGAGTATATGTGATTTTATGTGAGTTCAAATTTAATTTTAATTTTTTACATGAGTGATAGAGCATTATTTATCAAGATAATTTCTATAAATCTACTAAAATATTTGAGATAGTATATGAAAATGGTTCAATAAAAATTAATACAATTTCTTACATGTTTTCTAATTGACCCCTAAAAAATAAAGCTTTAAGTCACTATCCTATTAAATCAATACAACTTAATGAAAAAAAGAATTTATTGTTATGAATTTTATTTTTAGTATCAAATTTAACTAGAAAAAGAAAATATTAAAAAAGTTATGCGGGGCGGGTTCATGCAGGGTGGGTTTATGCGGGGTGGGGTAGGGCGTGTTGAAAATGAAAAAAGTTGCTATGCAGGGCGAGGCGGGGCAAATTAAAAAATTTGCGGGTTAAGCTCAACCTGCCCCGCCCCACCCCACACCGCCCCATTGCAATCCCTAAGTATCAAATTTGAAAAAAAGAATTAGGTGGTATTTGAAAGGAAAAGAACACTTATATCTCAAAAAATAAAATATTTACGCTTAAATGTCTCATTACTTTTATACCTCTTTTTATTTTAAAAGAAAAATTACCTATCTACACACCTTTATTTACTATATTTTATATTATTCTCTACCATTTCAAAATATTTTAAAAATCCATCTTTTCCATTCAAAAGACCAAACGTTTGAATACATTACTCTCCACTCCAAACCCACCTTTCACCACTCCTACTTTCACTCCTTCAATTTCTCATTATTTTCACTCCCATAATCTAATCAGTTATCTCCTTAATTCCAATTTGAATTTCAAAAGATTCGTCTCTAGTTAATCAATTTCAAATCTATCAGTAGGTATTTATCGTCTTATATACGTTGTTGTTCTTCGAAAAAAGTTTTCATTAATTTCCTTATATATATGAAAGATGCTCCTTTGTGATTACCCGATAAGAAACATCTAACACTGATCTAATTTATGATTCTAATGATCTTAAATGCACTGAAAATAGATCTAAAAGCTTATTGATCCATTGACTATGATGAATCAAAGTTCTAAGAAGGCAATGTCGACGAAGAATGTACCTTAGTCTTCCAAAGCAAAAGTGGAAAAGCACCTAAGAAAAGGGGTAGAAAAGTTGTCGGTGCAATTTCTCAACCTACATTATCCATGTAACACCCTGTATCCGAAAACAAATCAGATTTACAAATTTCAGAAGCTACAATTGCCATCGACGGGCACCACCTACGGACAGTAGGGTGACCCACGGTCTGTGCTGGTGGTCCGTGGATGGTTACTGCAGCCCTCTCCCAGAAGTAGCCAAATATCTAGCTAAGGGTCCTCTCACGCCAGGACCTATGGACTATAGGTCAGGCCACGGTCTGTGGGTCAACCCCAAGCTTTTAGCTCCCAGTCATCGACTGACGGTTGACCAGCATGGACCATCAGTCAATCGACGGTCCATCGATCCCGTCCGTTGGTGACCCCGACAGCTTTTAAGTGAGGGGTCTTTTGGTGTTTTCCTTATGCGTTGGACCCCCTAAATTATGTCGTTTAAACCTTAAACTAAGTGGTTTTGATCAGTTTTAGCCTAGAAACTTAACTAGAACGTACTTAAGTCAAATCATTCATCAAAACTTAGAAAAATTAGAGCGTAAGAGGAGAAGAGGTCAAGAACACTAGTTAAAGAACGCAGCAATGTTCCATCAGTTCTATCCTCAAAATCGAAAGATTTCTCCGTGTAATTCGTCATCAGGTATGTGGGATTTCACTAATGGGTACCTTTCACCTATTAGGTCCCTAGATTTTTGTCAGAATCTTGATTCCCTTAATGTTATCTAGACCTAGGGTTTGTTGAATGTTAGAATTATTGGGTTTTTAGCTGTTAGAATGATCCAAATCAGATTATCATGTTAATACTCAGTTTCTCATATGATATCTAGAACCCTAGTTGTATGTATTCGTTAGTTCATGAATTATGCATGCTAGGTCAGATTATTCAGTTATTCTAGATATATACATGCTTCGATTTACAAATGTCACATTATCAATCATAATTATTACATTCTCAGAGTTTGTAGGTCAGTATTTGAGCTATCCAGTATTACAGAACTTCAGTCATAAAAATGGTAAATTACTTAATCAATTGGGAAGCTTAATACCGAGTGGACTAGGGTCAGTCACCCTCAAGTCCCATAACTACGTGCCCCGTAGGTTGTAAGTCCCCTCTGTGGGCATCATTTTAGTGATCATGCCAATATGCCTATATACCTCTGGCAGGGTATATTGGGTCCTCTCGATGGGGCGCATACATCGGACTCCACATTTAACTCATGTGGTTTGATGTCGATTATTAGTAGCTTCCTTATAGTTCAGTCAGACTCTATTACATTGGCCATGTTATTAGTGTAGTTCAGTATTCAGTCTCAACATGTTATAATCTTGGTCATTGCATTCAGTATTTTATGTTCAATATTCTCAGTTGTATCCTGCTTATCTCAGGTTAGATATATGTTTGTTTTCAGTTATGTTATTATTCATCTTTACTCTATCGTGCATGCTTAATACCTCTCAAGTACTAACGCATACTCTGCGCTATATCTTCTCGTGATGTAGGTTCAGATCCTCAACAGTCAGATCACGCAAGATCGATCCTGATCTTCAATTCAGCAACATCAGTGGTGAGTCCTCATTCTTCGAGGACTAGTGACATGGCTATCTTTATCGCTTTTAGCTTTAGTTTCAGTTTTTGCTAGATCTAGCTAGGGTATGTCCCGGTATTTCTAGTCAATAGAGGCTTTATTTTAGACATAGTTAGATTCAGCTATAGTGTTAGAGTTTGACCTTTCATTTGTACTCAACTCACAATTTTCATATATCTAGACAGTATATGGGTATTCCCCATCATTTCAGACTTTTATATAATTTAGCTTTGGTACAGTTTTATTGCTTAGTTTATCTTTAGTATGCTCATGATTATGCCAACAAGGTTAGCTTGGGGTCACTCGTGATTCTAGGTCTCGTGTCCCGTCCAGTGAGTAGCCTCGGGGTGTGACAAACTTGGTATCAGAGTACTAGGTTTAAGAGTCCTAGGATGTCTGAAAAGTTGCACTAAGTAGAGTCTTTTTCATGGGTGTAAAGTGCACCACATCTAATTAAAGGGAGGCTATGAAGTGTTTTAGGAAAACTTCAATTTCTTTGTTACTCTTATCGTGTGTAAGATATGATCTAATTTCTTATTCTGACTTGTCGTTTTGCATTTCAAATCATGCCTACTCGTAGAGCTTATGGAAGGAATGCGAATGCCAGGAATGCAAACGCAGCTTCTCAAGTCCCAGATCAAAGAAGTTTTGCATGCGGAGTTTCAGAACGCTATCCAGTTGTTGGCTCAGAGCATGACCAACCAGAATAATCAACAGGCTCTAGTTCCAGCAAATGCTAATGTTGGGTCAACTACAGCTAAAGTTCGTGATTTCGTGAAGATGAATTTGCCTAAATTCTTAGGATCACAGACTGGTGAGGATCCCCAAAACTTCATTGATAAGGTCAAAAAAATCTTTGGAGTGATGCAGGTAACTGGGAATGATAGGGTTGAGTTGGCATCTTACCAGCTTAATGATGTAGCTCATATCTGGTATACTCAGTGGAAAGAGAATAGAGGTACAGATGCAGGTAACTTGGGAATGCTTTAGTGAGACTTTTCTGGATAGGTTCTTCCCAAGAGAGTTGAGGGAGGAAAAATCTCAGGAGTTAATGAATTTGAGGCAGGGTTTTATACGGTCCAAGAGTATAGACTCAAGTTCACCCAACTCTCCAGGATGCTCCTCATATGAATGCTGACTCCAGGGCTCAAATGAACAAGTTCATGTATGAGGTATCTGATCTAGTGAAGATAGAGTGTAGGAAGGCTATGTTGCTTGAAGATATGAACATCTCTAGGCTCATGACTCATGCTCAGTAGGTTGAGGTGATCAACTTAGGGAACATGCCAAGGAGAATAAGAAAGTAAGGACAGACAACTATGACAATTCTTAATAGAAATCTGGTGGTGGAAATCATTCGCAGTATCAACAAAAGTCTTCAACTCCATCACCTTCATCAGCTAGTGTTCCATCTTTCAAGATCCGTAGATTCTCTTGATGTAGTCACTGGTATGTTACGAGTCTTTGACCTTGATGCTTATGCTTTGTTAGATCTAGGGGCTACTCTCTTTTTTGTAACTCCTTTTATAGCAGTCAAATTCGATGTTAGTCTAGAAACTCTATCAGAACCCTTCTCAGTCTCTACTCCAGTCGGGGACGCAGTTATAGCTAGATAGGTATACAAAAATTCCCTTATCACAGTCTCCCAGAAAGTCACCTCAGTATATCTTGTAAAGTTAGAAATGGTAGACTTTGATATCATTCTAGGCATGGATTGGTTACATTCTTCTTATGCCTCAATCGATTGTAGAACTAGGATTGTTCATTTTCAGTTTCCATATGAACCAATCTTAGAGTGGAAGGGTAGTAGCTTAGCGCCTATGGGTCGATTCATTTCTTACCTTAAGGCCAGAAAAATGATATCTAAGGGTTATCTCTATCATCTAGTTCGGGTTAAGGATTCAAGCTCCGAAACCCCAACTCTTGAGTCAGTTCTAGTAGTTAATGAGTTTCGAGAAGTGTTTCCAGAAGATCTTCCCGGAGTTCCTCCCGAATGGGAAATCGACATTGGAATTAATCTCCTTCTAGATACCCAGCCTATCTCTATTCCTCCTTAGATAATGGCTCCAGCTGAGCTTAAGGAATTGAAAGAGTAGTTAAAAGACTTTCTAGATAAGGGCTTCATCAGACCTAGTATTTCGCCATGTGGTGTGCCAGTATTGTTTGTGAAGAAGAAAGATGGTTCTCTCAGAATGTGCATTGACTATCGACAGTTGAACAAAGTCACAATCAAGAATAAGTATCCCATCCTCAAGATTGATGACTTGTTTGACCAAGTTCAGGGTGCTAGTCATTTCTCAAAGATAAACCTCAGATCGGGTTAACATCAGCTCAAAGTCAGAGATAGTGACATTTTGAAGACAACCTTCAGAACTCAGTGTGGTCATTATGAATTTGTAGTTATGTCATTTGGACTAACCAATGATCCTGCAACTTTCATGGATTTGATGAACAGGGTGTTCAAGAAATATTTGGACTTGTTTGTTATCGTCTTCATTGATGATATCCTCATTTACTCTAGGAATGAAAAAGAACATGCAAATCATTTGAGGGTGGTTTTGCAAACTCTCAAAGATCGCCAGTTAATTGCTAAGTTTAGCAAATGTGAGTTTTGGTTGCAAGCAATTGCATTCCTTGGGCATATTGTGTCTAGCGAAGGGATCCGAGTTGATTCTCAGAAGATAGAAGCAATGAAACTATGGCCCAGACCTACCTCTCCAACATATATCAAAAGTTTCTTGGGTCGTGGAATGATTTTCATCCATAGCCTCTCCGTTGACTAAGTTGACTCAGAAAAAGGTCAAGTTCCATTAGTCAGATGATTGTGAGAAAGATGTAACACCCCGACTTTTTAAAACGTCTAAATTAACTCGTATCTTTGTGGAAAGACAAGAAGGGTGGGTAATAAATTAAGAATGATGTGGTATGTCATATTTTAAGTGTTCAAGGGATGTATCTCATGTTTTGAAGTTAAGTAAGTGACAAAATAAAAGTTGGCGAAAGTTATCATACATTCCTTTTTAAAGATTTCTCTGAAATTTGGGTCAAATGTATTGGATGTTTTCTCCCATTATATAAAGATTTACAAGTCCTATTACCCATTAAATCGAAGGCCTATGAGTCTAGTTTGCAACTCATAAAACCCCGTATCAAACCGACATCAAAGTAAAAAGTTATGAGGGTTTTACTAGGGACTGCCGAGGCAGAATTCGGGTCGGGTCAAAAATATGGTATGTTGGCTTATTTAATGTTTTATGCCATGAAAACATTTCATTTCAGTTCCAAACCAGAGAGAAAGCTTAAGAGAGGGTTCCTATGGAGTTCTAGCATGATGGAGGTTAGTTTTTGACGATTTCTACCATTAAACATTGCCCCCGTGCCTAGAAACGTAATCCCTACACATGGCAATCGTTTTTACCTTGTATTAGCTGCGTTTAGAGCTGGTTTTTGAAGATATAAATTTGTAGTTATTGGTGTCTCTTCAACGTTTAAACTTGGTTAACTAAGGTAATCATCTCGGGATTCTTTTATGATTGTTTTACTGAATTTCTATGGACGTTTCGACAAGTTGGGGCAATATGGCAAATCTACTGATTTAAGATTAATTATGAACTATTTATTGGTGTGTACCAGCTGTGTATATATAGTGTTTGTGAACCTTAGGACATAAGGAACAATTTTTGTGAACGAACTACGGTCTTTCGAGCGTTCATTGGAAAGGTATGCTAAGATTATTCCCTTCGTAGACATGTTTCCTTAGAGGTAGTTTACGTTGGTGATCTTGTAGATGTAATTGTGAGTGGTTGGCTGATTGAGTGGTTATAAACCCTCATTTTAGGGACTCATAATCTGTTAAGAACTACCCTAAGTTAGGAACGACTTGGAGATTATTCATAAATATTGTTTATAGCTAAATTGCTTTCCTTTAGCCTATTCAATTGTTTGTTGTTTCCCTTGAGGCTATTGTGGTTAGTTGTTGAGCTATGAACTGCCTATGGGGGCTATGATTTTGTCTAATAGGATTATGTTATTTCCAAAGAGGGATATGTGTTGCCCATGGGGCTATATTGATGCCAAAGAATGTTATGTGTTGCCTACAGGGCTATTTTGATGCCAAAGAGGGCTATGTGTTGCCTACAGGGCTATGTTGATGCAAAAGAGTGCTATGTGCAGCCCATAGAGCTATGATGTTGCCTAAGAGGGATATGTGTTGCCTACGGGGCTATGTCGTTTCCAAAAAGGGCTATGTGACTTCTTACAAAGACAAGGGGCTACTGATAGGGGTATGTAGATTGATTTGGCACCTTCTGGGCTTATGGGAGCCTAAGTAAGTGGTATGTTATTTGTACCTACCGAGCTTATGGGGGCTTGGTTAGGTTGATGTTTGATCATTTTTTTATTTTTAGATTCAGTAGCGGGTTAGCATGTTTATCTAAAATTTTGATTTCCTTACGTGATTGATTTTGGTATATTGTGACACTTGCTCACTAAGTCTATAGCCTTTTATACTCTGTACATTATTTTGTACTGATGCCCCTTTTCCTTGAGGGCGCTGCATTCATGCATGTAGGTCTCGACAGACGACCAAGTAGACCTCTTCAGCAGCAGTATTGACTTCTATCCGATTGGCTAGCCCCTTTCCTCCGGAGCTGCCAGAGTTGGGAAGTTTGCTACCTTTTATTGTATATATCTTTATGGGTAGGCCGGGGCCTTGTCCCCCCAATCTTTACTACTCTTAGATGCTTGCAGACTAGTGTGTGGGGTGTATAGCTACGTTATAGCCATACTGGCCAAGGTTGTTGCTTTGTTGAAGCTTGTGAGTTGTTTGATGTATTGTCTTGATATATTCATGCTTTCAGTTTTGGTATAGATATCATGGTGGCCTCGATGGCCCAATCAGGACTTCTATTCTAGTTGGCTATTTATTTATATGATCTCCTAGGCCGAGGGCTTCGTTTTAAGTCGAGATATACTTGTTTGTTTCCTTGATTGCGTGTAGCTGCCATGCACTAGTAGCAAATGGTTCAGCAGGTTCGGCTTGAGCCTAAGTTTTGGCATTAGGAGCCAGTTGCGCTCCTCGACTTTGGGGCGTGACAAAAAGCTTTACAGAATTGAAAACTAGGTTGACTACAGCTCATGCTCTGAATCTACCAGAGGGTTCATACGATTATGTGATCTATGGTGATGCATCTAGAGTCGGCCTAGGTTATGTGCTGATGCAACGAGGTAAGGTTATAACTTATGCTTCTAGACAACTTAAGGTACATGAGAAGAACTATCCAACTCATGACCTCGAGCTTGCAGTAGTAGTGTTTGCAGTTAAGATTTGGAGATGCTACTTGTATGGTGTTCGTAGATGTATTCACAGACCATAAGAGCCTTCAGTATGTGTTCACCTATAAAGAGTTGAATCTTCTCCAGAGAAGATGGCTTGAGTTACTCAAGGATTATGATATGAGTGTGCATTACCATCCTGGTAAGGCCAATGTAGTAGCGGATGCTCTTAGAAGACTATCTATGGGTAGTGTAGCACATGTTGAGGAAGAAAGAAAAGAGCTAGCAAGGGATTTTCACAGATATGCTCGCTTCGGTGTTCGTCTTATGAGCATATCAGATGGTGTAACAGTTCAGAATGGGTCAGAATCTTTTTTGGTAGTGGAGGTTAAGGAAAAGCAAGACAGTGATCTGATACTACTTCAACTGAAATATGAATCCACTAGCAGAGGGTTGAGGTTTTCTCCTAAGGGAGAGATGGTGTACTTCATTATTAGGGTCGATTATGTGTTCCTAAGGTAGGTGAGTTGAGACAGCAGATTATTGCAGAAGCCCATAACTCTAGATATTCTATTCATCCAGGTGCCACTAAGATGTACCACAATCTCTGGGAAGTCTTTTGGTGGAATGGTATGCAAAGGGATATAGCGGATTTTGTGGCTAAGTGCCCCAATTTTCAGCAAGTGAAAGTAGAACATCAGAAACCAAGAGGTATGACTCAAGAAATTAATATTCCTACTTGGAAGTGGGAAGTGATCAACATGGACTTCATCACATGCTTACCTCATACTCGCAGACAACATGACTCTTGGGTGATAGTTGACAGAGATACTAAGTCTTCACGCTTTTTGGAGGTCCAAACTACATATTCGGTAGAGGACTATGCCAAGTTTTACATTTATGAGATAGTTAGGTTGCATGGGGTTCCTTTGTCTATCATTTCAGATAGAGGTCCTCATTTTATCTCTCATTTTTGGAAGTCATTTCAGAAAGGTCTTGTACTCAGGTTAATCTTAGCACCGTATTTCATCCGCAGACAGATGGTCAGGCAGAGCGTACCATTAAGACATTAGAGGACATGTTGAGAGCTTGTGAGATCAATTTCAAGGGTAGTTGGGATGATCACCTTCCTCTTATAGAGTTCACCTACAATAATATTTACCATTTCAGCATTCAGATGGCCCCTTATGAGGCATTTTATGGGCGTAGATGTAGATCTCTAGTTGGTTGGTTTGAAGTAGGTGAAGCAGCCTTGATAGGGCCAGATTCAATTCATAATGCCGTAGAGAAATTGCAACTCATTAGGGACAGACTTAAGACAACCCAGAGTTGCCAGAAGTCCTATGCAGATGTAAGGATAAGGGACCTAGAGTTCCAAGTTGATAATTGGGTTTTCTTGAAGGTGTCACCTATGAAAGGGGTGATGAGATTTGGCAAGAAAGGGAAGCTTAGTCCCAAGATCTTGAAAAGGGTTGGTAAGGTGGCGTATGAGTTAGAGTTGCCAACAGAACTAGCAACAATACATCCAGTTTTTCACATTTTGTTGCTGAAGAAGTGTATGGGTAACCCAACATCTATTGTACCTTGAGAAAGCGTGGCTGTGAAGGATAGTCCACTTATGAAGAGGTACCAGTTGAAATCCTTGATCGTCAGGTTAGAAGTTTGAGAAACAAAGAAGTTGCTCAGTCAAGATTTTGTAGAGGAGACAGTTCATAAAGGGAGCTACTTGGGAATCAGAAGTAGCCATGAAGAATCCTCACCTCTTTCCTTTTGATTCAAATCCAACTTGAGGTAACAGTTCCTCTTCAGTTTTTCAGTCATTATGCGTAATTTCAGTCTTAGCATCTTGTTCCTTCAGTTTGTACAATGTATTTGCATATTTTTGGAACTTAGTTTAGTCAAAAATCAGTTTCCAGTGTTTAGTGGTAGGGGTTGCAACTCTCTCCCTCTATTTCAGTTTAGTCTTAAGTCGAGGACGAATGCTCCCAGGGGGGACATAATGTAACATCCCGTATCCGAAAACAAACCAGATTTGCAGATTTTAGAAGCTACAGGTGCCATCGACGGGCACCATCTATGGACCGTAGGGTGACCCACGGTCCGTGCTAGTGGTCCATGGATGGTCACTATAGCCCTCCCCCAGAAGTAGCCAAAAATCCAGCTAAGGGTCCTCCTACACCAGGACCTACGGACCGTAGGTCAGGCCACGGTCGATGGTCTAGGGTCGTGGGTTAACCTCCAGCTTTTAGCTCCTAGTCGTCGACTAACGGTTGACCAGCACGGACTGTCAGTCGATCGACGGTCCATTGGTCCCGTCCATCGGTGACCGTGACAGCTTTTATGTCAGGGGTCTTTTGGTCTTTTCCTTATGCGTTGGACCCCTAAACTACGTCGTTTAAACCCTAGACTACGTGGGTTTGATCAATTTTAGCCTAGAAACATAACTAGAGCTTACCTAAGTCAAATTATTTATCAAAACTTGAAAAATTAGAGCGTAAGAGGAGAAAGAGGTTAAGAACCCTAATTCAAGAACGTAGGAAGGCTCTATCAGTTCTAGCCCCGAAATCAAAAGATTTCTCCGTGGAATTCGACACCAGGTATGTGGGATTTCACTAGTGGATTTCTTTCACCCATTAGGTCCCTAGATTTCAATCAAAATCTTGATTCCCTTAATGTTATCTAGACTTAGGGTTTCTTAAATGTTAGAATTGTTGGGTTTTCAGCTATTAGAATTATCTAAATCAGATTATCATGTTATTACTCAGTTTCTCATATGATATCCAGAAACCTAGTTATATATATTCATTAGTTCATGAAATAGGCATGCTAGTTCAGATTATTCAGTTATTCCAGATATACGCATGCTTCAGTTTACGAATGTCACATTATCAATCATAATTGTTATATTCTCAGAGTTTACATATCAGTATTTGAGCTATCCAGTATTACAAAACTTCAGTCATAAAAATAGTAAATTACTTAATCAATTGGGAAGCTTAATACCAAGTGGACTAGCATCAGTCACCCTCAAGTCCCAGAACTACGTGCCATGTAGGTTGTAAGTCCCCTATATGGGCATCATTTTAGTGATCATGCTAGCATGCCTCTACACCTCTGGCAGGGTATATTGGGTCCTCTCGATGGGGTGTATACATCGGACTCCACATTTAGCTCATGTGATTTTATGTCGGTTATTAGTAGCTTCCTTACAGTTCAGTCAAACTCTATTTCATTGGCCATGTTATTAGTGTAGTTCAGTATTCAGTCTCAACCTATTAGAAACTTGGTCATTGCATTCAATATTTCATGTTCAGTATTCTCAATTGTATCATGCTTATCTCATGTCATCATTCAAATTTATGTTTGTTTTCAGGTATGTTATTATTCATCTTTACTCTATCTTGCATGCTCAGTACCTCTCAAGTATTAATGTATACTCTGTGTTACATCTTTTCGTGATGTAGGTTCAGGTCTTCAGCAATCAGATCACGCATAGATCGGTTTCCGATCTTCAGTTCAGAAGCACTAGTGGTGATTCCTCATTCTTCGAGGACTAGTGACATGGCTATCTTTATTGCTTTTAGCTTTAGGTTCAGTTTTTGCTAGATCTAGTTGGGGCTTGTCCCAGTATTTCTAGTCAGCAGAGGCTTTATTTCAGACATAGTTATATTCAACGATAGTGTTAGAGTTTGACCTTTCATTTGTACTCAACTCATAGTTTTCACATATCTAGACAATATATGGGTATTCCCCATCATTTCAGACTTTCATATGATTTAACTACCGCACAATTTTATTGCTCAGTTTATCTTTAGGATGCTCATGATTATGCCAGGGTTAGCTTGGGGTCACTCGTGATCCTAGGTCCCGTGTCCGTGTCCAGGGGGTAGTCTTGGGGCGTGAAAATCTAGGGTATCTATTTCCTAACTGATACTTTTTTTATGTTTGATATCCTCCGCTGTTAGTTACTTCAAAAAACTTGGTACAATATCCTTGATTTAAAAGTGAGATTCTCATATCGTTATGTATCTTGATTTAAATCTACTATGTTGATACATAAAATCCTAATTTTGTTCTCTATTTGATTTTTTTGTTACGAATGTATCAAATTATTAAGTTCAAATTGTATGATGTGTTGTAATATGCAGAAAATTATATCATATTTTAACATGGTTTATACCTGATACATAAATACCACATAATGAATATATGATGTTATTCTTAGTATCATATACAAAATTTTGACAGATTTTTTAGTTCATCAAGTTGTAATGAGGATCAGATACACCTTTTATTATTATGTATCGATTAAAGAGTAAGATACTTTGTAATTGCAATTATGTATCATATACTTAAATTGTTATGTTCACATTTTTGTTCCAATCTAATTTCAACCAGTTCAACATGTATCAATGTAAATTGTTTTAGTTTATGAACATTATTTTGGAATTGTAGTCTATGAAATACGTCATATTAAATAGATTCCAGCGTGGGATATGTTAACACAACATATGAAACACTGTTATGAAAGTACAGCAGTTACAAGGCCAATGCGAGATATGTTAGCAATAAAGATGATCCACCATAGCCTAAGAGTCACTTCACTCCACTACTCCAAGATGATTTGGTTCATGTAGAATAGTGATTTTGTATCAATGCATAGACAACTTTTGATGTTTTAATGTTTTTAGGCTTAACTCATATGCAGCTTTTTAAAGTTGTCCGCATATTTCACTTAGCCACTTTAATTTAGACTTGTACCTATTGAACACTTTAACCTTAAAAAATTTATACACATTTGACATAAAATGACAATCAATTAAATAACAAAGATGTGTGTATTTCAATTGCATGTACTAACATATCTACCAATAAAATAATGACAAGTGATATTGAATCTAATTTTTTTTACAAGCTTTATTTAAATAATTCAAAAGGAATTTTAAGAAAATATATTTTATTTTTTTGAATTAATTCAATCCCTCTTCTTCGAGACCCATTTTTCCTTTCATTAGTGTCAACGCCGGCACCGGCAAGTACACCGCCCACCCAAGCTTAATACCCATTTTTTTTCATTTTGATAGCACTAAAACTTTCTATTCATTGCTTAATCTTCTTCATATTAGTAATCATTCATCACATTTACAATAGATAATTTCAAACTTTCGCGTGAAAAAGTTCAATTTATATCTTTTCCATCGGAACAAATGAAACTTCACCGAAATATTTGAGACATAGATATCTACATATGAAAAAAAAAAGAAGGAAAAAATAGAAGAAGAATTAGAAATGGGTAGAGAAAGAGAGGGGTGGAGGGGCGTGGGGTGGGCACTGTGCGTAAAAAAAATGATGAAAATGGTGGATGAGAATGGTTATAGGGAGCAAAATATTGGCTGGAGAAGAAGACTTTTTTTAAGAAATTATTGTTTTCCCTTTTATTAATTTAGGTATATAAGTTAGAGGGTAAAAAAGAAAAAATATTATTCTCAACTGTTTCATGCGTTTAAAGAGAGTGAGACACATTTTTTACCATGTCAAGTATTATGTGTCTAATACAAATGACTTGTAAACAAATAAGGTGTTCAATACAAACAAAGATAAGTTAAAATGTTTAAGTGAAATATGCGGACAACTTTAAGGGGTTGCATATGACTTAAGCCTTATTTTTAAGATACATTAACTCAAGTTTTATAGAGTTTCTTTATTTGTTTTAAGATACTTCTACCCGACTTTTATAGTTTTTCTCTAAAAGCATGTCTATTTTGACTTTAATTTTCAATATATTTAGTTGTTAATTCTAGTATGTATTATTTTATACATTTGTCTCTTATAATAACGATTTTTGTTATGCACAACACAACACTTGATACTATTTACTTTTTTAAATACAAAAATGTCAAAAAAAAAGTATCAGAGTCATCAATGCATACATGCACAATTACATTTTTTCATTATTTATAAGTAGTTCATGATACATTTGATATTTAACCACTGCAATGTATATTTTAAAGATGTATCAACTTTATAACTTGATTTTTTTTTACTGTAATACATTAATAGCTACACTTCATTATAGTTTACACATAACATTTCACAATCACTTTGTATCAGATACATTATTATCAAACATAAAATCATACATTATATAAACACTATATCTGAATCATAATATCTTGTACCAGATTCTCAAACTTTTATATAACTTTACAATGTGAACAAATTATTAACAATCAGAAATATAGGCAAAATTGAAAATTATAAAATTTCAATTAATTGTTTCAGAAATTAATAAGCTAACAGTACATTGTAATGTATATATTTGTAATAATGGAAAATCTATAGATTGAAATGTTACATTTGAAAATAACTAATCTGTAACATCACAGTGTTTCAAATAAAGACTTCGCCAATCATCTTTAGAAAAGAAAGTAGAAGTTTTTCGGTTGCGACCTTCTTATCCACAACATCTACAACAATTTATGTTTGTGGTTAACTTTTCATCTGGATTTTTCTTCCTTGTTTTCCTTGATCGTCCAGACATCCTTTTATATCTTGATGGCAAGACAATTCTTCCAAAACACATTCTGAAATGGACCAATCGTCCTTATCTGAAATTGGATCCTTTATGTTCATTATTGATGTACCTCACTTTGAATATATCCGAATTTTTTCTAACAGATACCTTCAATCTCCAACAACAGTCATCCGCAAAAAATACTAATACATATCTGCAGTTGTACCAGATACATTAAAAAGAAGCATTATTTCATTTATCATTCCAACAAAAAGTTCAAGATATATGATTATCACTAATCTTAATGGACCATAAATACACATAGTATCTAAAACATGTTATTGTCCATAACAAATTACATATGTCAGATACACATCAACTAGCTGATACATTTCATACATATGTGTCTTAATTACACATGCCTGTATAATGATACATTAAAAAAAATAAAAAGAACGAATTAACATGTATCAGATACATTATATTAACCACACATTGATACACAAATCTAAAAATTCAACACATATGTGGCAAAATGTAGTGGTAACTAGCAAAGTATCATGACTAATGTAGTAACAAACACATTCAACAACAAAAAACTGTATTACAACACAATAATTCTGGTCACGTACCTTTTGTTATTAGATCTTTTAACTCAAAAATTGAAGCTATGATCTATTTGTATTTTGTCATTACAACCACTAGAGTTGCTTTATCGTTGTACATTTGCTTCACCTTCACAGCTGAACTGTTTGTATCAGCTATGCAATTTGTTATCTCCAATTTTGATATTTAACATGAATCACTAATTTTCTATTCAATCATGTTAAGAGCATGTGCATCCCTTTTCCCACCATTAACACACATAACTGCACACATCAAAGCTTTGTATCTTTTCATCATTTTGAAAGGTTTCTTCGATGAATAGGGGGGAGGAATTTGAATTTTGAATATCTTCAATCTGTTAGGATTAACATCTATATGATTGACAGTAGGAAGAAATGTAAGCATAATTTGTGGGATTCAACTTGATTGTCAATTTTTATTCTTATTTCAGTGCAACAGACCGGTACTTATTGTAGGGCAGAATTAATGTATCCAGATGGTAACTTATGTATCCGAAAGATACAGAGTTTAGGAGATTTTTGTAATTACAAAAAGAGTAGGGATAGGATGTATTTTGCTCCTTACACTAAGGAATTCCTAAAATTTTTACTATTTTAAAATGACATATATCTATTTTTATTCATGTTGACATTAGTGTTCATCATTTTTTTCCTCTTTGATACCATCATTGTATATTATAATATATGAAATTACTCTCATGATATCAAAGAGTAACTAAGTACTGTCTTCATTGAAGGATTGTTTCCTCCTCCTTGATACCATCAAAGTATAATAGATTTTAGTGGTATCAATGAAATTGAACTGCGTTTTCATTGAAGTTTGTTTCAGTCTTTCGATGAGATTACTCAATCATTCATGATACCATTATGATATATCTATATATTGTCGTGGTATCATGAAAGTAGTTTCAATTTTTCAATATTTAAATTTAAAAACAGTTTAAATTTAAAAATTTGGAAAAAGAGAAAAAAATAATAAAATATATTTTCTACTAATTTTAGAGTTTCATAAATAAGATTGTGACTTTAATAATTTTCTCTTAGTTGTATTTTATTTATTTCTTAGAAAAAATGTCTAATCATAGATGATACCGATAGAATATTAATATATTGACGGAGTATCCAGAGGATTAAGTTTAGTCCTATATGATACAATATGGAATCAATATACCGATAGAGTATCACAAAGAATATATTTTCTACTAATTTATAGTTTAATAAATAATATTGTGATTTTAATAATCTTCTCTTAATTGTTTCTTATTTATTTTTTTAAAAAAATCCAATCATATATGATACCAACAAGGTATCAATATACTGATGGAGTATCACAAATGATTAAGCTCAGTCCTGTGTGATATATATATGGTATCAATATACCGACGGAGTATCATAGATGATTAATTTATAGTAGTGATGCTGACATCTTGCGCGAAATAAGAAAGGAGAAAGTAGGATAAGTGGGTAAATAGTATGGGCCCTGGGTCCATTAAGGATAAATAGTTTGGATTAAGTCTAATTTAAATAAATAGATTTACATTTCGATCTATTTTGTGTAATTTACCTATTTGAAATAAAGAAACAACTGGAAAATACCAAGAAGTAAGGAATTCAGAAAATGGGTCTCACAGGGAAGAGAGTACCAACAATTACAACAAACATAATTACTATTTTCCGGGTGGTCGAGTATGGATTTCTTGAGATGGTTTTGGGATGATCTTATGTCACACTTCGGACCTATATTCTTGGAGTGACTAACACTCAGAATTATTATTATTAGTCCCAAATAAGCTCTTGACTTGTCTTGTTATTGTACTGAAGTTTATAATACATATGTGGAAGCTTTTAAAAAAATGAGCATACAATAAATTTATAATACAAACTCAACAACTTTATTTAAAGATCTAAAAATTTGAATAATAGTTATATGTTTATAAAATAATGTTGAAAGTTATAACTCGAGTAACCCATCTATAAAACCTCTATCATATTGAAGATAGGTTATCGGGACAAGACCCCAAACTACCTAAATATTGAGCTAACAACATATACCCACTATCAATACTCTAGATCAATTGGAGCCTTTCAAAAGTAAGGAGCTCTCACAAAAGCTGGATAAATGTGATCCTAATGATATGTATGTTATTATGAGTACTTGAATCTGCATCATAAGATGATGCAGCATCGAATGACCTCAATACATAAAGTATTTGGTATGTAAAGTAGTTGAACGAAACAACTGGCTAAAACTAAACAAAATGTTGAATGAGAAAATCTAAAAATAGACTGAAGTAAAGTCAATAAGATATTAGAAAAATAAGATTTTCCACTGAGATCTAACCTCAATTACCGTCCCAAGAGTTGGGTCTAGAATCAAGGTCAAGAGTCTAGTCACAAATCAAGAATCAAGATCCAGATCTTGGAGTAGTATTAGACATTGATACCCGAGACTTGAGTTAGGGTTGAAAGTTGAGGTGTGAGGTTGAAAAAGTGTATATTTTTAGAGTGCAATTAATTGATATCCATGAGTTACCCATATTTTATGATGAATAATATGAGTTGATCCATAGTTAACTCACTTTTAAATGAGTCGATAATCAACTCATTTTTAAAATGGATTAATAAAGCGGATATCTATATATTTGACCCATTTTGCTACTCCTAGTAAGAATTAAGTAGTTTCAACTCACATACGATGGCACAAGGTAACATTGTTGACTACTAGCTAACATGATAATGGTCATGCTTAAAAACTTGTTATGATATCAATTTTCACCATGTCAAAAAAATATATGCATTGTTCACATATTTATATTGCAATCACAATTTACACAAAATTTTTGAAGGGATCTCCATTTTAAAACACAACAAAAAGCATCGATTGCCTTAACTACATTCTAATTTCTTCTACTTGTACAACATTCCTAAAATTTTAAACATGTTGGTTCAATAAAAACTACACCTTTAGAAAAAGAAACACGACTAAAAACCCTTGGGTAACAAAATCTAGCCACCACCTACCCTCACAAATATAATGTCTTGTCGACAAAACATCAAACAAAATAAAATACAAGGGGATAAGACATATATGTGGTGCACTAAGTACATGTATTTAGTATCGAAGCTGGGTTTGTAGACGCATCCTAAGTGGTCTCTGACCTTGGACATATTTATATGCCTAGAACCTAAATAACACATATGCTTTAATCGAGTTTGAGGACAAATTCGTTATTTATTAATAGTGTCGAGTCATGATTATTGCATTATAATAAATCAACATAATTAGTTCTTGTATGTTGGGAAACAAGAGGAGCATGGGCAAAAAAGTGGTAGTATATGCAGTAAGGATTGGTTTAAGCGCGAAAGAAAAATCGATGAAATACCAAAGAAACCAAAGAAATAGAAGAAGTTCAAAATGAGGTAAACCCAACTTTGTATCCTCTCCATATCGCAGAGAGGGATTTAATTATTGCCACATTGAAGATGTCAAGACAGAAGACTACGTATCCTCTCCTCGTCACAGAGAGGAAGAGTTCAAGAAACTAAAAATTTACAACGCACTGGCGTGTTGCGAACATGGTGCAAATTTTCTGCCAACTTTTCCCAAATTATAAATAGACTTAGATTTTATTATTTTATTTATTAATTTTTCATGTTTTTGGAGAACAACGACTTGGAGAGATATCTCTTATAGTATTTTATGATTGACCACTATTGAAATAAACTTATTGGTTGTATTAAACTAAGAAGAGAAATAAGAGGATAAAACGTGGGGCAAAAAGAGCATGATCTTTTCTAGAAGTATGCTTGATTTATATCTTGGATAGAAATATACCTAGAGACCTTGCTTGGTTAATAGACAGTATGAAAGCATAATGCTTGGTAATTAATTTAGTCGATCCCTGCTCAACAATGTAGTTAGGCTGTCAATTACGGTAGGTGTTTAGAGGTCGGGAGATCATAGTCATACATTTAACCCTGTAATCAATGAGTCGATAACCAGTTGATGTCTATTAGATTATATAATATGCATGAATCTACAGTAGGCTGCAGTCCTAGAATTTCCAAGTCATTGTTTGGAATCCAAGTTGAAATTGAACCATAGTAGTTCAATTCAGTATTGAGTTAATTGATCATTTAGAATAAAGTACATCACTCTTTTCAGAAACACTTGCGTTAATTGATAGCTATTGGAAGAATCAAGGATAACCTAATCTTAAGTCTCTGTGGGTACGACATCCGGCTCTTAAAAGAGCTACTTTATTACTTGCACGACCACGTACACCTGCGTGTGCATTTGGGTGCAACAAGTTTTTGGCACTGCTGTCGAGGACTTTACAATTAGGAATTATTTAATTCAACTGATTTCTAAAGTTATTGTTCAAGTGTTGATAACTTGGTCTTAGCTATTGTATTTTAGGTTGTGTTTAAACTTCAAGCTGGAAGATGGACGGGAAATGGTAGAGATACTTGTTGAACTGGAAAGATTTGTCCATTACCAGAGAAATAAAGTACGACTAACCTAGCTTGTTGCTCAAGTTGGGAGCAAACCAGTAACATTAGTAGTAAAGGTTGAACCAGTTGCACCTATAGCAATGGCAGAGATGACAATTCAAGATGTTGAAATCCCACGCACAACTAATATCACTCTGAGTATTCAGAAACCACCAGCTGGTGGTAGGTTTGAATTGAAGTAGAGTATGGTGCAACTATTGCACACTAGCAGAAAATTTACTGTCTAATCTCATAAGGACCCACAAGTACACATTCAGAACTTCCTCAAAATAAGTGATGCATACCCTCCAACTGGAGTAAATCTAGATTATGTGAGACTCACCTTGTTCCCATTCTCTCTATTAGGGAAAGCAAGAATATGGTTGAAATCTAAGACAAAAAACTCTATTACTTCATAGGATGATCTTGCGTGAAAATATTTGATAAGGTTCTTTCCATCTGGGAAAACAACCAAGCTTAGGAGCGAGATACTATGTTTTAGCCAGAAAGGATGGGAGAATTCATATCAGGCATGT
Source organism: Solanum bulbocastanum (assembly GCA_037074985.1). NCBI lineage: Eukaryota > Viridiplantae > Streptophyta > Magnoliopsida > Solanales > Solanaceae > Solanum > Solanum bulbocastanum. The sequence goes on from CM073599.1 coordinate 22,482,541, forward strand.
GACATATTCAAATCACTACTGTAAGGTTGTCCACACCATCATCAAGCAAATAAAGTCTTGGTCCACACCTTCAATGAGGGTTTAGGACCAAACACCATGTTTTTTCTTGATTCAATTGCAGGAGGACAAGCTTTGGAGAAGACTTATGCTAAACTGTTCACATTACTCAATAGAATCTCACAAGGAAATCCTGAACAAAATGGATGAGGAGCTAAACTTGTGGTGCAAAAGACCGCTGGGATGTTAGAAGTAGATACAATTACAGTTTTGACTGCACAAATTACTGCGATGCAGAACATGATGAATATCCATTTCAGCAATTTTCATTGGGACAATAGCCTGCCTAGGTAAATATGGTAAAACAACCATAAACATAGTGTGAAATATGTGGAAGTGATGATTATATTGTAGATTGTTGTGGGGCAAACCCGGATGCTCCAAACTGTGTAGGTAATTCGCAATGAAAGGATTGGGTTGGAAAGTTAGATGATGCATTGTGGGAATCCAAAACTACGTATAAGACACCAATAGGGACTTCTCCATGTTGTATGGTATTCTGAAAAGCATGTCATCTTCTGACGAAATTGGAGGACCAAGACTATTGGTCCATAAAAAAGTTGAATCTTGATCCTTAATTGGCTGGCAAGAAGAGAATAGATCAGTTGCATGAGCTTGGGGAATTCAGAAAGAGAAAACGAATAAGTGGCATGACAAGCATATAATCCCATGCACCTTTGAGCCAGGCCAACTGGTGTTGCTGTTTAGTTCAAGATTGAAGTTATTCCCTGAAAATCTTTCGTCAAAGTGGAGTGGGCCATTCGTGGCGGTGTGAATGACTCAACATCGGGCTGTGAAGCCAAAGAATAAGGACAAGAGCTCCACTTTTCTAGTGAATGGACAATGAGTCAAACACTACTTCAAAAATAATGTAGATTGTGAGAAAGAAATGCTTGAGTTGAATGACGAGTGTGTCATGAACTGGGTTGAGCTTCGATGTTTGATTTTAATGTTTCAAGGACACTTCATCCAATTCTAAGTGTCAAAGATAGCTAGTCAGTATATAACCCAACTAAATGAGTTGGGGTCAAATCCCATAGGGAGTGGTACGTGTTTAAGATTCAATAGGAAAGTACGAATATGATCAAGTCAGTCATAGGAATAGATATTTACGAATAAAAACATAATTCAAATAAGGAAGTGACATGAATGTCAAATAAGGGGGTTTTGGTTTCAATTATCAACTACAACATCAACAAATAATATGGAATAACAATAATGAGACGGGTTCTTGGGATGTAATTCGATTATAGGCTAATGTAGACAAATGAGTAATTGCAACTGTTAGGAAATAGTTGAATATTAGTGAATAATCTAGACTATAGAGGAGATAAACTTTCTCTCAAACAATTTACCCCGAATCAAGTTGATTTCCCTCAAACATCGATAAGCATGCAATATAAGAACAGCCTACACCTTAGTCCATACACTCAATCGAGCTGAATGTGTGGAAAAGGGTTTAGGATTCACTCTCTCGAGCTGAACCTATGACAACCCAATACCCACAAACCATCAATCAATAATCTTGGTTTTAAAACCTCTCTCTCGAGAAAGCCAAAAACACAAAGTTAGAACTGCATTTGCAACTACGATTCTTTAAATTAAACCATAATTACTGATTGAAATCACTTCTAAACAGCATTTAAACTAACAATTAGCAATACCCATAAACTAAATCAGCCCATAATCACATAATTACACCCCAAAAATTGGGGTTTTAGTAGACATCATAAAAAGATAAAAATCGTTACCAAATTGAGTTTCCATCAACTGGTAAGATGGATTTCGTCTTTACAAAGGTCTAAATTAAAGAATCTCAAAGACCCACTTCCAATTTCTCAAAAGTGAAAAACTTCAGTTCTTTAAAAATAAGGAAAAAACTTGTCTCAATACTCATAATTAGATATATTCAAAGTATGATACTTAAAAATGATAAAAAGCTATATTAGATACTAAACTAAATGTTCAAAAACGTATTTGTAGTCACCAAAATATGCTGCAAAAGGCCATTCGGTGCATTAAGTCGAGCTCGCCGATCGACTCGACGATCTGTCCTTTGGTCAATTCCATCAACTTTTTGCCTTGGCCTTTAACATCCTATAGGTCTGTAACTTTGGGCAATCTAACACTGCATCGCAGAACCACTCGGCGATCTGCTGACTGCTCCTTTCTCTCGCCAACTTGATTTTCTGCTTCAGGACTTGGCACACTGGAACTTTAGGCGGTCAAGAGGGCATTCAATGACTCGCCAAGTGGACTTGGCGATCACCATACTCCCTTTTCTTCACTCTTTTAGCTTGCTTCGTTCCATTTTATAAATTAGTGTCCTTGCATTGTTCCTCAATCCATATACCTGAAAATCAAGGGTTTTACATCAGTTATTTGCACAAAACAAGCATTTGAGAACACAAAATCATGATAAATAAAGCCCTAAATAAGTCCAAAACTCGAACTCATCAACACCCCCAACTTAAACTTTTGCTTATCCTCAAGTAAAACTCAAGTTTAGCAGTTCAAAAAGGATGTCTCAAACAGTGCTACACAAGACTCAATCATGAATGCACACAATAAGACTTAATTTACTCATGCAAGGATCAATTGTGCACTTAATGGTTCAAGTTGTGACTCACCATTACCAAAGATTCTCAAGCTCACAATTACTTGCTTAAAATGCAAGTTCAAGTTCAACAAAGGTACTCAAATGCCCTTCACACAAAGATGATTCCATATTCACACACAATGGTTCAACAATTTATAGTTTTGGAATCATATGCAACTTCCACACTCACAAAGATGAACACATGCATGACTTAACCCATAGGTTTGCCCTTATTTTCCAATCAACATTTGTTTCAGTTCACTCAAGATCAAAAAGGTCTTTTCAAGGCTTGTAACGGGGCTAAGTGTAAAGGTATGGTTATTTAGGCTTAGTAGCTGCTTATTCTCATGAAAGGTGGTATGAACAACACTTCCTTTCCTTTTCTTCATCATTTTCATTCATGCTCAAAATTCACCCTAGTTTCTTTTGCACTTTCACAACTTTATTTCTAAACTTTTCGTACTTTTTCTTTTTCATTCTTCTTTTCTTTTTTTTTTTTTTTTTTTTTTTTTTTGTATGGAGGGGTTCCATCTTTCTCAAAAGCATGGGTTAAGGGGGCCTTCGTTGCACTTCTTGATTTACCTTCTCTTTTCACCACACCCCCAACTTAGGCTTTTGGCCTAAGTTGGCTATTCAAAAAAGCTACATCTCATGAGGATTATGGGTGAAGGGATAAACAAAGGTCACAATTGCATCAAGTTTCTTCCAAGAAAAGGGTAAGGCTCAAAGGGTGTTCAAGCAAAGTTCACACACTCACAAGGTTGGCCACGAAAGAGGTATAATATCAAATTATTTCACTCTTCAAAATTGTTGCCTAAGATCATTTCAAGAGCTTGCATCACTTAATTAACCAGACCAACGAATCAAATTCTTGGCGTCATCACACAAGGTTTACGGTAAGCTCATCACACAAGGCATTGGCACTAATATCAAACAAGACTCCTCACTTTCGCTAGTGTGCAATGTTCATCACAAGAGACTCAATTCGATAATCGGCTAGTCACAACAAGATGCAAAAAGTTCACATATTGCCTATGAAACTTAATTTGGCTTCATTATAGCCACACATTCATTTTTTGTTCAATTGAGAGTACTATTCAAGTTATCGATTTGATCATGACCGATACTCAAATTTGCACAAGAACAGCCATAATTAAATATACAAAAGGTGGCAAAAATTTTCAAAAAGGTCCAAAATCCATTTGCAATTAACACGAGGAGCCACAAGCTCAAACATCCACAAAACAGTGCTAAAACACAATTTACAGCGCAAAACCCAATATATAAACAAAAGTAATAATCACAAGAGGTAGGTATGAAAATACCTCACCCACCACAAACAAAAACTAATTTGTCCTCAAATGCAATAAAGTACTAAAAAGTCAATAAAAGATATAGAAAGGGAGGTTAAGAAAGTCCTGTCTACGCAATCACTCCAGCTGTCGGGGCATCCGCGCCCAGTGCAGCATCAGAAGCACTCAATCCACTAAGATATGCCAAGGACGTCTCTGTCAGCGATGTCTGAATTACCGACTGTACAATCATCTCTTTTAGATCCGACAGGTCTTGATAGATGCTCTCCGCTCGCACCTTAATCTGCTCCTCGTCGGTCTGTGCCTTCGACTCATCAGCTACCACATCATCCATCGGCACATCTCAGGTGGTGATTGGAGGAATCTCAAAACTGGACAGGGCATCCACATCATCTGCTGCCTCCAATAATGAAGTGAAGTCAGTGGACTTCAATTAGTCCACGTCATTTCTCAAGTCTTCAACCTCGACTTTCAAAGCTGTAACCTCAGAAGACTCCCTCTATCGACGCTCACAAGTCACGACTCTCGCTGTCAAATCATCAATAGAAGTTTGGAGGGGTGTCAATGCAATAAGAATAACACGATTTTGCCTTGGCCTTCAGCATCCTCTAGGTCTGTAACTTTGGGCGATCTAACACTGGATCGCGGAACTATTCGGTGATCTGCCGACTGCTCCTTTATCTCGCCAACTTGATTTTCTCCTTCAGGGCTTGTCACACTGGAACTTTAAACGTTCAAGAGGTCGTTCGGCTACTGGCGATCACCAGGCTCCCTTTTCTTCACTCTTTCAGCTTGTTTTTTTCAATTTTGCAAATTAATGTCCTTGCATTATTCCTCAATCTATATACATGGAAATCAAGGGTTTTACATCAGTTATTTGCAAAAAAACAAGCATTTTAGGACACTAAATTATTATAAATAAAGTCCTAAATAAGTCCAAATCTCAGACTCATTAATGTTAAACCATGCACTACATGGGAGATAGCCCGTGATCATATGTATTAGATAGTGCTTTTGTTTTTTTCTTTCTTTCCATTATTTTCATTAGTAGGACTTGATTGGTTTTTCATATTTCATTTTAATAATTAGGATATGGAAAAAACAAAATATAGAGAAAACACAAAAAGATGAGTCGTACCACGACCAAAACTACAGCATTGGATGGGAGGCAACCCATCAGGTATGTGTTAACTATGGTGTTCTTAAAAGTTACATGAAAGTGGACTTCGTAGTGGAGCAGCATCGTGGAGGGGTTCAATGGATTCATTACGTATGGAATTTATTTCCCGACATTAAAAGAGGACTCTGTAACAGGAGCGCATCACCGAGTTGGAGTATTATTTTGGTTTTGATGGAAATTGATATTTTTGTCAAAAATAAGGGGTCTCTGTGATGGATCCACATCGCAGAGGGAGTCAATATTTTTATTTTCACTAGGAATTAATTTCCAAGAAAAAATAAAGGACTCTGTAATAGGACCGCATCGCACCTAGCAGGTATTTTTTTATTCTCATTAAATAGATAGGTTTTACCGATCTGCCCTTTAAGAAAACCAACCCAATTCCTCTTTTAACCCCTAAACTCACTCTACTTCCCCCATTCTTTTCCCTTAACCCCATAATTTCACCTTTCCCTTCTCCCTTCATGAATTCTCAACTCTAAATCCGTAATGTGGAGGCATTCCACCATTAATTTTTGCTCCATTCTCTCCCTCCCTCACGCGTTAAGTATGTTCTCGTTACTTGTTAATTTTGTTTTGAAGGCTTATATGTAGGGAATGATGTTTGGAGGATTTTTGTGTAGATTATTCGAGGTTTTGTGTTTTTATGAAAGCGTAAAGTAAGCAACTCCTTTATGTTCTTTAGTCTGGGTTGTGAGTTCGCTGTACGGGTGTTTGAACATGTGGGTGTTAAGTTTAGGTTATGATTTTCATGTGTGTAGTGACGGTACTTATGTCTGATGTTCTTGGCTATATGTATGATCGAACATGTGGTGTTGGGTGTTGTTGTGAAGTTCTTATATGTTTAGTAAGGTGTCATTGTTATGTTGAGCATAGTGATAGTAAGGCTGATATGTGGGTATAAATGTTAAGTTTCCAATTGGCAAAATCATGTTGCTCACCTTGTGTTGATTTTAATGTTGGTAAGTCTTAAGTATCAAATTATTTAGCGTGGGTAGAACAAATGAATACGTGCGGGTTCTCTATTCACAACCCACGTTTCTTGGTTCTTAGGTGTATTCCTGTGGGCTAACTTAGTTTTGGGTAGTGTTTGTTCACTATGCAGGTGATTATGTCTGGAACTCACAGACCGACAAGGAGGTAGCATCCTCAAGCTAGAGAAAGAGAGTTAGGAGTGGGGGGAATGTCCCTCCCACACCGACAGTCCCTCGTGGACAACTCGCCGATTTGGATTGAAAAAAGTGGTCAAAGAGGGGAAAAACATGGTGGAAGAATCACACTAGAGCGAGATATTTCTCTGTCGTATGATTTGAGAGGGATAGTTTGGCCAAGGACTTTCCCGGGATTATGATGGGGATCCAAGAGCTCCATATGGAGTTTTTTTTTGTGGAGGCTGCAGAGTGAAAGTTGCATGTAGTTCTTGAGTTCTATGCCAACAGGGCAACTAAGTCAAGGTCTCATTTTGTGAAAGTGTGAGGGGTTGATGTGACGCTAACTACGGTTGTTCCTTATGACATTTTGGGAATGGATGACACTGATCCCTTGGTGTTGACGGGCTTGAACATTCACCCACTTTACCAGGCTATTCGACACACACTTTGTGGGTCTTAGTCTATGGTTTGGTAGACCAAGCATAGTTAGAACATGTTTCGCCAGTCACTTTCATATACCCATTACATTATATAATATGCATGAATCTAAAGCAGGATGCAACCCTGGAATTTCCAAGTCATTGTTTGAAATCCAAGTTGAAATTGAACCATAATAATGAGTTAATTGATCATTTAGAATAAAATACATCATTCTTTTTGGAAACACTTGCTTGAATTGATAGTTATTGGAAGAAACGAGGATAACCTAATCTTAAGTCTATGTGGGTACAACATTCGGCTCTTAAAAAAGGCTACTTTATTACTGGCATGGCCACGTACACTTACGTGTGCATTTGTGCGCAATAGTCTCAGTACTGACAATGTCCAGTATATTCATAATAGAAAGCCAAACATCTAAGGTTGCACCTATAGAAGTTACGACCCCTCCAGAAGCCTTACTACCTAAAGCACATCGCAGGTGCTTACACTCAGACTTGTCTCATAAATCTAGGTCATTTTGGGGCACCCTCAACTATGTTTGTCTAGTAGATATCCAGTCCTCTGTGCCATCCATCCGGCTATGAAAGTCCTTCACGAAATGCTCAAATGAAGCTCTTAAGAAGGCTTTAGATGGCTCAATTGAGACTTTATCCATGACTTTAATTATTGCAATAGCTGACCCAACTATTGCTCTAGGTATGCTAATCACTTGGCTAGCCCAAGCCTCGATAATATACTATTTGGTCACTCTGACCTTGGCCAGATAGAGGTCGGAAACTCAATAGTTTTCCCTGACATCGGTCCATCCTTAGACTCCAGCCCGAGAAGGATAAAATTATCAACCCGCTCCCTACCTTTTAGAACATCTATCAATAACGATGAACTAGAACTTTGAGTGTTGTCCTCGAACTCTTGATATTGGGTTTACATCATCGCAAATTAGGCTCACATCTTTTACCTGGTTCATTTCGATGAAGTGATCAATCTCATTCCAAAGCTTTTTGATAATTGACCACCAAAACATTTCAGCAAAATTTAGCAATGCTTTAGTTATCAGGTTGCTCCTAGTTATCAATTCATCCTCCTCGTGTCTTTCAACTATTACTCTAGTTATCCTCTTGAATTGCTACACTTTGTCATCATACGGAAGCCTTTTGACATCCTTCACTACGTCTACTCTATATTTGTACTCGAAGATCCATTTGGCAGAAGTAAACTCAGGCCTATATAAAAAACATTGGATCATTCACTGGATATGATGACCTTCCGACCTCATACTTATGCAGTAGATAGTACCGGTTGAGTTCTCACACTTTCCCTTTTTGAGGTTTTATTTTTCACTATTGTTGTGTATGGAGAATGAACTCCCACCCTATGTCTTGCCCATCTAGTCTATCTAGTATTTTTCAAACACTTCTTCAATGTCAGGAAATTCACTCAACCCAGCAGTGTGGATTTGGGGTTCTTTTAGGATGTTATGCTTCATTTTCCCCTTGTTATTCAGGACCATGTCCTACTGATAGATTTATGCATTCCTTTACCTGTCATCCATATCTTTCTAGATTTGAGATTTTTTAGTCTACTTTTGCTGAGGCTACCTCTATTCCAAAAAGTTTGGGGTTTGTGAAATCTCACCTTGTGAATCACTTTAAGAGTCATATTCACTGGACCCTGAAATACTAAGTATTGGGGCGAAAGAAACCTCTCTTCCTTCAGATCGGTAAGTGGTGATGGCCAGGGCTTTCTCTTATGCCTATTTTTTTGTTTGATTTTTAGTAACCCGAGATAATGGTTGGACGTCGAAAGTACTACTCCTCTCATCCTATAAGCATGTTTCTATTTCCTTGCCTTTCCAGCCTAGTGTATCTTTTTTGCATTTTTTTTAAGGCATTGTACGTATGAGAAACAGTGTTGTAACACCTTGGAAATCAAACTTGCAGCAGAAAAACTCTAGAACCAGTGAACCACGGCAGGATTCATGGACCGTAAGAGGGACCACGGTCCGTCGACCTGCCCGTGAACTCAGCGTCCTTCCAGCAGAGGTGGACCACAGAGCCCTTCACGGGCTCATGGGAGCCAGGCAGAGTTCACCAGGCCCAGACCACGGGACCCTTCATGGGTCGTGGTCCTGACGAAGGACCGTGGTGGTGGTCGTGGAAGCTCGTTGTTTAGTCTTTTTCCAATGCGTTGGACCCCTTAACTACGTCGTTTAACCCCTAAACTACGTAGTTTTGGTCAGTTTTAGCCTATTGACTTAATTAGAACTTACCCTAATCGATCATTCACAAAAAATTCATAGATCTTAGAGCAAAACATAGAGAAAAGTCGAGCAATCCTTTAAGAACACGCAACAAGGTTTTCTTCAATTCCAGCCCCGAAATTGAAAGATTTCTCTATGAATTTCGTCACCAGGTATGTGGAATTTCACTAGTGGGTTCCTTTCACCAGTGAGTCCCTAATTCTTGATTCCCTTAATTATGTTTAGACCTAAGGTTTCTGGAACTTCAGATTATTGCTATAATTTAGTTGTTAGATTAATCCTAATCAGAATATTACTTTTTCATAACTATGTTGCTAAATCCTTGATGAAATTTAGAACCATAGTTGTGTAGATTCATTTAGTTTATGAATTACACTTGCTAGGTTAGTTTACACAGATATACAAGCTCTAGTTAAGAATATTTCATTATCGGTACATAAATGTTGCATTTTTAGTTAGCATTTTAGAATATAGAGCTATCCATTTTATTTTAGTTTTGTTATATGTTATACATTCTATTGGGAGTAGGCTTAATACCAAGTTGGACTAGGGTCAGGCACCCTCATAGTCCCAGAACTATGTGCCCCCATAGTTTAAATTCCCTCTATGAGAATTATACTTAGTAATCACGGCAGTCATCCTCTATACCCTTGGCAAGGTATTTTGGGTCCTCTTGATGGGGCATATACATCGGACTCCACATTTAGCTCATGTGGTTTTATGTTGGTTATTAGTGGCTCCCACATACAGATTCTAGTGTATTGACTGGGTTATCAGTTATAGTTCAGTATTCAGCTTCACTATGTTATAAATTTGGTCACTACATTCAGTTAGTTTATATTCAACATGTTTAGTATATATATCATGTTTAGATTATATCATTTCTTTATCCCTTTGTTCCATTATATGTTTTATTCAGCTTTATTTTATCCTGCATGCTCAGTACCTTTCAAGTACTAATGCATACTCCACGCTATATTTTCTCGTTATGTAGGTTCAGGTCCTCATCATTCATATTACGCATAGATCGGTTCCCGATCTCTAGCTCAGCAGTATCAGTGGTGAGTCCTTATTCTTCAAGGATGATATACGTGATTTTTTATATTTTAGTTTCAGTTTTACTGGAGTTAGCTAGGGCATGTCCCAACATCTCTAGTCAGTTAGAGGCTTATTTCAGACATAGACAGATTCAACTTTAGTATTTGAGTTTTATCTTAAACCCTTCTCTGTTTATATATATTCAGATATTGTTGGGTATTCCCCATCATTTTAGTTTATCTTATGTTTAAGCTTCCACAAAGTATTTCTTGTTTTAGTTTATCTTAGTATGCTTATGATATGCCAGTAGGGTTAGCTTGGGGTCACTTGTGATCCTAAGTCCCATGTCCACGAGCGTGAAAAACTTGGTATCAGAGAATTAGGTTTAGGCATCCTAGGATGTCTGAAAAACCGCACTAAGTAGAGTCATTTTCATGGGTGTGAAGTGCACCAAATGAGAGGGAGGCTACAAAGTGTTTTAGGAAAACTTCACTTTATTGATATTTTTATCGTCCGTTGGCATGATCTCTCTTTCTAATCCATCGTTACACGTTTTCAGATCATGCCTCCTCGTATAGCTTATGGAAGGAATGTAAATTCCCGCAACACTAACGAAGTTCCTCTAGTTCTAGACCAAGAGGCTTTAAATGCAGAATTTCGGAATGCTATTCAATTTTTAGCTTTGAGTATGACATACTAACCAGAACAATCAATAGGCCTAGTTCCTACTAATGTTAATGTTGGGTTAGCTGCAACTAGAGTTCGAGATTTTGTTAGAATGAATCCACCTGAGTTTCTAGGGTCGCAGATTGGTGAGGATCCCCAGAACTTCATTGATAAGGTCAAAGAGATCTTTGGAATGATGGAAGTGACTAGAAATGATAGGGTAGAGTTGGCATCCTACCAGCTTAAGGATGTAACTCACATCTGGTTTACTCAATGGAAAGAAAATAGGGGTACGAATGTAGTTCCTATCACTTGGGAGTGTTTTAGTAAGACTTTTCTGGACAGGTTCTTCCTAAGAGAGTTGAGGGAGGCAAAAACTCAGTAGTTCATGAATTTGAGGCAATGTAGCATGTCAGTCCAAGAGTACAAACTCAAGTTCACCGAACTCTCTAAGTATGTTTCTCACATGGTTGATGATCTAAGGGCACAAATGAATAAGTTTCCAACTTAGTGAAAATATAGTGTTGAAACGCTATGTTGCTGGAAGATATGAATATCTCTAGGCTTATGACTCATGCTCAACAGGTTGAGGGAGACAAGCTTAGGGAACATGTTAAGCACAATAAGAAGGCTAGGACAGACAACTATGAGTATTCTTAGAAGAAATCGGATGGTGGGAATCGCTCGCAGTTTCAACAGAAATCTTCAGCTCTAGCACCTTTATCAGCTAGTGTTCCATCCTCCAAGTTTCGATAGGATCAGAAAGTAGGGCATCAGGCTCTAAGTCTCAGGAGAGTGTTTCAGGTAATAGGACCTACCCAACTTGTCCCTAGTGTGGTAAGAACCAACCAGACAAGTGTCTTGCAAAGAATGAAGGATGTTTTGGGTGTGGTCAGACTGGTCATAGGTTGAGAGATTGTCTTTTTTCTACACATAGTCAAGGAGGTAATAATAGTAGGCTCAATCTACAGCTCCAGTAGCACCAGCAGGTCACCCAACTCAGTAGGGTTCTTCATAGGTGGCGGTTAGCGCCAGAACAGGTTATATTTTCTTCAGGCTCGCTAGGATCAGGAAGATTCTCCTGATGTGGTCACTGGTACGTTACGAGTCTTTCACTTAGATGTTTATGCTTTGTTAGATCCAGGGGCTACTGTTTCCTTTGTAACTCCCTATATAGCAGTAAACTTCGGTGTCAGTCCAGAAACTCTTTCAGAACCTTTCTCAGTCTCTACTCCAATTGGTGACCTAGTTATAGCTAGACGGGTATGTAAAAATTGCCTTGTCACAGTCTCTTAGAAAGTCACCTCAGCAGATCTTGTAGAGTTAGAAATGGCAGACTTTTATATCATTCTAGGCATGGATTGGTTACATTCTTATTATGCCTCAGTCGATTGTAGAACTAGGATCGTTCATTTTCAATTTTCAGTCGCGCTAATCTTAGAATGGAAGGGTAGTAGCTCAGTGCCTATGGGTTGATTCATTTCTTACCTTCAGGACAGAAAGATGATATCTAAGGGTATCTCTATTATCTAGTTTGGGTTAAGGACTCAAGCTCTGAAACCCCACCTCTTGAGTCAATTCCAGTAGCTAATGAGTTTCCAAAAGTGTTTCGAGAAAATCCTCCCGAAGTTTCTCTTGAAAGGGAAATCGACTTTGGAATTGATCTCCTTTCAGATACCCAGCCTATTTCTATTCCTCCTTACCGAATGGCTCCAACTGAGCTTAAGGAATTGAAAGAGCAGTTAAAAGACCATCTAGATAAGGGCTTTATCAGACCCAGTATTTCTCCATGGGGTGCACCAGTGTTGTTCATGAAAAAGAAAGATGGTTCTCTTAGGATGTGTATTGACTATCGGTAGTTGAACAAAGTCACAATCAAGAATAAGTACCCTATCCCCAGGATTGATGACTTGTTCGACCAACTTTAGGGTGCTAGTCATTTCTCGAAGATAGACCTCAGATTCAGTTATCATCAACTCATAGTCAGAGATAGTGACATTCCGAAAACAACCTTCAGGACTCAGTATGGTCATTATGAATTTTGTATTTATTTCACTTAGACAAACCAATGCTCTTGCAGTTTTCATAGGTTTGATGAACAGGGTGTTCAAGAAGTATTTGAACTTGTTTGTTATCGTCTTTATTGATGATATTCTCATTTACTCTAGGAATGAGGAATAAAATGCGACTCATTTGAAGGTTGTCCTATAAACTCTCAAAGATCACAAGTTATTCTCTAAGTTTAGCAAATGTGAGTTTTGGTTGCAATCAGTTGCTTTTCTTGGGCATATAATATCAAGTGAAGGGATCTAAGTGGATTCTCAGAAAATAGAGGCAGTGAAACAATGGCCCATACCTACCTCTCCTACAGATATCAGAAGTTTTTTGGGTTTGGCAGGTTACTACAGAAGGTTTGTTGAAGGATTTTCATCCATAGCTTCTTTGGCTAAGTTGACTCAGAAAAAGGTTGAGTTTAAGTGGTCAAATGAGTGCGAGAAGAGCCTCGCAAAACTGAAAACTAGGTTGACTACAGCTCTTATTTTGACTCTACCGAAGGGTTCAAACGATTATGTTATCTATTGTGATGCATCCAGAGTCGACCTAAGTTGTGTGTTGATGCAACGAGGTAAGGTTATAGCATATGCCTCTAGAAAACTTAAAGTGCATGAGAAGAACTATCCAACTCATGACCTCGAGCTTGCAGTAGTGGTATTTTCTCCTAAGATTTAGAGACATTATTTGTATGGTGTTCACGTAGATGTGTTCACAGACCATAAAAGCCTTTAGTGTGTGTTCACCTAGAAAGAGTTGAATCTTTTCCAGAAGAGATGACTTGAGTTTCTCAAGGACTATGATATGAATGTGTTTTACCATCCTGGAAAGGCCAATGTAGTAGCAGATGCTCTTAGTATACTATCTATGGGTAGTGTATCGCATGTTGAGGAAGGAAGGAAGGAATTAGCGAAGGATGTTCACCAATTTGTTGGCTTAGGAGTTTGCCTCATGAGCATATCAGATGATGGTGTAACAGTTCAGAATGGGTCAGAATTTTTATTGGTAGCGGAGGTTAAGGAAAAAAAGATAGTGATCCTATATTGCTTTAACTGAAGGGTGCAGTTCATCAGCAGATGGTTTAGGTTTTCTCCCAATGGGGAGATGGTGTGCTTCACTATCAGTGTCGTTTATGTATTCCTAAGGTGGGTGAGTTGAGACAACAGATTCTTATAAAAGCCCATAACTCTAGGTATTCTATTCATCCAGGTGCCACCAAGATGTACCATGACCTGCGAGATGTCTTTTGGTGAAATGGCATGAAGAGAGATATAACAGATTTTATGGCTAAGTGCCCTAATTGTCAACAAGTGAAGGTAGAACATCAGAAACTAGGAGGTATAACTCAAGAGATCAATGTTCCTACATGGAAGTGGGATGTGATCAACATGGACTTCATTATAGGTTTACCTCGTACCCGCAGACAGCATGACTCCATTTGTGTGATAGTAGACAGAGTTACTAAGTCCGCTCATTTCTTGGCTGTCAAGACTACTGATTCGATAAAGGATACGCCAAGCTTTACATTAATAAGATAGTCAGGTAGCATAGGGTTTCTTTGTCTATCATCTCAGATAGAGGTCCTCAGTTTACCTCTCATTTCTGGAAGTCATTTCAGAAAAGTCTAGGTAGTCAGGTTAATCCTAGCACAACATTTTATCCACAGACGGATGGTTAGGCAGAGCGTACTATTCAGACCTTAGAGGACATGTTAAGAGATTGTCTGATCGACTTCAGGGTAGCTGGGATGATCACCTTCCTCTTGTAGAGTTCGCCTACAATAATAGTTATCATTCCAACATTCAGATGACCCTTATGAGGCATTGTATGGCCGTAGATGCAAATCTCCAGTTGGTTGGTTTGAAGTAGGTGAAATAGCCTTGATAGGGAAAAATTCGGCTCATGATGCTATGGACAAAGTTCATCTCATCAGAGATAGACTTAAGATAGCCCAGAGTCGTCAAAAGTCCTATGTAGATGTAAGAAGAAGGGACTTGGAGTTCCAAATTGATGATTGGGTTTTCCTGAAAGTATTACCTATGAAGGGGGTGATGAGATTTGGCAAGAAAAGAAAGATTAGTCTGAGATATATAGGCCCTTACAGGATCTTAAAAAGGGTTGGTAAAGTGGTATATCAGTTAGAGTTACCAGCGGAACTAGCAGCATTCCATCCAGTCTTTCATATTTCATCGTTTAAGGAGTGTGTGGGTGATCCAACATCCATAGTACCATTGGAAAGTGTGGCTGTGAAGGATAGTCTCACTTATGAGGAGGTTCCAGTTGAAATTCTTGATCAACAGGTTCGAAGGTTAAGAAACAAAGAAGTCGCTTCAGTTAAGGTTTTGTGGAGGAGACAATCAATAGAGGGAGCTACTTGGGAAGCAGAAGTAGTCATGAAGGCTAAGTATCCTCATCTCTTTCCTTCTGATTCCATTCCAGCTTGAGGTAATAGCTCCTCTCCAGTTTTACAGTTACTCTTGCGTATATTCAGTCTTAGTATTATGTTCCTTCAGTTTGTACTTGCATTTACAGCGTATTTGCATGTTCTTAAAACTTAGTTCAGTCAGAAATTAGTTTCTAGTACTTAGTGGTAGGGTTTGTAGCTCTTTCCCTCCCCTCCAGCTAGTTTAGACTTCATTCGAGGACGAATGTTCCTAAGGGGGAGATATTGTAACACCTTAGAAATCATACTTAGAAAATGCAGCAGAAAAACTCCAGAACCAGTGAACCACGATATGGTTCATGGATCGTGAGAGGGACCACGGTCCGTCAACCTGCCCGTGAACTTAGTACCCTTCCAACAAAGGTGGACCATAGAGCCCTTTACGGGCCGTACTGGCGCTCGTTGGACCCAGACAAAGTTTATCAGGCCCAGACATCAAACCACGGGACCCTTCATGGGTCGTGGTCCTGACGATGAACCGTTGTGGTGGCTGTGGAAGCTCGTCCCAGAAACCAATCTAGCTTGATGATCTGTGGTCCCTTTGACGGTCCGTTAGAGGGGCCGTGGTCAGTTGCATCAGACTTTTAAGTCAGGGGTCGTTTGGTCTTTTTCCTATGCGTTGGACCCCTAAACTACGTAGTTTTGGTCAGGTTTAGTCTAGTGACTTAATTAGAACTTACCCTAATCGATCATTCACTAAAAATTCATCGATCTTAGAGGAAAATAGAGAGAAGTCTAGCAGTCCTTCAAGAACATGCATCAAGGTTTTCTTCAGTTCCAGCCCTGAAATTGAAAGATTTTTCTGTGAATTTCATCACCATGTATGTAGAATTTCACTAGTGGGTTCCTTTCACCCAGTGGGTCCCTAGATTTCAGTCAGATTCTTGATTCCCTTAATTATATTTAGACCTAGGATTTCTAGAACTTCAAATTGTTGAATTCTAATTAGAATATTACGTTTTTGTAACTATTTTGCTAAATCCTTGCATGAAATTCAGAATCCTAGTTGTGTAGATTCGTTTAGCTCATGAATTACACTTGCTAGGTCAGTTTATACAGATATACGTGCTCCAATTAAGAATGTTTCATTATCAGTACATAAATATTGCATTTTCAGTAAGCATTTCAGAATATTGAGCTATCCAGTTTATTTCAATTATGTTGTATTTTATACATTCTATTGGGAGTAGGCTTAATACCGACTTGGACTAGGGTCAGTCACCCTCATAGTCCCAGAACTACGTGCTCCCGTAGGTTAGATTACAATTCGTAGTCATAAAGTACGAACAGTAGAATGAATCGTAAAGTTAATATAGTAGCTATTACTTGTGTGCTCAGTCACTACAAGTCCACGTAACACTCGTATTTAAGATTTCTAAACTTTCACGAGGCAAACTACGAGTCTTGGTTGTATTGTATGACTCGTAAAGGGATTTTGGCTTTATTCCAATAACTCAACAATTTGCTGTGATTTAGTACGAGTCGACCTATGACTCATGGTTACAGGCCACGGTTCGTAGATGGACTTGTACTTGTAAGTTTATAAATTTCAATATTTCGGTACAACTTAACACGAATTATACTATGATTCGTGGTATAAGACTTTGGGTCATGGGACCATACATACTCATGAGTTCCATAAAAGATCTTGCCCTACGAATGGTAGTATAACTAATAGGTGTCATCAACAGGCAATATTGACTTGTTTCGTAGAAAAGTTCAGAGACCTTTGAACTTTTGGGAACAAAGATTATGATTGGTTTTAGGAGTCGTAATCTAAGACAAAGCATCATGACCTAAAAGAAAGTCTTCAACTTAAATGAAATAAAGTATTGCTTTGGACCATATAAAGAATTTGGCTTCAACATGATCAATTCCTTCTTTGAAAATTTTTACTATTATTTTGAGATTAAAAAATGGCCAACAAAAAGTATACTTTCTCTTCCCTAATTTATGTGGCACTTTTCATTTTCGAGAGTCAAACATTTTAACTTTGATGAAAAATTTGTGTATGAAATCTTCAATTTTTTTAAAATGAAATTTATATATTTGTAAACTACGTAAAAACTACTATAAGTCACAACAATTAATATTTCAAAATGTTAAAAGGATCTATGAAAAATTTATGGTCAAAGATAGACTTGTTTGAATCTCGATATCTGAAAAGTGCCACATAAAATGGGATAGCGGGAGTGATACGCCCAAATTACACCTCCCTAAAGAAGTATAAGCGGTCAAATTCAAATAAAGAACCTAACTTTAGGTTAGGGTTGATACTGTGAGGAATATGGTCTAGACTTCGGTTAGTTTATGGTTATTTATAATTTTCGTCAAATTACTTCCGCAAAAAGGGAAAAAGGGGGGGATTTGTCATTAAAGTAACAGTTTGTTAATTTGTAGCAATAAATAACAAGTAAACAAGATTTGCAGTTTGAAATATTAATATGAGGTGAGAAATAGGGCATATGTGTTCCCCACAAGCTCTTAACGCAGTATTCTAATAATAGTAACTCTATCCTAGTGTTAACATGCAAGGTTGGTAAGTTATGTATCTCCTATGTGATTGGTCCTCCAAATAGGGAATTTCACCACGCAACTTGGTCTGTCTACGGGTTTATTCTATACTAACCTTTACCCTTAATCCTAGATTAGCCCTCACAGTAGATGGGTCAGGCTATTAGATAGCATGTTATCACGCTAAATCTCCGTTGTTCAATCTCTTTCTCATTCATTACTTCTTTGGTCCGACAAGTAGAAATGAGGCGAGTTAGTATTCAAAACGAAAGGATTAACAATACATGCATAAGCACTATTCAAGAATTACTTAATTATTAGTTTTAAATTGTTAATTGCTTATGGTTTCCACAACCCTAATTGTGAATTCAGCTATTTATGCTTGAATAATGCAATTCATACTAGGGTTTGAAATATAAATCATGAACTTATAATTAGAACATATGAAATCTGAAATCTTAAATTGAAGAACAAACGCAAATAGCATAAACCAACTTTAAGAATTAAATGATGAAAGTGTTCGCATAATAATTCTCAAAGTCAACATAAAGTATCCCAAAAAGTCTAACAACCCAAAAAGGAAAAATACAACTAATATTTATAGAAACTAAATCCTAAACCATGTAGGAAAAGGAAATTTAGAAAATTCAGATTTGGGCAGATTTGTCGACGGCTGGCCACCTACGATCGTTCGAAGGAAAGAGGACCTATGGTCTTCCACCGTTGGTCAGCAGCTGGCCAAAAATTATGTGGATGTAAATCGACGAGCATGAACTACGACCCATAGGTCTAAGCACGGTCCGTCCTATACACTCGTGGTTCAAGTACTGAAACTCATCTCTCTGAAGTTGTCGACGATTCATCAACGATGGTCTGTCAATGGACCCATGACCTGTCAGTGGCTTCCGTGGTTCCACACTTAGTCATAATTCCTTGAACACTCTATCCACACCTTCACTTGCGGCTCGTAATTTGAACGATGACTCATAAATGGGCTCGTTTGTTGCCATTTTACTGCTGCTTCTACTACTTTCAACTGTAACTGCTTCAAACCTATTTCATGCAAAATTTGATCAAAATACCATCACATCTGATAATAAAAATGCCTAGACTCACACAAAACTCCAAGTTTAATGCATCAAAAATACCGCAAACTCAAGATTCATCAGGAAGTAATATATAAAAAGGGGAGGAAATCACCTTGTTAGTGCTTCCTGATCATAGAGCTCGAAGTTGAATCAACATAAAAACACCTGTTGGTTGATGCCCAACTAACATATTGAGGGGTTTATATAGATTAGGTAAAAAGACATCAAAAATATGTTTTCTCCATGTAGGATTACTGCAATAACATATCTTCTGAGGAAACTTAATTTGTTGAGGTGATGGTGTGTTCTGATTGAACTAAAACATAGGCAATAAAAAGAAAATCAACCAAATTTTAATAAGGAAAAAAAAAAGCAAATTATGGAACCTTCGAAATCAAATTAAGGCAACAATGTGTTCTAATTGAAACTAACACATGGAAAATTAAAAATGAAATCTATCAAATTCAATAGGAAAAAAAAGTTAATTGTTGAACTTTGGAGACAAGTTTACGTGAATGAGCTATAATTTTATCTTTTAAGTCTATAGAATTGTCTCATATGTATATCTCACAATAACATTTGGATGTATTTTCTTCAAGTCAAGTCTTTAAAAGATAAAATATCTAAGAAAATTTGAAGTAGGGGTATTTGTAATCATTTAACATTTATTGGATATAAATTTATAAAATGATTCATATTACTATTAGATTTAAAGATATATATTAGTCTTATAAATATTGTGGATCAATATAATCGAATTAATTATTTAAGTCCAATAAATATGAATTAAATTAAGACAAAAGAACACTCGTAGCCTGAAAAGAAAACCATTTACTAGTGGTTACCCACTTACTTTGATGCCCCTTCAATAATTACCAAATGACAGTTTTCTTTTTCTTTGGCATAATGTCAGCATGATGTCATTGCCTTTGTATTTTGTCTTTTTTATTTTATTTTGAGAAATGTTCAACTTTTCTTTTCATTTGAAAGGCCGTTCTCTTCTTTTTTGCCTTTCCTATTTTCTTTTTAAAAATGTAATAAAATTCAAAAAATAAATACAGTAGCTAACTTATTTTAGACTAATAAAAATGTAGGAAAATTAAATAATTAAACTACAACAAGAAGTAATTAAAAAAGAAAAAACTAAAATCACTGCCTTATGTATTAAAATCAAAATTAATAAAATATATATTTTATATACTCTTTTTAAATTTTTATTCCCATTTGTTTCTTTATACATTTATTTTTCTCTATTTTTTCCTTTATTTTTCTCTATATTCCTTATTTTTCTCCTTTTCTACTTTTTTCTCTCCTATTGGTTCTTTTTATTTTTGCATTTTTTCTTTTATTTTCAATTTCTTTATTTGTTGTTCCTTTTTCTTTTCTTTTCTCCTTTTCGTTTTTTGATTATTTTTCATTCATTTTTTTTTCTCAAATCATAATTTTTTTATTTATAACCACAATTTAATTTCATATATATTATTATGATATCATTGTTCGCTGTTTCAATCCTTCAGTGAAACCTTGATGATACCATCACAATATATCTACATACTGTCATATCACTGGTGCATGTTTTGATCTTTTAGTCGGTGAGACCTCCGTGATACCATCACACACACACAATATATATATATATATATATATATATATTAACATGGTGTCATTACAGTTTGCTTCAGCGCGTAATGATATAATCACATTACGTATAATCACATTATATATAATCACATCGGTTTAGACATTTAAAATACATAATCTAATTTTAATTTTTCTTTAATGTTTAATCATATAATTAATACTTATTAAACTTATTTTAGCAGGATTTGTACTATTAAATTATGATTATTTTCATTATGACTTATTAATTTGCAATATTTTTTTTATATGGTTTTATTGAATATTTTAGTGTCATCACTCATCTCATATTTTGTGTTATTTTTTTTTAAGAAACACCTTAGATAGTTGTATTTTGGTTGGACTAAAGAAATATTTGAAACGCAAGTTAATTATACGTTTGTATGAATACTTTATCGAAAAAATTTAAAAACCTGAAAAAATCTAAGGTCTATTAGTTTAGTTTGATTTAAAAATTTAAAAATTCGATACAATTGGTTTGATTTGACATTTGAAAAATTAAAAAAACTTAAATTTTATTAATTTGATTTATAAATTTCTATAAATAATTTAATTTAATATTTAAAAAATAAAAATCAAGCCGCTCAGGTGCGCCATACTTACCCTAATAGAGAAAACGGCAGTTGTATGATTTTACCCAAGTTTATAACCGACCTATAAGCGGAAATTGAGTGACTCTACCTAGCATAGCGCACCGCACACCCCATGTTGCTCCTTTTCATGCGCTGCTCTTAACACCCTTTTGCTCCTTCTCTCTCATTTCCTTTTTCCTTTTCTCTCTCTCCAAAAATGGAGCAATATTGGGCAGGTTAAATTGACTAACAATGCACAACGTACAAGACGGAATTTACAACTTGAAGAATGGTTAGACGCTTTTTGGTATATTTGATTTAGCTGAGGATTGGATTGTGATTAGATTTCACAGATTAGTGTAGTGGTTTTATTCTGTGTAGCGTGGAACATAAATGTCTGAATTGGTGGCTCGGACTGGTCGGCATCAGCAGCGATATGAAGATGGTTATCGCCTTATTGCCGGGTATTTGCTAAATTCGATTTTATTTCGTTTACGCAAAGTTTGCGGAATGTGCAAGTTTGGTTTTAAATTTAGTCTACTTGTTTGATTTGTATTGGTCTTTGCTTAATTGGGTTTGATAAATGTTGTGAGTTTCGCTTCAAGTTTCCTCTTTTCTTCTTCTTCTTTTGTTTCAATGCCAGTGCTTTTAAGTTCTATCATGTGTGGATCAATGGGGTTAAATCTCCTTTGTGAACTGGTTTTCCTTCTTAGGATGTTTGGCTGTTTTACGGATTGAAAGATGCAATCTCTAACCCTGAAAAACAAGAGAGGAGGAATTGTATAAAAATCTGTAATTTCTTTGATCAAATAAATTTTATCAAGGAGACAGTTCTAAGGTGTTTTTGCAATGTTACATCAAAAGCAAAAGTTTAATTCCATTCAATCCTGTAAGAAGCTGATGAATCTAGGTTTTAGCCCCATTTACATCCTCCAACATACATAAAAAAATAAATCAAAAGAAGTATACAATTGACTTGGATCTCCAAAATGGAGTTAACATTTCCTTCCAAAACCTCTAATTACTTTCCTCCTGTAATGCCATTCTCTTTTGGCCTGCTTAGGCCCTTCACATGTCAGCATCTGATTAGATCCTTTTGTAGTCCATTTCAGACCAAAAAAGTGTAAACAAAATTGTATATGATGTTTTGAACAGTATGACGAACTGTGAAAACTAGCAAATATTGAGGAGACGAAAAGAAAAAAAGACTCATGGAAAGTTAGAGTAGGAGTAGTGGAGCCAGTTTGGTCTCACTTTATCCATACTAGAAGTCCATCTGAACATCATTATTGTGGGAATAAGATAAGACTGGAGTTTGTCTGTCATTGGAAAAGTTTCAGAGGGATCAAATAATCCTTTTAGAAGAAACCTACTCCTTATCTTCCCCATTAACATTACCTTTCAATCCCCAAGTCTCCAAACTCATTCCTTTTAACATCTCTTTTGAGGTGAACTCACATCCTGCTTCATGTATTTAGATTCAGTATGGGACTTATTTGGTGATCATTTCTTTTGTTTTCATCACCATGTCAAAGAGTCTTTGACTCACATGTCCAATCACCATTAGCTTGGTATTGTGGTTATTCCACCGAGATAATCAGCAATGGCAGTTGGGCTGGTGAATGTTGCAGGAAAGGGACTAATTGATTTGTCTACTTGAGAGATTGCCTCCTTGCCCATTTCTTTGTCAATGAGCAATGCACCCAGAATAGCTATGTAGAGTGTTACATTTTAACTCTTGCACTGTATTAAAATAAGCTAGCTCATAAAAGTCAACACTTATGACTTGAACATATTTTACAAATCGAACTTTCAGCTCTTACAAGAGAGCACTAGGTGTGACACCAAAAGATTGTTCTGTCATTGTTATTGTTAGGCTGAAGATAATATTAATTTAATTCTATCAAAAGGTAATGTTAATTGAATCCTACAGAAAGTAGCCAGTGGCAGATTGGGGTGGGGTATAATATAACGAACTGGGTGTCAATACTTTCGACAATATCAACATATTGATGTTTGCCTGTTGTGCATGCATGGCCTCAATAATTGACCTTCTTGACTGCTGTACTTCAGTTTTTCTTATTCATAATGCTGAATGAAGTACAATCAGAGTAATAACTTGTCAGCCCCCAAGCCTGGGTGAGGTGGACAAGTACCATTGAACACATGCTATACAAATGACCCATGTTGAGCAGATGAATCACTGTGCAAATGGAATAGCTGACAAGAAACTGTATATACAACACCGGCCACTGGCCTAACAGATACAAATGACTAATGAAGCTATGAATACATATGACTGTAGTCCTGTACAACTATGATCGGGACAAGGCCTTACATACCCAAAGTAAAACTATAAGTACAACCAAAAGAGTGTTAGATGCATGCTAGCTCCAGATAACACATGAGGGTTTGCCACATCTGGCATAACACATGAAAGGTCGTCCATAAAGGCGGGTATGGCACATCGGCATAGCAAATGAAGGGCTGACCATATAGGCGGGCTGCCACATCGGGTATAACACATGAAAGGTAGCCCAACCAGATCAGGAGCACGGGATCACATATTTTAAAGAGCGCACATGAATATACCTGTCTTCCCCTTAGTTGGGTCAATAGTATCATACTAACACATGTCTGCCACCCTTATAGTCAAGTAGTAAATGAGCCTCATTGGGCATGGAACATATATACAAATGAGCCATGGCCCATGGAGATATGTGACTAGTGAGGCCACAGGGAATGTAACAAATGAGGGTATAACAAGTGAGCAAGTAATCTTACTTTAGCATATGGTTAATTTAAGACACACAACTTAATCAATTCAATTGGAGCAAATTCTAATTAGGGACAAGTGCATGTTCCAAGTGAAGACATATAAAATGTATACTTGAACAAGTAAGGACTCTTTGAGATAACATTATAGCCTAACACAATGGAAGTGATATCTAATGAAAGGAACATGTGAGCAAATGAAGTATATGATCAAATAGGCAATTGAAGCAATTTGGGCTCATATGGACAGATTGTGTATCCAACACATGGACACTCTCAGTATGTGTAGTCTAGGATCATATTGATTCATATAAGAGAAACATGTGACAAGGATTCGTGTCATAGCAACGAAAGAGATTTTAGCATTACATACCTTATCTTCTGACCAATATGACTACATGATTCGACATTTCTTTTAAGGTGTTCATCTATAATATAAGTATATAATGAAGCTAATAATAGCAGCCAATCATCACATGGGCCTTGCAAAATAGTAGCTAAACACTTGACGGGTAGTGAGCCTGTATAGCCCTCAAAACTCTTGAGGTATCACCACACCCTCCTTCTCCACTTCATTACAACTTCACACACCCTTCCCTTGATTGTCCAAACTGTCCCCAACAATATCACATGTAAAACAGCCCCTAAAACAGTCCCAATGTACTTCAACATATTAGAAAAAATATTGAACTCATGGCTTCCAATCACCATCTCATGAGTTCTTGATAAAAACACAGAGAACGCTGCACCCAAACTTATACATAAGGAGGGGCAGTAATGGGCAGAAACTTTCCTTGCTTGATGGAAATTTCTATTCTCTTAACTTGAACTTCCATTCAGATATGAGCCAAAGAGGAAGAGAAAATCCTTTAACAAGTCCAGCTACCTTCGGAGAGAGGGCTGCCCTACA